>CM070611.1:18011821-18486372 GCA_036346395.1 Hsuehochloa calcarea | reverse complement strand
TAAATGAATTGAGAGGTGAGGCTAGATTCGTTGGAAGAGGGAGAGATAAGCTTTCCATCAAGTACTCGTGGACCTCAAGCGGACTCTGTATGTGAAAGTTATGTATGTTTGAATTTGTATCTCTCGGAGGCCGAATTAGATTCGAGCGTGTCTAGCTTGAACTCTTGTTTGAGTGCGTGGAGTGGCGGTCGTATCTAGAGAGTTTATGTCCTCATCACCCATGGCTATAAAATCCATCATGTATTGCTCTCATCCTCCACCCTAGGCATTTCACTCGTGAGAGGCGGAGAGGATCAAGCGAAAGAGAGGTCTCAGGATCGATAGAAATTAGTTTGATTTAGCTCTTGATTTGAGAGTATTTAGAGCGGTGTGTTGCGATTGTGTTAGTAGAGAAAGTCGACATCTAATTGGTCATAGTAAATCGGTTAGTAGTTAATTAGTCATAATTAATTAGTCATAATTAATTACTTAGAATTAATTTTGTCAAAATTAAATAGTCATGTTTAATTATTCATAATTATTTAGTGATAATTAAGTAGTCATAATTAATGTAGTCAAAATTAATCAATTGTAATTAATGAGTCCTAGCTAATTAGTTGCAATTAATTATTAATAATTAAATTGTCATAGTTAATCGGGCGTAGTTAGTTAGTCATAATTAATTAGATGTAATGATAAAGGCGTAATTAAATAGTCATGATTAATTATTCATAATTAATTTAGTCATAGTTAATTTATTGTAATTAATTAGTCAAAGTTAATTAGCCGTAATTAAGTAGTCATAATTAATCAGTCATAATTAATCAGTCGTATATAATTAGTCGTAATTAATTAGTCTTAAATATTACTATTTTTTTTTGTAGAAATGTAGTTGTTTTTATTACACGCATATGAAGTGTATTGGGTTGTTGTGGCCTTAGGTAATGTCCAGCATGCAATACTTGCTTGTGTTTCTAACATCGGTCTCGTATAGGGTGGACCAGGTGGGATGGACATATCAAGATGCCCGATACAAGGTGGTTCGGGTGGAGAGTGGATCGATGAATATTCATGGTGA
This sequence comes from Hsuehochloa calcarea, assembly GCA_036346395.1. Classification (NCBI taxonomy): domain Eukaryota; kingdom Viridiplantae; phylum Streptophyta; class Magnoliopsida; order Poales; family Poaceae; genus Hsuehochloa; species Hsuehochloa calcarea. The sequence continues at coordinate 18,485,315 of CM070611.1, read as the reverse complement.
GGAGGCATGCACGGAGGGAGTTCGACATGGAGGTAACAACAATGAAGTTTGTCATCGGCGATCACTGAGCGAATGGGAAGGGGAGGGCGTATGGGAGTTACACATAGTGAATGGTAGAGTTTCATGGGGTCATTACATGCGATTCTTTGTGAAGCTGAGGCGGTGATATTCAATGATGTAGCTTGTATGCACTAGCTCTTGATTCATGGACTAAGTGCGAGATATACACAAAGGGTTCAGTTAGGAAATTAGGGTCTCGACGATCGGGTGAGGCGGGATCATGAGGTGTGTTGTTGGGCGAATTATTTTATGGTAGGTTGTTGTATCAACGATGGTTGGCGTTATCGGTTTTACATTATTCGCAATGTATCAAAGATCCCACTTCATGAAGATTAGGCACCCCATATCATGATGCCGGACCACCATGTGGAATTTAGTTCAACGTCCATGTGGATAAGATGGGATCTTAGCTCATCCAAACAATACTTTAATCAATACTTTCACACTAGGAATCTATTATCTTATAAAAACAAAGACAAAAAAATCCACCACATTCGTTTTCAAGGGTTAGAAATTACCACGTTAATTGGAGGAAAAACAAAAGATCTACACGCTTATTTTGAGTGGGTCTAGATTATATATTGTAGATCAATTTGATGTATATATAAGAATTAAAAATTGTATAATATATATAACTGATAATGATCATTAAAGTTGGATAGCAAATACTTAATGAAGGCGGTGTATGGTGTCTATGTTAAAAGAAAATATTTGGGAGGGAGTGTCTTTCATGGATGCTAAATAAGCACTGGAACTTCCCATTTTGGTTAGGTTTAATGAAAAATCAAAGATCAGTTTTTCATTTTGGTTCATTCTAGATTAAAAATGGAATGCAAACTCGATTTTGGGAAGATATTTGGTTAGGAGACACTCCTTTGAAAAGTCAATATTCAATCCTTTATAATGTAGTACAGAGAAAGGATGATAAAGTGTCGAATATTACGAGAATGACTCCTTTAAATATCCCTTTTCAAAGACCTATTATTGGGCCCAAGTTACATGCATAGAATGGGTTAATTTTGAGAATTACTAATTTACATTTGATATCTCAAAAGATATTTTCAGGTAGACTTTGAATAAGTTTGGGCTTTTTTCAGTACATTCTTTCTATGCGGCACTAATTGAAAGTTCTTAGGTCCCCATTAGGAACTTTTTTTGGACACTTAGAATTCCATTAAAAGTGAAAATATTCCTTTGGTATCTCCAAAGAGGGATAGTTTTAACTAAAGATAATCTGCTCAAAAGAAATTGGAGGGGAAGCAAAGAGTGTTGTTTTTGTATTAATGAGGAAATAATTCAACATCTTTTTATTGAATGCACATTTGCACGTCTTGCATGGTGGGTTATTCAATGTGCATTTAATTTATCTCCTCCTGCGAGTATAACAAATATATTTGGGAATTAGCTATCCGGTATTCCAAAAATTTTAAAGTCACAACTCCTAGTGGGAGCTAGTGCCTTATGTTGGTCTATTTGGCTATATCGGAATGAAGTTAGTTTGGACAAAAAGATTGTCACTAATCCCTTTTTGGTTATCTTCTTGAGTGGGCATTGGCTGAGGGCTTGGGCACATTTGCAGAAACCGGCCTAGAAGGAGTCTATGTTAGCCGAAAGCGACAGGCTGGAGGTAGTGGCGAAGTAAATTTTAAGCATTCATGGGTGACGGTTTAGTCACAGGATATGTAATGATTGAGTATAAATTTCAATCGTCGTTTGCTTGTAAGGATTCAAGCTACCTTTTAATAGTTTTGGTTATTTTGGTACTTTAAACTCTTTAATAAAATAGGATGTATGCATCCTTGATGTAGAAAGGGAGAGGTATTCTCTTCCATTATCTAAAAAAAATGCAAATACAACTCTATTTCAAATATATAGTGTAGTACCTACCCACACAATTGGGTGAAAAATTCAGCTAGTTTTTTTATTAAATATAATGTTTTACAAAATATTTTTTTAAAAATAAACCATTCTCAAATTATTTCCAAAAGGTGGACCCTACTTGCCATGCCACCATTGGTGTTGCAAAAGATTTTGGGGCGCCATGGAGTGCGTGGCTCAAAATTTATTTTAAAAACGAAACACACGCCACTCAAATGTTGGACTTGGGCTTCATGTTGAAATTTTCTATCTTACTAGTAGGGTGCTCGTATGTTGCAATTGAACTCCAAAGAGTGATACATATCGTGGATGGGATCCTAAGCCACATAATAAATATCAATTTTCTTTCACACATATAAACAAAAACATTAACTCCACCTATTACATCACATACTACTACTACTACTGCTGCTGCTGTTTTAGGAAATAACATTTTGAGATGATAAATTGTTTACCTTTGGAAGTTGAAGTTGAAGTTAATCTGACTTCACTCCTCGATGTGCTACCCATTTCCGACCATTCTTGGTGACAAGGAAGAAGAGCTGGCGTCGATGAACACCTTCTTCCACCACGAACCTAAGCCCTCGCCAAGCACATTGCGGTGAGGTGGGAGGCGAGGAGGAGCGGCGGGGCGTCGCGATGGCAAGCGAGGAGGAGATGGCGATGCTTACTCGGACGACTCGGACTAGGAGGCAACAATGATGCATGGGAGGATTAGAATGAAGATGACATGGTGCGTTGAACTCGAGGCGTTAACGCGGCAAGGGAAGGGCGCTTTGTCCTGCTTCTTCCTCGTGCACCATCGCTGCCTCCCCCTCCCTTCTCCCAGCGCGCCGCTTATCCTCCAAATCTTGATTCCTCCTCTCCTGGTTCCTTCTCCGTCCACGATGCACTTTGGCCTCCCGTTACCTCCTCCTATCGTTGGCGCCTCCTCCCGTGCCACCTTCTACACTATTGGATCCCCTTATCTTACGTGCGCTGTAATGGTGCAACCCTCGGTTGCGTCTAAGGGGTTAGGATCTCTAAGGCACGGAATGCGAATACAGACGAGCACATGTAGCGAGTCGCGTGCGAGATAGGAATGAGTGAGATGGCGATGAATTTGGTGTTTGCATGCGAAGAAGAAATGGGGCTGTGATGGTTTGGGTGGTTCGGAAGAAATGATGACATGGATCGTTGGTGGTAGGCGAGACCTTGTCCTGTCGATTGGGTTCATATGTTAGTGCGCCTCGAGATAAATGACATCGTCCCGTTGCGTAGGGTAATTTCCTTCTTTTATTACTAAAGATTATTAGCAAAATCGCCTGCCACTCCAAGTTGTGTTTTTTTTTTCTTTCTTATTTTGAGTTTGAAGTGTGGAAACCATCTGAATGAGGCTGGATAAATGCACACAGTAAAGCTTCTATATATTTTTAACGAGAAACGATGCTTCTATATGATAATATGATATTCGTACAGGCACTAGGAATTGGTTCGAGATTTTCTTTTAAAAAAGAAACCAATTGTTTGAATCGGTTGAATTCTAATACTCTCTCCGTTTCTTTTTATAAGATGTATTTTGGTCACGTACGGAGGTTAAGAAGGTTGTAAAACCAAAATGCCGATAGAAGACCATGATGTTCGTATGTTCATGTCCTGGGAATAAGAGAGAATAGTGTGGTTGGGTATTTACTCGTAAATATTGAAGAGAAGGAAGTTAAATGAGGGCAAAGAAAAAAAAATGAACAACTTCTCGTACATGCTTTACATTTTAAAACAAATATGAAAAACTTGTATGACTTCTATTTTGAAGAGGAGTACCGTGCACTTGTGTCACTATGAATGACCTCCGACGCATAGCACACAAAAATATTACTGCGAAATGCAAAATGATATATTTATTGTCAGTTAACAACAGCATATATAAGTTTATTTTGATTTCAATATCTGGTTATGAGTTTTGTCTTGACTTACTGTTGTTAGTAGAGATCCGATTAGCCGTCAATCCTAGGAGAATTAATTGGACATTCTCCAAATAAAATTAAAGATCCACTCTGAAACCCATCCTTTACGAGGGCTAACATCTTTGCAGGGTTAGAGCTCGAGCACTCGGCAAAGGCTCTATTTGCGAGGGCCCCGATGAGCCCTCGGCAAGATAGGCCCTCGGCAAAGAGTCCTTCTTGAGGGCACTTCGACAAAAGCGGCCCTCGGAGAATTGGCGGATGGGCCCGGCGACCTTGCGTCGGTCTTTGCGCTTCGCCGTCGAGCACTCGGCAAAGATTTTTAATTTTTTTAAAATTTTTTCTTTGCGAGGCCATTGTCCCGCTTGAGGGCGAGGATAGGCCCTCGGCAAGATTTTTAAGCTTTTGAACCCAGTTTTTGTGGTGCTATAATACATGATTTAAATTAAAACTCAATTTTAAAATTTGGGCCAATTTTAACTTTTTTTGATATATTTCCCTAATTTATTTCTTTTCGTTGATTTTTTCTGAATATTTCAAATTTGAGCTGCGGTGGATGGAATAATGCAATTTAGTGATTCAAAAATGTTATTCATGGTATTTGGTGTATGTTGAGTCCCTATCCACGAACTCGCATCAAATTTCGGGCATCTTCTTCACGTAACATGACGAGGAACTTGTCGGAAAAGTGTTTTTAAATTATATAAAATCCATACGAAGTCCGAAAATCACGAAACTTGTCGAGGTGTCATGTTATCGCATGTGTAGGCTGTGGTAAAAAATTGAGAAGGTTTCGAGCAAGTTGTGACGTCGGATGCCTAAAACCCAGACATCTCCACATGTGATCCATACGAAGTTGTAACATGATCATGGATTCGGCATCAATCAAGGATCCTACCTCGCATGAATAAGACACCCTTGTTTAGCGAGTGCGGGAGGCGAGGAGGCGATTTCATTTCTTGGTTCAAACAAAAGGTAATGTCAATTTAGCTGCGTTGCGTTCGATTAATATAACGATCTATCATGCTTCACCTTGCGAGCCCGACCGGTTCGTCCATGAGTGCGAGTTGAAGCAGTTACAAGCGGTACGTGACGTTAGGGTGAAGTCATTTACGGCTATGGCGTGAGCGGATATCGCTTCCACACAACAAATTCTGGCGATTCCCAAGCGAAAAACCACAAATAGCGGAGTTTATGCGCGACAGCGATGGCCTCGACTATCATGGTAGAGTTGAGAAATCTATGAACTCTCATTTCATGGAGACAAACCTCTTAAACCTATCATGTTCAAATGCCCTTTGGTTTAATCCTCGATCAGCGAGGCGAACCCCTCATCTTGGGCTAGTCGAGATTGAGAAGATTCCATCTATCTGGAAAAGATGTCTACATTGTGGCTCAACGGGCCGTGCATGTGTATTATACTCGTCGCCAACCAAGACAAAGAGGATCTTAAGGGTTGGGCTATTGTGCACTAGGTATCTCCACATGGTAAACTACACGCCCCAAGCGATGATGATTACAACTTCAGCGCAAACACATATGATGGGCAGTTCTATCAAGAAGATGGGCTACGAGCACGTTTGAGATAGTCTTACGAAGCAATCGAAATGGAAGTAGACAACGAAATGGTTGATGGCGAGGTCGATGGAGATGTGGTGGTAAATGCCAAGGACATAGCAATGCTTGGCGATTACTTCTAGGCAATGACTACGATGACAACATAGAACCTTGGATAGTGTTGCCCATTTGGACAATTTTGCGGTGATGATGAGACCTATGATCCCAATCATGAAGATTATTCCTCATACATGTAATACTATGTTTTTTAATTTGTGTTTTGTTTATATATTTTGAATCTATTTCTAATATATGTCTTGATTAGTCTTGTTCATTCTTTGTGATTGCGGTGATTGAACAAAGATGGCGGCGAGCGTCCACGCCGTGACACGCCCTCGGTTTCTGGGAGACCGCCCTCTCCTTCAAGGTGAGGGTCGTCGTCCGAGGCGGCGTCATAAGAGGTGACGAGAGGAGGACGAGGCGGCGCGGCGGGGAGGCGGTCTCCTCCTCGCCACGTGGCGAGTGCTAGAGGAGGACGCGTGGCCACGGCACGTCCTCGTCGGAGGGCGAGAGGGAGTCGGCAGATGGGCGAGGAGGCAAGCCGCTCGAGGCGAGGAGGCGGCGCTCGAGGAGGAGGCGAGGGCTCGAGGCGGGAGGGTACCGCTGCCGGACTCCCTGGCGAGTCCATGAGCCTCCTCGGTTCGCTTCCTCAACCGCCCGATGATTGGCCTATGGCAAAGAGGTAAGTAACTATAGATGTTATCACAACTACTTCATAAGATATGTTGGAAATCATAAGAAAGCGATAAATTTTCTTAATCACTTGTGCGGGGCTGGTTGGTTTTGTCGGTACTCCGGCACGTACCCATGAGCATCCTTGGTGTTTTGTGCGAGAAATGGTACCCGGCATTGTGCAAGCTGTTCGAAGAGCGGTGGTGCGGGGCCGACCTCAAGCTGGGACAGTCTGTGCAGTCACGGATGACACTTACCGCAACATGCGGGAGGCGGGTATTGGCGGAGTTTTGGGTAAGTTTCTCTCGCACAACATTGCTTAATACATCTCATTCATTGGTTAAATGTTTTATTGAAATAATGAATGGATACATCGGTTTGTATCGAGAAAGTTTTCAAGGCGAAGAAGGACTTGAGGCCCGAGCGAATCGGTAATTGCCATGCGACTTGTAGGAAATCGTCACCGATATGCACCACCATGGGCGTCCAAGCCCACATAGACTACTACGGTCGGTGCTTAGCGGTCCCTCCCAAGCCTCAAGTAAGGCGATTCTGTTGACCGGGACGATACCTTGAGGTGGGCGAATAACATTCATAATGATTCGTTTTGATATTAAGTAGGTTCAATTTCATCTTCTTATATGTCAAATACTCGATGACTTGTAGGTGATTCCACGGTGGTGCCGATCGTATCCAGTCTTTGGGCCATGATCGTGGACAAGTGGTTATCACAGGACTTTGTTGACACGCACGAGGCGGCGGGAACAACGTCGATGAGGCAAGGTCAACTCACCATCAAAGCGACGCGGCCTCCCGGATACAAACAAGCATCGTAAGTGATTTCTTTCATTTATTTTGATGCTCAATGCAGCGATTCCTCACCATCTGCCGTCTTTCTCGCGAGGCTGCGCTGCAGGCGAGGAGGTCTCGGAGTTCTCTGCGTGGGCTATGTCCCACATGGGCGGGCGTCGTCCTCTGTCTCCTTCGACCCGTGCCCGCCCGGTGTACTCAGGCCAGCGTGTACACTAAAGTCCAAGAGTACCGTCCTCGATAAAGGAGATCTATGGGAAGATTACAATGTCGCTTGCAGCCCATTGATGCGAGAGGCGATCATGAGGCTCGGAGGAGGCAAAAAGCAGGCGGGTGTGGATTGCGAGCGGCGCCATCGACTCACCCTGCTGTTCCCTCCTCGGCGCTATCCAGAACGCAGACACGAGCTCCATCCGACCCATATGCACGGCCTTCTCCGGCCTGCGGCGAGTCCATGCACTCCGGGTAATTCTGTTTTACTCGTTATGCGTTGATATTTACACACCTAAATTAGATTTGCATTCTTGATACATTGGGTGAAATATTGCGGTAGGTGCAAGAAACAAAAAGGCAAAGTCAAAGCGAGAGCAGGCCCCGCCGCAATTGCGAGCCCAGCCAGTCGCGTTCGGCCTTGTATGACGGAATAGCGGAGATGATGGTGATCATGCAAAGTCTTGGGCAAGCATCGGGTGTACACATGCGATTTTCAGCTACTCCACCTCCTACTCCTGCGGCTACTCACTGTAAGTATGAAAGTTCACTTTTAACTTGTGCTTTGCATGTATGTCGGCCTTCGTGCCGTTGTGGATGTCGGCGTTAGTGCCGTTGTTTCTTGCGAGTTTTGGAAACCTCCCGTGCGGGGAGAGTCTGCCGAAATTTTCAATTGAGTCTAATCTTTTTGTATTCCTAGATTACTAGATGCAATCTCTAAGTTCCAAAGCTGTTTTCCGGATTACTCACACATGCAATCTCGCTCCTTTGTGCGACCTCCGTCCATGAGTTCCAATCATCCCATTAGTGCGTCACCGGGTGATCCGCTTTCCTTCACCACCGTCTCATATGCTACCTTGATGAGGACTAGTGCTAGGTGATGTGGTTGGACTTTATTGTAATATTTGTGGTTTATGGTTACGACTTGTGCTTGGATTTCATGAACTTGTCGTAATAAACATGTGAATTGTGGTTGTAATATATTTGTGAATGATGATGAACATGTGACTTATCGTTGTAATATATTGTGATTTGTGGTTCACAATTATGGTTGTGATATATTGTGAGAAAATGGGTTACGTGTGATATATATATGTGATGGTTGATATATATATGAAATGCTTGTGTCGATGGAATGCAAAAACAAAAAGAAATTAAAATTCTTCCTCTTTGCGAGGGCAATGACCAAGGCCCTCGGCAAAGATTCATTGGAAAAATTCGGAACATTTCTTTGCCGAGGGCCATGGTTGGAGGCCCTCGGCAAAGACTTTTAAAAAAATTAAAATTTCTTTCTTTGAGGGCTGTGGGAAGCCCTCGGCAAGATTATCTAAAAAAGAATAATTCTTTGCGAGGCCGTCCCATTGCCCTCGGCAAAGTTTTGGAAAAATTCTGCAACATTTCTTTGCGAGGGCCATGGTTGGAGGCCCTCGGCAGATTTTCAAAAAAAGGATAATTCTTTGAGGGCCCGGAGGCGGCCCTCGGCAAGACTCCGTCGGCGCCGCGCGGCGTGGTACTTTCTTTGCCGAGTGCTGTCGACCCTCGGCAAAGGCTTTCCGAGGCCGATAAAGGGCCCTCGGCAAAACTCTTCGCCGACTCAAAATTCCCGAGAGCTCTTTGCGGGGCCGCCTCGACAAGCGCCTTTGCGAGGTTAATGGGCCTTTGCCGAGCAAAGAGGCCGTCTCGATGGTGATCGAGTATCGGTCAATTAATTATTTTTATTTATTGGAGCCACTATTTGGGAGGAACGCCAAATATTCCAAACATCAAGCCCATAAATAGTAACCTCTTCTGCGTTTTGTTCCGTCGAATACTACCATTTCAAAGAATTGTCTTTGCCAAGTATCACTGCCCCTTTGCCTATATATTCACATCTCTCCATTCTTAACGAAAACATCTCTCTAGTAGTAAAAAGGAGACGCAATGAGGGCTTTCATGGGTAAATTCCCGATGGTTTTGCTATGTATTTCCCTCTTTGAAGGTTAGTTTTTTTTTCCCAGTTAATTTCTACCCGGTTTGTCGTTCCAATGTCAGATGAGTTTTCTTTTGTTGGTATTTGTTTCTCAAGTTTCACCTTGTGGCATATTTGTTGATGTGGTGTGTTTTTGTATGAATATAATGCTGATGTATACATCTCTTTCTCCTTGATGTATATATGTATGTAGGTTGTAATTGGATGGTCCAGTCGGTTCCCTATGATCATACAGCAAGCATTGAGGCAAGTATTTTTTTTTGGGGTTTCTACCCCGGGAAAAAAAGTGGATTTGTTTTTTCTCAAGTACTTTTAGCTGGCATGATTTACCACTTGACACGGATAATAATCCTACAGATCTAATCTCACGTCGTGCATAGGATTCGAGTTTTATAGTATTATTTTCCACCGGGTACATGGCATAGAACATTGAATTTAAATGTGTTCTTTCAGAAATTTAGTGAAATATATATTTTTAGAAGAAATACAATCTATATTACCTTATGGATCTGGAAAACTGACATTTTTATATATTTTACATCCAAACATGTAATACATTTGTTGAAAAACATATATACAATACCTTGCAACATGCCTATTAACTTTCAACCAGTTTAAATGGATGAAAATGATCGACAATTCAATATTCATATATAGTGTCAGGATCTTGTCTTCAAATATAATAAATAATAATATGACATTCAAAACCAGTACTTATTTGTAGACTATGTATAATAGACTCAAATACTGCTGTTCAGAGCTTCAGGACCTAGACAGAAGTTTTCAATGCATTTAAGGGCTAATATTTAATATACTAACATTGGATGGACTAGTTTGCAAAGTAGCTACAGATCAGCCAAGGATAAACCATTCCAGCCGTTTGCAGTTTATGCAATTAAGTTCCCGAGTTCAAGCTGATAATTTGAGCTCGTTTCAAGCCAATTTCGTGCGATCAGAATTCCTACTACTCATCTTTTTATAGATAATAGTAGAAAATCTCTTCTGATTGACTTCTCTATCCGAGCATACACACAGTCCAAAATTTATTACAAATACTGAAGAATTAACTCATACTAAATCTATAAATTTGAACAGTAGGTAGGCCTGTCAAAAACTAATCAACCATAGAATGCATTGAGTTGTCGAAATGAACATATATCTTTTTCCTCTTCTTCTTCCCCAGTGCTTGCCGAACCCGATGAAACCTCTGTACAACGGCGGCGTCATCCAGAACAGCGAGTTTAACAGCGGCCTGATGGGCTGGTCGGGGCCCTGGGGCGTAAAGGCCAGCGTGAGCAGCTCGCCGTCCGGCAACAAGTTCGCGGTGGCGACCAGCAACAGCCTGCCGTCGCACAGCGTCTACCAGAAGATCCAGATGCAGACCAACACCCACTACTCCCTCTCAGGTACGACATACATATAGTGCATATATTATTAGTGGTTAAAGTTTTAAAAAAAATGGGCTGTACATATTCTAAGACGTCTAAAAAAGAAGTGAGGGAGGGAGTTGAAAGTAACCATTAATTACATTCGCGCGGTATATATGTCCTTGTAGCATGCAGTTCTGATGTTGTTGTTTGCGTCCGTCCATGCAGCATGGTTGCAGGTTTCGGCTGGCAAGGCCGAGGTGAAGGCGATCATCAAGGCTCCCGACGGCGCCTACCTCACGGCCGGCGCCATCGTCGTCAAGTCCGGCTGCTGGAGCATGCTGAAGGGCGGCATGACTGGTTACTCTTCCGGGCCAGCCGAGCTCTTCTTCGAGGTGTATATAACAACAGAACAAACACTTCCAAATTCATCCACTCATTGAATTTTAGCAACTGTGGTGAACTTTCTCGTGTAATTAACATATTCAGGCCGATGCTCCTGTGGACATCTGGGTGGACAGCGTCTCCCTGCAGCCCTTCTCCTTCGCCGAGTGGAAGGCGCACCTCCGTCTCTCGGCCGACAAGGCCCGCAAGAGCGCCGTCAAGGTCGTCGCTCGGGACGCCCACGGCAAGCCGTTGGCGAACGCCACCGTGAACATTGACCTCCTACGGAACGGGTTCCCGTTCGGCAACGCCATGACCAAGGAGATACTCGACATCCCCGCCTACGAGCAGTGGTTCACGTCACGGTTCAACGTGGCCACCTTTGAGAACGAGATGAAGTGGTACAGCACCGAGTGGAGCCAGAACCACGAGGACTACAGTGTCCCGGATGCCATGCTACAGCTCGCCCAGAAGTACGGCATCAAGGTACGTTCGAGATTTGATCCCGTGACTTCTTCTTGTTTGATTAGATTATTACCAAGTCTAAACTGCACTAACGGATTGCGTCATTTTCCACTCTGAAAACAAAAGGTGCGTGGCCACAATGTGTTCTGGGACGACGAGAAAACGCAGATGAAGTGGGTGCAGTCGCTGAACCTGGACCAGCTGAAGGCAGCGATGGAGAAGCGGCTCAAGTCCGTCGTGTCGCGGTATGCCGGCAAGGTGATCGCCTGGGACGTGGTCAACGAGAACGTCCACTGGAACTTCTTCGAGAGCAAGATCGGCCCGAACGTGTCGGCAGATATCTACCAGCAGGTGGGGCAGATCGACCGGACGACAACGCTGTTCATGAACGAATTCAACACGCTGGAGCAGCCCATGGACACGGCCGCGCTACCCAGCAAGTACATCGCCAAGATGAACCAGATAAGCTCCTACCCTGGCAACGGCGGCCTCAAGCTCGGCATCGGGCTCGAGAGCCACTTCATCACGCCCAACATCCCCTACATGAGGGCCACACTGGACACATTCGCGCAGCTTAATATCCCCATTTGGCTCACCGAGGTCGATGTCACCAAAGGCCCCAACCAGGTAAATAAATATACGGTGCAGAAAACCATACGCTTGCCTGCCTGCCGTAAACTGTTTGTGATAACGGTTCTGAACCATCTGTGATGACGTGTTCCGTAGTAGTGCTAGTTTAGTCCGTCGCATGGCTACTTGTGGCAATCTAACACCGATACATGCATCTACCACACCCACAGACGCTGTACTTGGAGGATGTGCTGAGGGAAGGCTACGGGCACCCGGCCGTGCAGGGCATGGTGATGTGGGCGGCTTGGCACGCCGGTGGCTGCTACACGATGTGCCTGACGGACAACAGCTTCCAGAACCTCCCCGTCGGCAGCGTCGTTGACAAGCTCATTGCCGAATGGAATACGGCCCCCATGGCCGCTACGACGGACTCTAACGGCATGGTCGAGCTCGACCTCGTCCACGGCGAGTACAACTTCACTGTGGACCACCCGTCGCTCGTGTCGCCCGTCGTGCAGTACGCTTTGACTGTGGACGCGCCGTCGTCTGCGTTGGAGCATACTATAGACATCAAGGTGTAGAAATCAGACATATATACAGAATACAGATAGATGTTAGTAAGGGCCTCCCCTACCTTTATCATTCAAAAAAAATACAGATAGATGTTAGGTTTAGTTTTCTATTCGTTAAGAATTATAGGAGAACGGATTGGATCTCTGCAGGATGCAACCCCTGTTGGGGCTGGATAGCAACAATGCAATGAACAATTCATCCTCTCAACTTGTACTGAACTTTGATGACTGCTTCAACCAGTAAGTTAGAAATGGAATAAGCAACTCAACATGCACAATTGATACAGTCATTGACGAAAAAATACCCTTAAGGTGTGGAGAAAAAAAAAACAGGACCAACCGGGTCACTCCAAATCTTTCACTATTAACAACAATGGATACAATGGAACTTATAGAGATTTAGAACAGCAGCAACACTGTCATCGAATTACATACTTGGCATCATGACCAACAACCACCTCACTAACTAGAGCTAACAAGAGGTAACTAAATCAGCTAAATAGAGAAGCAGAGATTCTGTCCTCTTCAGATTTCAGTTCATATATTGCAAACCAAAGACCCAAATTGTGTGCAACTTGTATGGAATGTAGATCAACAAGTACCTAACAATCTATCAAAGTTTCAGCCAAATTGGAATACATTTGATCCCTAAAACTGATCAACTACCAAGACTGCACATCTTTGAAACTGTTGCAACCCGATATGAATGTCTCAAGAGTTTTGGCTTAAATGCACTATTTGCATTCAAAATAGCATATATAGCCCTCTCCGGAGATCAAAGCCAAAATAGCACCGCCGACTACGCGGCGGTGACATATGTCTCGTCTACACACCAAGGGCAGACCGGCCTCTTCCGCATGACGAGGACCAGACCCACTTGTGTACGCGCCGAGGGCGGGCGCCTTTTGGCCTGCTTGGAGCACTAGAGCAAGATTGTCTGCGCCAAGGGCGAGCATGGACTCGTCCCACGCGCGTAGCCAACCTAGGATTCCCACGTCCGTCGCATCACCCGGGATTCCCCGCGCCCCCATGTGGAAAAATTATCGTGGGATTCAGGTGTCCGTCGTCGCGTTGTGTCCTGTCGCTATCCTGGCAGCCAGCGATCGACCGTGTGCTCTCCGTGGCTATAAAACCTCGTGCATCGCTCTCATCCTCCACCCTAGACATTTCGCTCGTGTGAGAGGCAGAGAGGATCGGCGAATGAGAGGTAGTTGGATTGGTGAAATTAGTTCGATTTCGCTACCGATTTGAGAGTGTTTAGAAGTGTGTTGTGATCATATTAGTAGAAAGTTCGATATCTAATTAGTCGTAGTTAATCGGTCATACCGTAATTAACTTAGTCGTAATTAATTAGTCATAATGAAATAGTCATGATTAATTATTCGTAATTATTTAGTCATAATTAATTTACTTGTAATTAAGTTAGTGGTAATTAATTAGTCATAATTAAGTATCCATAATTAATCTGATCAAAATTAATCAATCGTAATTAATGAGCCTAGCTAATTAGTTGTAGTTAATTACTCGTAATTAATTATTAATAATTAAATTATCATATGAGTCATAATTAATTAGTCGTAATGAATTTAGTCATAATTAATTAGTCGTAAAGATTACTAGTTTTTGCGGAAATGTAGTTGTTTTTATTACATGCATATTAAGTGTATTGGGTGTTGTGGCATTAGGTAATGTCAACATGCAATACTGCTTGTGTTTTCTAATGTCGGTCTCGTCTGCAGGTGGGCCAGGGTGGGTTGGACATATCAACATGCGAGTACATGGTGGTCTAGGTGGAGGCTTAGCGCGATGAATATTCACAAGCTAAGGAGGCATGCATCGGAGGGAGTTCGACACGGATGAAACAATAAATAAGCTTGTCATTGGGTTCGACACGGAGGCAACAACAAATAAGCTTGTCATTGAGGCAATCACTGCATGAATAGGGAGGCGGGGTGTATCAGTACACAAGGTCAATGGTACCGTTGCATGGGGTCGATATCATGATTGCTCTGGCTTAGAGGCGGCGATATCTGAGAGGCCGGTGGTGTATGTGAGTTTAGTGCATAGGTGTCGGACCGGGAGTAACACCCCAAATCCTTTGTGAATTTACGAACTAGTCCCATGATCGATAGCTAGTTCACACGATGAAACAAATATGGTAATACCCATAAATCGCACAACTTTATTAATAATCAGAGTTTATTACAAGAAAGTCTTACAAGCCAACAATAAAGAACACAGTAGAGGACGATGAAGAAGTAGTAGAGCCTAGCTAATCTGCCATAGGCAATCGACTAGGGTAGCGGCCTAGTCGTTACAATCCACGATGGTAGCGAAGTCCTTCTCCTCTGAAATTTATTTGCATTGAGCAAGGTAGGCGTAAACAACTGGACTCACAAGTTACACCGAATAATAGATTATAATGCATGCAAGAATATATCAAAGTAAGACTTAATGGTTGAATTTGCATAAAGCAATATTTTCTTTAAATATTTGTACTAAGTTCCAAAGAAGATATTCTATAACTAAAATTCATTTTATAAAATTCTCAAGTTTTATACTAGGAAAACCTCCATATGAAATATAGTGATGGATACCCTTCTATCACATAGCTAACTACCTAATTTCCCAATTGGATAAACTATCCAAAATCATTTGTCAAAATCTTTTGAAATCAAAACTAAAGTCTAACTTTGAGTGACTTTTCTCAGCATGTCCATGTGTAACACCACGACCCAAAATCGGTTCAATGCCCATTACCGTACTCACATACACTTTCGTCCTCGCTTCATGTAAAAGGTTAACCGGAGGTGCTACGTTAGGATCAACAAGCATTATATACTACTACAACTCGAGACAAGCAATGTGGGACTAATCCCATACACAACTCCTCATGGCCCACATGGGCCATGCTACAATAGACAGGGTATTACACCATGACCATAGACACGGCTATTAGAATAATTTTATACTATCACGAGAGGTTGTACAACTTTACCCACACATGGCGACCTCTCTAGTTTGTTTGGCATCCGTCGATACCACTTGCTCACTACCTTAGGTAGCGATCCGAACACATGTCAAGGCCTTTACAATGTGCCATCCCACGTATTCTGCCTCGCTAAGGTTTTGCTTCCATTGGATTGAACCATCCATTGGATTTAAGCCCCTCTTGCGCGGTGGGAATACATAAAAATAAACCATACAAACACCCATGCAATCGGATGGCACAACCAAGGTGAAATATTGCAAATTAGTTAGCGGATCCGCCCATTCGAGACATGTGGTAGTGCGATGGAGCTTCTTGTCGAACTCGAGGCGAAGTATCCGAATTCTCTGTGTTTCCACACTAGTCCAGGAATTCTAGTGTACACAGTCCAACAAAAATGTTATCACAATCATATCACGTATTTATTTAATATGAATCAGAGTTTATTACAAAATGGGGCCTGAGGCCAATTAAAATAACACATCAGAAAAAAAGTAGTAGACCACACGATACGCCATAGGCAATCGTCTGGATCCTCACCGACTGGATAGAAGTCTTCTTCTGACTAAATATTATTCCAGAGTGAGTACAACTACAGGTGCTCGTAAGTTACACCCAATAAAGAAATATGATGCATGCATAAGTAAGCAAGTGAGGCTGATAGGATTTATTTTCGTAAAGAGCATTTTCAATTTTAAATAACCATACTAAGTTTCAAGGCACATTTTTAATCCATAACTAAAATCAGATGTTCCGTTGACAGTTTTATAGTGGATAACCTCCATATGAAACATGGTGAGGGATATCCTCCCATCACATGGCTAACCACCCAAATTTACCACAAGGATTTGCCATCCAAAAATTATTTTTCTAAAATTATTTTATAAACCAAAAACAAAATCTAACTTAGAGTGGCTTTGCTCAGCATGTCCATGACCGTGGACACGGCTATTCGAATAGTTTTACACTCTGCAGAGAGGGTACAACTTTACCCACAAGAGATAATTTGCCTGTTATGTCGGCCAATGCACGCTTCCTTAGGCATGTGACTAAGTAATTATCACAAGGCGTTTCCAATGTTCTACCTTACTGCTCATAAGCCCCCTAAGATTTCACTTCCATTGGGTTAGCCACCTGCCGGAAGCCCCTTTTGTCTTGGGATGGAATCTTGTCTAACAGACACCCACTCAACAAAATGGCACATAAGGCGGTGAGGTATGACAAGTTAATAAGCCTAGTTACGCCCATCTGAATATGTGGTAGTACGGTGGAGCTTTGCAAGATCGGCTCAAAGACCGGTCCTTAAGCGATTTGGCGACTTTTCAAAACAACCCTGGGCCTCAATCCTACGGATCGAGCAGTGCATAAACTGCACCACCTGTTGTCCATTACGCCCAAGTCTAAACCCATTTTTATTTTATTTCTCAAAGATATTTGTAAAAATCTACCATGACAAAACAATGTCACAGGCTTTTAATCAAAACTTGCTATTTGGCTAAATTCCCCAAAATCAAATATTTTTGATCTAAGCAATATCTAGGCATATTTGTATTTTCAAATGTTTGTTTGACTAAGGTGACAAGGGATTGATGATTCAACATTAGTTTGGCTATACAAAGGAATTGGATTAACTATAAAGTTAAAATAGGGGTTTAAAATAACTGGATAAAATTATGCATGCAATAGTAATTTAAAAACAGAAGTAAATAACTTTAAAATACTGGGATCAATACGATCAATGGTGTAACTTGCCTTGCTCGAAGTCCTGATAATCCAACTCTTCAGATGGATCGAGCTCTCCGGAGTCGTCAAAATCTATACGCGAAAATAAACTAAATTCAAATAAATTCAAATAATAAAAAAATAAATTCAAATAAGCATTCAAATTAACTCCAAATGAGATAATTTTGGTTTAGTTAGCTAGATCTTGATTTTATATAAATTTAGAAATTTGATTCACCAAAATCGAAGTTCGTTTGAAGAAATAAGAGCTCCTGGAAGTTTAAAACTAAAGAAAAAAAATACTAAAATCAGATTTTATTAATTTTCCTGAATTATTTTTCTAAAGGAAATTCGAGTTATTGCGCATTCTTGACATCGGCTACGGAAAATCAATTTTAATTTGAATTAAATTTCTATTGGAAATGCTTTGAGTCACTGACATGTGGGCTCCACAGTCAAAGACCGGGTCCACGATTCGGTCAAAGTCCACGATAGACTCGGTGCACAGAATAGCACAAAGGAATGCGGGTGCTGGCGCAAGCTGCCACGCTAAGCGTCCACGTGGGCAGTCACATCGGCACAGATGCTGAGGTGGTGCTTACGCGTCTGCGCGGTGGCGGCCACGTCGGCACTGGTTGGGGGCGGCGCTCGGATCCCAACGGTACAGGCAAACGGCAGTGAGATGTGCACCGGAGAGTGGGAGTGGCAAGGAGTCTAATGCGCTTACCCGAGTGGTCGGAGGAGGAAGGAGGTGGCCGGCGGTGAGGAGGAGCGGTGGAGCGGCGGGCGGTCGGTTGTCGGCAGCGAAGGTGCAAACAAGGATCGTAGTGAAGGCTGCGATCTTGATGATCTGATCGGGCGAAGTCGTTGGCGGCGGAATCGGCGAAGCCGAGGATCGTTGGAGAAACTCAAATGCAGCGCTAGAGAGAGGCTGGGCGAGATAGGTGGGCGCTAGGTGGAGAGGCGTATGCGCACTGGGGCTACCTTTATAGGCGAGGGAGTCGGGAGGCGGAGAGCGTCTTTGCGGAGGTCACGGCGGCGGCGAAAGCTTTGGCGTAAATGCGCATGAGCGAGAAGCGGTAGGGAATGATTGCGCGGAAGCAAGCGGTTTGAATGCGCAATAATGCGAGAAGAATTCAGGGAGAAATGGAAAATGGATGAAGCTTCATTCGCGATAATGGCGGAGGAAAGCGCTGGCCATGTGAGGAAGAAGGCGAGTGGAAAGCGGCGCGTAGGCGGGCCCTGTCGTGGTGGAAGCGGTTGGAGTGGTGAGAAAACGATGATGGGCGCGGGAGATTGGCCGAAACTTTGTGCGGTGATTTTGAAATTCATTTATCAATTAAAATACTTCTAGTAATTAAAAAGGGTTTAGAAAATAGCAAATAAATTTCAAAAATTATGAGAAAATTCACGAAATTCTTTAAGACAATTTGGATTAAAATAAAATATTCCCAACATATTCTTGATAATAGATTTTGCAAACAAATTATTTTGGGCTTTAAAATAATTAGGAAAAGTTTTTAAAATTCCAAAAATTCCACAAA
The DNA here is from genome assembly GCA_036346395.1 of Hsuehochloa calcarea. Lineage (NCBI taxonomy): Eukaryota > Viridiplantae > Streptophyta > Magnoliopsida > Poales > Poaceae > Hsuehochloa > Hsuehochloa calcarea. The sequence continues at coordinate 18,466,546 of CM070611.1, read as the reverse complement.
ATAAATTAAACCTTTATTTTCAATTGAAACTTGAAATTTTGGGATATTACAAACCTACCCCTTAAAGGAATCTCGACCTTGAGATTGAGACTTAGTAAGGAAAAGGTGGGGGTACTCGGCTTTCAAATCTTCTTCTCGCTCCCAGTGTCTTCTTGGCGAGAATGATTGCTCCTTTGGACCTTGCGAGCGGATGACTTTGCTTACGGTGATACGCTCTGTAACACCAAAGATCTTCATTAGTTGTTCCACATATGTGAGATCTTCCTAAAGATCAATGCTTTCAAGCGGTGTTTCTTCATTGGCACTCTAAGACACTTCTTGACTTAGATACTTTAAAGATGTCATGGATTCTTGTGAGAGATGTAGGTAGTTCAATTGGTAAGCAACTTCACCTCTTCTTACCAAAATCTTATAAGGTCTAACAAATCTAGGTGCGAGTTTTCCTTTAGTCCGAAATCTCTTCACTCCTCGGAGTGGAGTTACTATGAGATAGGCAAAATCTCCTACCTCAAAGGATAGTTCTCTCCGTCGATTGTTGGCATAACTCTTTTGTCGGGAGTGAGCCACTTGCAGGCGTTCTTTTATTGCTTTTACTCCATGCAAACAGACGATCCTAGCCATGTATAGTTATGCCAACTTGTTGCTTCTGTAGGTGGTCTTGACCGGAATAAAGTGAGCCACTTTAGTCAGTCGGTCAATTATCACCCAAATGGAATCATATCTCGATTGGGTCCTAGGAAGTCCAGTGATAAAATCCATACCAATTTCCTCCCATTTCCCCTCAGGAATTGGTAATGGTCGTAACAAACCAGTAGGTCTCTGATGTTCTGTCTTAACGCGTTGGCATACATCACAACGTGAAACAAACTTCACGATTCTCGCTTCATCTTGACCCTCAATATTTTTCTTTCAGATCTGATACATCTTGGTACTTTCGGGATGGATGGAGTAAGGTGATTCGTGTGCTTCTTTTAAAATCAACTGTTTATTTTCTTGATGATTAGGCACACAGATGTGGTTTCCAAACCAATCTGTACCTTGCTCATCCTTAGAAAATCCTAGGGCTTTGCCTCTTCTCATGTTCATCTTTATTTCCTTGATATCTTCATTTTCTAGTTATTTTCTCGATCGACTTTGGATGGTCGGTTGAACTTCCAATATGTTGATCTGACCATGGCTAACAATTTCGAGTTAGTGCTTGATTCTTCATACAATTCGGTTGATTCTCTGAACTAACACGGTGTTGCAATAAGCCTTCCTACTTAGGAATCTGCTACCACATTTGCTTTCCCGGGTGATAATGGATTAGAGTCGTAATCCTTTATCGGCTCTAACCATCTTCTTTGTCGGAGGTTAAGCTCGATTGGGTGAAGATGTATTTGACTCTTACGATCCGTCAAGATCTCACGGTTACCAATGAGGTAATGTCGCTAGATTTTTAAAGCATGCACAATTCTTGCTAACTCGGATCATGAGTTGGATAATTTCCTTCATGCGGCCTTAACTAACAGGCGCATAAGCCACAACTTTTCCCTCTGCATTAGTACACATCCAAGTTTTTATTTTGGGTTTTAAACTAATTAGGAAAAGTTTTTAAAATTCAGAAAATTCTAGAAAATAAATTAAACCTTTATTTTCAACTAAAACTTGAAATTTTGGGTTGTTACACTTACAAAGATGTGGCTCGAAGACCGGTCCTTAAGCGACTTGGCGACTTCAATAGAACCCTAGGCCACGATCTTAGAAATGAATCGATCCCGTGCATGAACATGCACATATCCAAACATCCATTTTGCCCAAGTTCAAACCAATTCTCATTTATTTTGTGAGTAAAAGCATTTTCAAAAAAAAAATTTATGGTAAGACAATACCATAGACTCAATTTGAATAATTTTCGCTAAACTCTCCAAATTTAAGATTTTGGTCTAAGAAGTGCCTAAGCATGTCATTTTCAAATTTTGGTTTAACTATGGCGCCAATGGATATACTATTCAAACAACAACATTGGCTATACAAAGGAAATAGATTAACTAGAAAGTTAAAACATAAATTTAAAATAACTGTATAGAAATATGCATGCAATAGTACTTTAAAATAGAATTAAACAATTTAAAATACTCGCCTTCCTTGATGGACTCTTTTTCTTCCAATTCAATTTTCGCGGAGTCGTCAAAATCTATACACGAAAATAAAACAAAAACAAAAAAATACAAATAAATTCCAAAGAAAATACAAATTAAATTCAAATTAAATAATTTTAGGGCTGGAAGGTAGATATTGAATTTATAAGAATTTAGGAACAAGAATCGACTTATTTGGAGTTCGTATGAAGGAGAGCGAACATCTAGAAGTTTGAATAACATAAGAAAAGATAGAATCAAGTCTTGCTCATCTTGAGTACCGTTTATCTTGAGTCTTTGTCCATCCTCGGCGGTCGGAAGGAGTTCTGAAAACAACGGTCGAAAGTGATTTGTGTATTTGATCGAAAGAGGTTTATTGCCTTGATCAAAAGAGATTTCGACAACACTGGTCGATAGAGATTTCGACACCACTGGTCGAAAGAAAGGCTGCGGCTACCAAGTCGGCAGAAGCTACGACTATCTACTCGATGAGAGATCGACTATCTAGTCAAAGAAAACTATGACTATCTAGCCAGAAGGAAGCTACGACTACAGTGAAGAAAACTATGACTATCTACTCGGCGAGAGCTCGACTATCTAGTCGAAGAAAGTTCGACTATCTACTCGGCGAGCTACGACTATTTAGTTTAAGAAAGCTACGACTATCTACTCGATGAGAGCTACGACTATCTAGTGCGAGAAATGATGGTGTTCGACTACAACTCGTTAAGTTTGTAATACTCGAATTTCGTTTAGAGGGGATTTTGTTCGGGAGAGAGAACTATTTCAAAATTTGAGATTTTTGGGAAATTTTTGGACCTTGGGCCTCTGGCCCAGTAGAACAAACTGGCGGCCAATGGCCGGCAAGAGTGAAGCCAAGGAGGGGGCGCACGGGCCCAAAGCCCATGCACTCCCACCTCCCCACACTCAACCCTAGCGGCCCCCTCCTTTCCCATTCCAAGCCGCGCCTCTCCCTTCAAGCGCCCTCCTTCCAAGCCTTGCGGAGTTCATAATGTATTTCATATTTCGATGTTGAGGAAATTCCTGAGAGATCCAGAACATGCTATACCATTGGAGCCGTTGTGCATTGAGCAGGATCTTGCATTCGAGTCGAGCCGGTAAAAATATTAGAGAAGTCGAGGCGGGTCTTTGAGGAACAAGACTTTAAAGTGCGTTAAGGTTCTTTGGTCTCATCGGTGAGAGAGATGCCACTTGGGAGCTAGAGTCCGCTTGCGTGGCGATATCGGATCTGTTTGCTTCGATATGTGTTACATCGTTAATTTCAATTGGTGGTATTACATTCTCGTATTCATTTTGATGGTTAGAATTCAGGGTCTAATTCTATTAAGGGGGGTAGAATGTAATACTCCGAATTTCGTTTAGAGATGATTTTGTTCGGGAGAGAGAACTATTTGAAAATTTAAGATTTTCGGGAAATTTTTGGACCCTGGGCCTCCGCCAGTGAGAACAACGCTTGGTGGCCAATGGCCGGCCAAGAGTGGGCAAGGAGAGGCGCACCGGGCCCAAAGCCCATGCGCCCCCACCTCCCCTCACTTGAACCCTAGCTGGCCCCCTCCCCTCCCATTCCAAGCCGCCGCCCCCTCCCCTTCCAAGCCGCCACTCCCTCCCCCAAATCGACGCCTCCACCTGCCCCTGGCGCTGCCTCCTACCCTTGGTGCCGGCCCCTGGAGATCCCAGTCTTTGCTCTCAAGTTCTTCCCGGCCGCCTTCTCGACCTCTCCTCCGGCGATTCTCATCTCGGTTGGCGGCCATTAGAAGGAGGAAGAAGAGGAGAAGCAGTTCTTGGGAGGTTGAATCTTGTCTCCTGCGGGTCTTCAAGGGTAACGATGAGTTTGTTTCATTGTTTGATGCCTATTGGATGCGATATTGATTAGTAGGATTGAATCGAATTGCTACGGTAGAATTTCGAATCTGTCAGAATATTGCGCACCCAGTTTTGGTATATTAAATGCTGATCTGGTGGTTCTAAGCTGCTATAGAATTGTAGTCACGGTTCTTAGCTTTCCATAGCCACCAAGATCACCAGATTCTGATCTTTGGTTCAAAAGTTACGATAGATTCTTTCCTGCTTGTCTGAAACTGACGAGAATTATCTGTAAAGTTGTTTAATGAAATATGACTTATTTAGGTTCAGATTCAGATTTGTCACCCAAAATGATTTCTGTAGATAATGTTATCATCTTTCCATATTAATAAAGAACACTCAAATTGGACTTATAGATTAAAAGTTATGTTATGTTCTTCTTTGTTGTTACGATCGTGCAGACGGATGTTTGTCGACATTTTCACTCTTTGTTTAGTCAAATATTTTGGCGAATTAGGAAATCTTGTCAACTAGAGTTTTGAAGGTTTACTTGTTAACTTCCATTTCTCACTTTGGACTCATGTCATTCTGATTCCAGATCATTAGATATGAATTTTTCCGTGCCGTTGTCCTGAATCGTTTTAGATGGATGAATTGTTTGTTTTCAGTTCGGGTCTATTCGTTGTATTGGGTAGTCAGGTGGTAATTGAAGATCACCGGTAGCATTGTCATATCATGTTGTTCTTATTAGTACATAATTGTGTAGGCGGTGAGGCGAGTGTAGGAGCACCTTCGTTGCCTCCTAGCACGTCACATCGCGGAAGGCAAGTACATTGTGTTAAGATATGTTGATTTCTGTTGAATGTTTGTTGATGTGTTGTTAATGTTATGATTCATGTTCATACTCCATGTTATATATTCTGTTCTTAATCGGTAATCCATGTGGAAGAAAGTAGTGACATTCATTGCATATATTTCATTCCATTTATCGTTGTTCATGTTACGTCACGGGGGTGGAATTGTAAAGACCCATCAACTCCAGTATGGGCATGTAAGACCCACCATTCCAATGTGGGCAATTTTGGACACCGTGTAAACGTTCTTCATACGGAGATTGGGTCTCGGACTTTGTTAAATACGGACTTAGGTGAACACCGGCGGGTGTGTCACTCGCTATCTGATATGAGCATGTGTGCGAGTCCATTCCTTTCAATGCATCCATTCATTCCATTCATACACATAAGTTTTCAGAGATAAGTTCGTAATATTGAGATTGACTTGTTCATAACATTGTGTGATCAACTGTTTACTGTACTTGCTGAGTTTCGACTCATTCTTGTTTTGTTTATTTATTTAGGTGATCGCTGATGATGACTTTGTTGGGACGGAGTAGACAAGCACTTTTCACTCAGTTCACCATATTTTACCTTCACATAATGAGTTTTGATTATGTCTTCATTTCGTTAATTGAGGAACTGTAATAAATAGAGTTAAGACCGGATGATATTTCTCTCCATGTTATGTTTAGTTAATTGCTGCTAGTGGTTTGTTTTAATTACTCCCTGATTATACTCAGATGAATTCAGTCTTTATTCCTGCCATGCTACTATTAAAGTTGGTCTCTTTATGTACTTAGAGGATTCTTGTTTAAATTATTCCGCAATGTGGTTGTATGTTAGTCTGTAGATAACATCTTGGCTTCGAATAGCGGTGTTACATCGGCGCTTCTGGCCTACTGTGAGCTACATGAAGGTGCGCAAAACAAAGGGAGGAGATCTTGAACCTTATAGGGTAACTTACAGGTGAGCACAACGGAATGGTCGATGGCGAGGTAGTTTGGTGGTGGTGGAGTATGGGTTACGGTGGCAGCGGTGCTCGATGGTCCTCCGCGAAGAAGAAGTCTTGGTGAGCACGGCGTGGAGAAGCTCGGTGTGGACTATGCCACGAGAGATCAGCGGACGGCGGGGCAATCGGCGGTGCTTAGGTTGGCGGCAAAAAACTTGAACCGAGTTGGCGATAGAAATGAGCGGTGTGGTCGTGTGTGCGGGAACTGGTGTGAGGGAAGAAATGCGAAGGCAACACCCCTTTTATAGGGCAAGGAGTAGCCGGATCGGCGAAGTCGTGCCGAGCGATAATGGCGGATCTGTGGCGATGAGTAAAGCGTGTTAAGAAGGAAGCGATCGATTGAGTGCGGCTGGGGTGAAAGATGATCATGGCAATCAATGGACATGATCTCGAGTGAAAGCGATTAATCAATGCGGTTTAATCATTTGGATCGGCGGTGCTCTGTTTTCGGTCCAAGGAAGACGAAGAGGAGGTCGACGATGACAGGTGGGGTCGGGTGGAAGAGATAGAGAGAGAGAAGGTTGGTCGATCGGGTCGCTGCGGAAGGAAAAGGGTCCGTTTGCACGGAAGGATTGGCGAACACTATCTGATTTTGAGTTATTTTCTTGATTTAAATAATTTCCATAATTCAATTAGGTTTTAGAAAATAGAAAATAAAGTCCAACAAACATGGAAAAATTCATAGAAATTCTCTGTGTCAAATTGGACTTAAATAAAATAAAATAAAATATTTTCAACTCATAATTGGAAATTAACATTTGCACAAAATTTATTTTATCTTTAAAATAATTAGGGAAAGCTTTTTAAAAAAATCAAAAAATTCAGAAAGTTAATTAATTATCCTTTTTCACTTTAAATCCAATAAAAACCCATAAAACTCAATAAATTTTATTTTTGACTTTTTAAATCTAGGAAATTCAAGAAAACCAAGAAAATACTATTGAAACTCAGAAAATACAATAAAATAATAACTTTATTAATTTTTATTTTTGGTAGCAGAACTTTGGGATGTTACAATAGGGTGCCAGCAAACCTTAATGATGCTGGTGCTAATGGGAGCTGGGAAGCGTAGGCAGTGCGTGAAGACCGAAGCGCGAATTTGTTGTTTTAGAGGAAGGCTATGAAGGAAGACTTGCAAATTTTTTTGTGCAAAATGAGGGATGGTAGAATGGTGGTTGGCCAGCATTTACTATCATGAGTTTCTGCCAGACCAGCTAGCCGAATTAGAGTCCGATGAGGACACCGACCTAGGCTCGGATGCTACTGAGGAGGACACACCCCAGGGTGCAAGGGATGGTGGTCCAATAGTTGGAATTGTGTCAACGGAGGTGCCTTACGTGTCATCCAGACCAGATGATCTCGTAGTGCGGTCGTACTGCTACAGGAAGATGGGTCCCAGTGGGGGTTTGATGCTGACACCCTGATAGTTGGGCAACAGTTCCCAAGCAAGGTGGCCATACAACAAGCTATAACACGGTATTCTCGTCCATCAGTCATGTGTATCGGGTGCACTGGCCCCACACAACCCATTACATAGTAAAGTGTGTAGTGGAAGGCTGCCATGGCAACCTCAACGCTCACAAGGCGAAGGGACTATGGCACAGTCACGACGGTGACTGACCAAACTTCGAGCGAGTGAGCATTGCGATGCAATGAAATATGAATTCCGCATATGTGGCAAGCCTCATCGACCACCTTGTTCCGGAGGATGTGTCCGTATCACCCAAGATGTTGTTATCATAAGTCGCCAATCTGGTGGGTTATCTAGTCATCTACAGTAAAGTCCAACAAGCCAAGCAGAAGGTGATCTAGTCCATGTACGGGATATATGAGGAGGTGTACAATATTGTGCCAAGGATGCTTCACCAGAGGCAGAAGTTTGAGGCCATTTGGACATAGTTTGAAGAGAAGACTACGAGGCATACAAGGGAGTCCCCTCCAGAAGCACACGAGGGACAGTAGTGTGTGTGTTGAACCCGGGGGTTACACCCCTAGATTCTCTGTGTATTCTACACTAGTCCATGGAACCGTAACTAGTGTACACAATAAAACAAATACGATAACATCTACATCTCACATAATTTTATTAATAATTATCTAGGTTTTACAAGAACAACTTACAAGCCAACAATAAATAACGCAACAGAAGACGAAGAAGTAGTAGGGCCCAACAAATCTGGCACAGACAATCGACTGGGGTAGCTGCCTAGTCGTCGAGATGCTCAACACTGACAAAGGGTGAGTACAAAAATGTACTCCACAAGTCACACAAAAAAAGTTAATGCATGCATGGATATTATCAAAGGAAGGCTTATAGGGTTATTTGTGCAAAAGTAATTTTGACATTTTAAATACAATAGCTAAGTTCAAAAGCTCAAGTTTTAAAATATCAAAAATTGAGTTTTAATGAATTAATAAAGCTTGTGTAGGCACCAACCTAACACTAACTTAAGACAAGCACACCAACCCAGGGCATCAACCCACATTTTTCTCGTGAATACCCATCCATGTCATAAACCATTTTATAAAACATTTTGATAATAAAACCAAAGCGTAGCTTTGAGTGACTTTTCTTAGCATGTCCATGACCGTAGACAGGGTTATTAAAATAATTTTACACTCTGCAGAGGTTATACAACTTTACCCACAAGAGATAATTATTTTATAATGTTCGTTTGACACGCTTCCGTAGGTGTGCGACTAAGTGATTATCACGAGGCTTTTTCAAAGCTTCATCCCATGCTAGTCATATTCACTAAGGTTTCACTCTAACCACCGGCCAGAAGCCCCTCTTGCGCCAAGTGGGAATATTGTTTAACTGACACCCACACATCAAAATAGCACACCTAACAGTGGAACGTCGCCCAATTTAGCCCATCTATCCCATACCAAACTTGCATTATTACAGAAAAGCTTTGCAAGATGCGGCTCAAAAACCGGTCCCTAACTAACTTGGGTAACTTCCAAAATAACCCCTGGGCCTCAACCATTCACGAAACTAAGCCCGTACATAAACTTGCACCCACCAACTATCCATTTCGCCCAAGTCCAAACCAAAATTTATTTTAATTTATTTTTCAAAGTTGTTTATAAACTTCCATGGCACACCAATGCTATGCATACAATTTAAACATTTTTAATTTTGGTCTGCAAATTCCCAAATCAAATATTTCAGGTCTAAGCATGGTTAAGCTTAATTTTTCTCAAAATATTTTAGTTCTGTAATAGCCTAATTTTAATTAAATGGAGTTTAGGTGCATTTTAGGAGCATGCTTATGATTTTTGGAACATATGCACAATATGTTTTTTTAAAAAAATATTTTCAAAACAAAATAAAACATGGAACTCAAACCAAAGCTACAAAGAAATTTGGAATAAATCTTTATAAAGACCTCAAGGAAATATTTTTTATAAATATTAAAATAATTATCATGAATAAATGTGAATTTTGGTAGATTTTTGGGACTCAAATCAATCTTGAGAAATTTCCAATCCTAATTCTAAAAGCCCTACAATAAATTATTTAAAAACTAGTAATTAAAACATGAACAGTGATGTTAGAAAAAAAATTGTGCACTAGGCCATCAGAAAGCTCTGCAAAATTTTAGAATTTTTATTTTTATATATGGGTCAAGCGGAGAGGTTTGGAATTTACATTAATCATTTCTTGTTGGACCGCCAAGACCATTTCGCGGACACCCAACCTAGCCAGTGCACACACCACTTTCCCTCACTGTTCCACTACTCTATGGGACCCCATCATCAGCGCCATCTTTTCCAAGGTTCCAGCGCTGGCGCCCAAGCCACGCAGCTGTTTTCGGCCGCTCTAGTGCACGCGGCCGCTCCTCTGTGCCAGTACTGCTTGAGCACAAGCTCAAGCCATGCCGCGTCCTCTCAGCCTCCAAACCGCCCGTCGCTGTCCCGGTCGCTCTGGTGAAGCCCGACCACGTCACGGGGCGCCTTACACCGGAAGCAGCCACTCCCCTCTACCAATTTGAGGAAACCGCCACCATGGAGCTACGCAACTGGGTTCTTCTTCACCACCGGCCACCACTGCCGTTTTCGCCACTACATCTTCTTCGACGAACCTTTCTCCAATTCCTCTCCCCCTGAGCATCTCATAGCCTGCCACTACCTCCCCCTATCACTAATTTGTGCTCCCATCTCCTCCAGAGTCGCTGCCACGTTGAACTGGTCACTCTACTGTAGGCTTCCATCGCCGGACCACCTCGGCCATTCCCTGTCGTAGCCGACCACACCGGTGAGTTCCTTGTGCTTTACTAGTGCCTATGCTTCCCCTAACTCCCTCCCTACAACCCCCGAGAGCTGCCATGTTTCTTCTCCATGGCCGGCCACCACAGTCCATCTCTGGCCATAACACCACTACTCCTAGAACCTACATCCTTCACTGTCACCATTTTTGTCATACATCGCCGCCATCGTCCTCCCTGCATGTGATATGTGCCGCCCTAGCCGCCCAAGCTCTACCGCCCACCTCTGTTTCCCTTCCATAACTCCTTCCTTGTATTGCTAACTAAGTCTCTATTAGTTCCTCTCTGTATCACTGAGAAGTGGTCCCAGCTAGTAGCATCAACTGAATGCTATTGCTTTTTGAAATTTTGAATGTCTGTTGAGTATCTCAATGGAGTTGACAAAAATTGAAATTTGAACTTGTAGGGAGTATAGTTCACAGTATTTCAACTCATACTATTTCCTTTTTAAAAGAGAAGAGAAGTTGATTAGAAGACAAATGGAAATGTCACTAAACCCACTTGCAAGACCATCCTTTTTTTTGCTAGCTAATATTGTAGCTGTCTATTAGGTCACTTCATTGAGTTAGCAATTTGAAAGTTTGAATTGAAGAGTCTCTAGTTGTAGCTTTTACATTCGAGAGAAGATATGTTCTAGGTATATGAGCGATGTCGAAGAATGTCAGTGTTGTCAATAGGCTAATGAAATGCTAAATACAGTAGATAGAAATGTCTTAATCCAATTAGTGTTTGGACAATTAGCTTTCAGTAGTAATTAAATCTGAAATTCATTAATGGATGTGAATTTTCAGAAAAAAAACAACACTAAGCAACCAGAGTTTTTGATGATGTAATGAACAGAGAAGGTCTCCTGATGCAAACTTGCAATTGGTAGTGGACTTCCACTTAGCTTTTAGACTACATCAATTTGCTATTAGCTAAGCCAATCTTTGTTAATAGATTTGCTAAGAAGTTGGAGGATAATTAAAATAGGACTAGTGAACCAAAGCCTGATCTAATACAAAGGTCGGAAATCTTATTGGATTAAATCATGCCATTAGCAATTAATCCAAAGAGGGCAAGAACCATATGGGAAGTAAGATTGAAATGCATTTAGCCGAGAGATAGAGACTTATCAAATGACTAAACCAATGGATTAGAGAATATAAATTTTAACAAATAACATTTAACCGAAAAAGAGTAAAGTTAAACATAAGTCAAGATTTGGGTTATGGTTAGTTAATCAAATAGTAAACTGTATGCTCTAGTTTCAATTTAAAAAATTCATAACTAATTGAAATGAACTCCAATTGAACTAAAATTTTCACCTAAATTCATATAAAATCATAATCTCAGTACTGTGTAGCTCTCATGTATTTTCGAGCATTTGGATTTTTGGCTTTATCGGTGTTTATTCGCTATCGTGTTTTCTCACTAGATTACAGATTGCGGAGTGAACAATTACGCCTCCGAGAGTGAACAAGTGAAATTCCAATAAGGTAATCATCCTCTTGCATCATGTTGATCCCAAATTTTGATAATCTAGTATTTTGAATTGCAATTATACTGTCTACATGCTATTTTGTTATATTGATAATTTGTGAGTCTAGCTAACTACATCCTAACTCTTGCAGGTTATCCTTGATAAATTCATACAACTATGTTTAAGTTAGTTGTAATGTAATGATATTTATCAATTATATGAATACTTAGCCATGCAAGTTAGTAGATTCGGTAGTTTGATTGATGGGGTTATCTCGTCAATCGTGGGAAACACTGAACAAGTTTTACTTTTATATTTTTGGTCAAGATCTTCAAATATAGTTTTTGAGTCTAAAGGTTGTTTATTTAAAATTGATTTTGGTCTGGATAAGTGATGAACCATAAAGGTCCTGTTTTGGCCCGATCTTTCGATGAGAAGGTAAGTTCGATAGTAGTCGCTCAACTCTCACGATCCTGCCTACGAACTCGCAAGGCTCAAAAGGACGCAATTGTTGAACTGCTCGAGAAGTCGTTATCAACCGTGAAGAAATACCCAGATGATCTGATCACGAAGATCAATTCCTGCATATACCGAAGAAGCATGCAAGAACAAGAGAAATAGGCAATCTGAAATTATGAATAGAATTGAAATTGTATTGATAAGTAGGGTTCCAAAGAACAATGTCAGCTGTTGATCTCGCTGAACAAGAGGACAAAGTATAAAGTAGCAAAGCTAAACTTCAATTAATAAAACCCGCCAAACCCTAAGGGGTGGCGGCCACTATGTAAGGAGGAAGAGAAGGCGGTGGCGTGAGTGCACATTCACACGTAAGCGATTACCATATAAGCGATGTCAAACCCTAGGTGTCCAGCCCAAATTACAAAGCCCATGACCCATTAGCATAGGTGGCACAACACCAAGTTCTTTTACTCAAATATGGCTAAGTGTTGGCCTAAACAACTTGATATATGGTCTTCATGCTAGATTCAGCTAAGCCCCAGTACATAAATATTCACTCCTCGTATGATCTTCTCCATGCTTGGTGCTACCATCATCTCCATTTTTCCTGCCTCCCGATCCGTGATTCCTAAGTAAAATAATATCACGTGCTTTAGGCAGCATCATAGAGTTCATAGAATAGGGATACACTCACGAAAGCGAAGTCACTGATAATTTAGTTGACGAATACATACTCTAGTAATTAGTCCTTGCACATCTGAAGCAGTAGGGATGGTTGTATCAGTGGAAGGGATGTCCTCATCATCCTCCCCTTCTTGAATTAGAGTCTTCCTCGACTCAAGGTCATCTTCTACTCCCAAGTATGACTTTAAATCTGCAATGTTAAATGTGGGACTAACCCCAAAATCTACTGGCAGATCAAGCTTATATGCATTATCATTAATCTTTTCTAACACTTTAAAAGGACCATCAGCTCTAGGCATCAATTTTGGCGTTCTCAAGTCAAGAAACCTATCTTTAGCAAATGCAACCAAACAAGATCTCGAGTTGAATGTTATTTCTTTTCTACCCTGACTACCCACAAGTTTGTATTGTATGTTCATTTACTCTATATTATCTTTAGTTGTCTCATTCATCTTCAGAATCAGTTCAACACGTTGTGTAGCATCAATGTTTACCTTTTTCGAAGATGGTAGAGGTAATAAATCAATAGGAGCGCGAGGAATAAATTCATAAACTACCTGAAAAGGGCACATTTTTATGGTTGAATGATGCAAATGGTTGTAAGCAAACTCCACATGAGGTAAGTATTCTTCCCCCATCTTCAAGTTCTTCTTCAAAACACCCTCAACATAGTGGGCGGTGTCAGGTTGACAACCAGTTTGTCCATCTGTTTGGGGATGACATGTATTAGAAAATAGTAATTTTGTCCCCAATTTAGCCCATACTGTCCTCCAAAAGTGACTAAGAAACTTCATATCACGATCAGGCATAATTGTATTGGGCACTCCATGTAGTCGAATAATTTCTGTGAAAAATAATTCAGCAACATTTGTAGCATCATTGCTCTTATGACAAGGTATGAAATGCGCCATCTTCGAAAATCTATCCACAACAACAAAAATACTATCTCTCCCCCTCTTTGTTCTAGGCAGTCCTAAAATAAATCCATAGAAATATCTTCCCAAGGTATGTTAGAAACAGGAAGAGTCATATATAAACCATATGGATTAAGACGTGACTTAGCTTTGTGGTATATAGTGCAACGAGACACATAGCGCTCAACGTCACGCCTCAACTTAGGCCAATAGAAGTGATCGGTCAAAACATCCTCTATCTTCTTAACACCAAAATATCCCATGAGTCCTCCTCTATGCGCCTCCTGTAACAACAAAAGACGAACAGAGCTAGCTGGAATGCATAGCTTGTTAGCACGAAATAAAAACCCATCATTCACAAAAAATTTATTCCAGCTTTTGCCTTCTTTACAATTCTGAAAGATATCTTTAAAATCATCATCATGCACATATTGCTCTTTAATTGTCTCTAAACCAAAAATTCTAAAATCAAGTTGAGATAACATCGTATAGCGACGAGATAAAGCACCAGAAATAAAATTATCCTTTCCTTTCTTGTGTTTAATGACATATGAAAAGATTCAATGAACTCAACCCATTTAGCATGTCTACGGTTCAGATTTGATTGACTACTAATGCGCTTTAATGATTCATGATCAGAATGTATAACAAATTCTTTGGACCATAAATAATGTTGTCATGTCTCTAATGTCTGAACTAAAGCATATAATTAATTATCATAAGTGGCATTGATTCTGCTCAGCACACTCCATTTGTGCACTAAGTACACGCTTCACTATAAGGCTTAAATACTTATCTGAAATTTCAGTACCATATTGTTCCTCATCGTGCTCAGATTCTTGGTCATCACTTGCGAGGTCAGTTGCAAGCATAGCATATTCTTCCTCAATATCACTAGCTGAAGTATACTCACTATTATCCTTTATCAAGAGAGCCCACTTGCTAGGACAATCCTGCATCATGTGTCCATAACCCTTACAGTGATTGCATTGTGTTTCTCGTGTTCTACTCATTGAATCAACCGAAAATGAACTTTGTGCGGAGGCTTGTACTATGCTCTTGCTCGTTTCCAGTGCGCGTGATGGTGTAGTGGAAGTAGATGGACGCCGGCTGTTGGAGGAATTCGTAGGTGCAGGTGTTCAGTTGGAGGGAGTAAATGGTGCTCTTGATTGCCCTTAAGTTGTGCGACCTGCAAAAGAGCCTGCAAATTTTTTTTTTCTGGATTGACGTCCTTGTACCTCTCTCTCAGCATTACAAGCAAGATGAAACAAGCGAGTGATAGAATTGTATTCTTTGTAGTCAAGTATGTCCTGAATTTTACGGTGTAAACCTCCCAAAAATCTAGCCATCTTAGCATCTTCAGTTTCTGCTAAACCACAACGCAACAAACCAGTTTGCAATTCTTGATAATAATCATCTACAGAACTACTACCTTGTCTTAAGCGTTGCAATTTATTAAGCAAATCACGAGAATAATACGAAGGTACAAATCTATGATCCATTTCTCTCTTTAAAGCATTCCATGTTCTAGGTATGTTATGATTAGTACGACAATATTTGCTCCGCCAAATATGCGCAAAATCAGAAAACTCGCTAGTAGCAGCTCGAACTTTCTTATCTTCAGGGAATTCATGACAAGCAAATTTTTATTCTAAGTAAACTCCCATGTGAGATAAGCATCAGGATCATATTTTTCAGCAAAAGGAGGTATAGTGAATTTAATTTTACCAAATGCATCGTTATGGTCACGTACCTTACGTTGATTTCTTCTCATACCTTGACGATTTTGACGAAGCTGATGATGTTTAAGATCATTGCGAACATTGAATCCATCGGTTTCCATATCAGCAGTGTAGTTGTTCACGTCTTCTTCTTCTACCCCATTTGCTCAAGAGCGGGCAGCAGGTAGTGTGTGGCGAGTAGGGGGCTCCTCCACTCTTGGCTCACCCTAGGATGTGGTTTCAGTAAGTGGCTGACGTTCGAGGTGCGCAACACGTGTGTGGAGCGCCGCGAGGTTGTCATTGATCTTATCCAAGGTATTGTGTACACTTTCATCGAGCGAGTGCTCAATGTGCCGCATGAGCTCTCTCGTGCGAGGTGTGAAAGATCCCTCACCCACATGCTCCAAAGAGTGGTCGTTATTGTTTCCGCCATGTGTAAATCCACGTGAACCTGTAATTGTTAGTAGAAAACAAAGAACAAATCTTAGTGTATATGTCCCTATGGACTACTTGGTTTTGGAGTTTCACGAATCACTCTCTCACAACACCTTACCTAGTTCTTACAAGTTCTTACAAATGCAACAAGGAGGTGGTACAACAGGTGACTGGTTCGTGATACTCTCACTTGTGAATAGCCCAACGATTGCAAGGAAACAGTACCTGCTGAGTTAGTAGGAAGTGGAGCTCAGAAGGCTAGTATGTAGCAAAGGAGTAACAATTGTTCAAATCAGTGTGCAAAGTTGAAAAGTAGTTTAAAGTACTAGTTACAAGTGTTGGTCCAAGTCTAAACCAAGCCTAGTTAGTGCAACTCGCAAGAACGACTAGGAGCAACAACGGGAAGGCTAGCATTAAAACTATCAAAGCAAGCGAGCATTGGATGAACTATGACAATCTAAACAAGGGAAAAATAAAAGAAAGGAGCCCGCTCTGAATTTCCTTTTGTTGTCTGTTTTTTTTGCCTGGTGACTCGTTTTCAATTCCAAGCGTTGAGGGGAACTTTGCGCAGTGAGTTTGCCGCTACTACTTCTGCCTTGGAGGAGCAACTCAAGGCGGAAATCAACAACTCCACACAAGACATTCGCATTGAGATGAACCAACAAATGAGTGTGCTACGTACCAACATTGTGAACGATGTGGTGCATGCACTTCGACCACAACAAGAGAAAGGCAGTGTTCATCGTGGAGGTGGCATCCTTCCACAAGATGAGGGAGCGGGCGTTGCTCGAGGTGACCAAGAAGCACAACACAGGCGAGACCGCGTGGTGGCCAACGCCATTCGTCCACCCCTGCCAGGGAGAGGTGAAGGGGCGGATTCCATGGTCAGGGAGGGCCAAGGACATGGAGGCCGTGGTGGAAGAGCACCTCGTTTTGACGACGATGACTTTCTTCACTACGACGACGGCTACCACCGCCATAACTGTCTTGGCGACGAACGCCCCAATAAGGACAAGTTTGGTAAGCTTAAACTTACCATGCCAACATTTTCAGGTACACATGACCCGGAGGCATACCTTACTTGGGAGCTCAAGGTGGACAAGGTGTTCCGCTTGCACAATTATTCAGAGGAGAATAAAATTCACATGGCAGGACTTGAATTCACTAATTATGCACTGATATGGTGGGAACAAGTTCAAAATCAAAGGAGAGAGAACGACGAGCCTCCCATCACTACATGGGAAGAGATGAAGTACCACATGAGAGCAAGGTTTGTTCCCAAACATTACAAGCGTGATTTATTTGATAAATTACAGCAAATGAAGCAAGGAACGCTCACGGTGGAGCAGTACTATAAAGAGATGGAGATGGCGATGATTAGAGCTAATTTATATGAGCAAGAAGAGCAAACAATGGCGTGATTCCTTGCTGGTTTACACCCTTCCATCAAGCGCATCACCAAATTTCAGCCTTACAACAACATTGTAATACTCTGAAAAATAATATTAATATTAATAAAAGCGTCTTAAGGGTCGGAGAGTAATTAAATTAATTAGTTAAAGAATTTAGGGCTTGTGCGTAATTAAAGAATTTAGTATACGTGGAAATAGGATAATTCAGAATTTTTAAGAGCCATATAAATAGATCTTGGATTTTCTTAAAACCCTAGCAGCCTTTTTATTCTTTCCCGCTAGTGGCCCGGCTTCTTTGTGCGCTTTGTGTGAACAATTCTGCGCGCCGACAATTCTTGGTTTCCTCGTTCTTCTTGCCGCTCTGTAGCGTGCATTTGCGGTAGAATCACTTTCTGCTTGCCACGTACTCTCTGGCCAGAATCCTAACATGAATTTCTTGCCAGCTAACTGAGGCTGCCATGGAGTGCTGCGTGTTGCGGCTGGATTCTATCTGCTATTCTGAAGCCGACACCGAGCATCGCTTTGCACTTGGCTGCTGCGATCCGCAGCGTCTTTGTTGTGGTCGCTGCTTTCTTGCTGCCTGCCGCTTTCTTTGGCTTAGCGTCTTTCTTCTTGCTTGAAACAGTCTCTTTGTCTTCTTATTTGTCTTGTCTTTGCCATTTCTTTGGCGCCGAGCCGAGTCTCCTGCGCGTGGAAAACCAGGTGTAATACATGTTTTCCTCTGGTTTGCTAGATACTGTTAACTAGAGATTTTAATTGAGATTAATTAGAGAGGTTTAGAATTTCTAATCGAAGAGACGAATAATGAATCTGTTTAGCCTGCTGTTCTATTGAACGATTTATTCGGGTACCTTAATGACAAATGTTGAAAATCTCATCTACTAGTTAATTGTAGATAATTTCGATAGCTTTCTTTAGCATATTTTATTATGTCAATCGGACAAGTATAATTCGAGTTATGATTTTCGGAAGACCGCTGTTTTTGCGGTTGTCGTCTTTCGGCGCTGTTTTGGTAGACTGCGGATTAAAAATAGTAAATAGCTTAATTAGAGTTTTTGATCTACATGAAAGTTGTAGATAATTGTCCAATGGTTCTGTAGAATCTGAGAATGCGAATTTTGGTTGAGTAAAACAAAAGTTATGAATTTAGTAAGACTGCTGTTCCGAAGCGGACAGATCGGCTTTCTGGGCTAAATACGGAGGGTTAGATGATTTAATTAGAAGACTGTGTAATCTAAGAAAATGTGGATAAATTTATAAAGAATCCAGAATGGGGTGGTTTGTGGTGATCGGACTTTCGAGTCAAAAGTTACGCTCTTTTTAATAACCGGACAGCTATGGGTAACTATTCGGTACCGGAGTAACGTGGTATATTTGAGGACGTGTAGGAGCGATGTCGATTGATTGTTGTTCTTATGATGCTGTAGCTTGTATTGAAATTTGTGTATTTAATGTAGGAGAGGCGTCGTACTTGTTGCCATCTGCTAGCCAAATTGTGCGTCGCAACTAGTAAAGGCAAGTGCATGGTAGACAGCGATCAATGATCGATCACTGTTTTCTTTATCTTCTATTACCATTATTGTTGTGCTTTTATTTGGTTTAATTGCAAACAATGAATTGGTATGTTTAAATCTTTGTTGACAAGCATGATGAAAAGTTGGATATGATGTTTATGATGGAGTTTGCATGTTTGCATTCATAAGCATCTTTGCATAAGAGAAGGTGATCATGATTGATCACAACTCCACGAGAGTGGAGGAGGTCCCGATCCTTGAGGAGGAGCGGGCTTGAGTGAATGTTGTCATGAGCATTCACTCATGCTATCTGATTATCTGTGAAAGAAGTGCATGTGGACATGTAGAATAGAGTTGCATTCATAAATGAGATTATTGTGTGTTAAACAAATGGAAGGTAACTGCATGAGAATATGAATAGAAGTGCCTGTGATGATAATGAAGTTATTGAATGCTGTTGATTTATTATTGCTCGTTGTTTATGGATGTGTTTCTTTGAGTCGTGGACTCACCCTTGCTCTATTGTTGTCTTTAGGTGATCTTGAGGATAGCGTGGCGAGGCGAGTAGAGCACATGGGCAACACATGATCATTTGCCATAAGAACCTTTTCATTCACAATTGGATTATACTTGGACATGTTAGAGGTTGAATAAAGTTTAGGACATCATTTGGACTAGACTGTTTGCTTTATTAATTTGGATTTATTGGTTGATGCTACTTTGGATTATTTACCTGGTTTTAATTCCCATTGCTTATTTATTATCACTTGATCCATAATTATGCATGTTCTTTTGTGATCCATGGATATGTTTATTGTTGTTTTCTTGCTGAAATTTTATAGTGTGTCGATAATTATTAGTTTAAAGAGTAGTGTGGTGGCATTCTAGGCTCGGTGTTGAAATTTGGGTGTTCTGATTGGTATCGAGCGGGTTTAGGTCCGTGGTGAATAGGTTAACAACATAGCCAAACTAAAATTGTTAAAATTTGTTTTAGTATTAGTAAATCAACTAAAATTTGCTAATGGTTAAATAACCTAAAATTTGACACACTAGCGCCGATGGGTTAGAGAGAGTGCGAATATAGTTTTTACGCTTAGTTATGTTGTTCATTGATGGATGAGTTTATTTTGAGCTTTGAACTCATTGTGTATTGTTGATTGTGGTTGATAGCTATGCAGGGGGTAGAGGGCGTGGTCGTGGTGGCGCGATCGTGGAGGTCGTGGCGTGGCGAGGTTCAGTGGAGCCACCTCTGTGTGATTGAGTCGATGGCGAGGGGTTCTTTGTTGACCCGCCTCGGTTGGGGTCCAAGATGAGACCCCGCTTTCTTTGAGAGAGTTGGTGGGAGAGATCCGTGCTCTTCGTCAGCGGTAGCCGCGGCCCTATTCTTCTGCGGCATCGGTTGTTGCTCTGTCGCACATCCACCGGTTCTGGCGCGGATGTCACCGAGTGGATGGGGTTGAGGTTGGATTCGTTTGTGGGTTGGGCACACCGGTCGAGCGTGGTGGTTGCGCTACATGGAGAGCGGTTTGGAGCTTTAGAGATGTCTTCACCTCGGAGGTCCGTTTGTAGCCTTTAATTTGAAAGGGCAGCGGATATTTGGTGGGGCGTGTTGTCTTGAGGACCGCCACTCAAGGTCGATCACTTGGAAGGACTTTGTTGATCGGTTCAAGGGAAGTTCTACCCTACTCTTTTGTTGAGAAGATGGAGGTTGCCTTGGCGACCTTTGCTCGGGGAAGAGGTCTATTCTTGAGTATGGTGAGTTCAACAACTTGGTTCGCTTTGTCCCTTGATGTGAGCGATGATCTTCGAAGGCCAAGAGGTTCGTCGGGGTCTCAATTCGAGTGCAGGCATGTGTTGGGAGCTACTCCACTCCGTGATTCTGACTCGTGGTGGAGCAAGCTAGGGGCATGGAGTTGGAGATCGACTCACAAAGGCGACAAGCCTCACGGTGGGTGGTAGCTTACGGTGGTGACGGAGAGGAGCTCTAGTGAGGAAGTGGAGTGCATTCGACACGCTTTCAAGAAATTCAAGGAGGACCCAGATCTTTCAGTCTAGCGATCGAGGCGTTCCTTCTTGGCGCCTCGTCCTTTTGCGAGTACTCCGGCTCTTCGTCTGTCGAGGCGGGGCATGCTTTGCTTTAAGTGCGGTGATGGACACGTCTTGCTGAGAATGCACTTGGGCGGGAGATTGCCGTCGGTGTGGCGGCAAGGTCACAAGGAGGCGGGTGTGTCGCGAACCCGCTAAGCGTGATCAAGTGGGAGCTGTGCCATCGTCTTCTTCTTGATGGGTCTGCTCGAGGATCTTTCGGATGATGTTGCTCCTCGGCGATGCCATTTCCTTGACTTAGGCGCCTCGGTAGGGTACTCTCGGCGGCCGCCACCTGCCGGCACCGCGCCGGGTTACCTGGCCGGCTTTGCTGCACCGCCACAAGATTGTTGGGGCTCGCCGCCCGCCGTCGTCTTCTTCGCCATGGCGCCACAGAGTGTCGCCATGCCCACAGTGAGTCCGCGGGTCGTCTGGCGTGGTGGCAGTACTTTGCTTGTGGATTCATTTGATGCTTTAGTCCTTTTTGATTCGGGGCTACCTTTTCGTTTGTGTCGTGGCGTTTGCTAGGAAGCGAACTTGAGTATCTGATGGATTTCTCGATCGGTGTTAGTTAGTTCTCACAGGGGTATTATTGCTAGCTCTCTTTGTTTGTCTGGGTGTTCTATTATTATTGATGGAGAGAAGTTCACGGCGAATTTGATAGTTATTCAAATGGAGCCGTTCGGCGTTATCTTGGGTATGGATTGGTTGCACTCTTATCGAGCCGTGATATCTTGTTTACGTAGAAACGGTCTGCATGCGAGACCTCGTGCAGGAGACTTTGACCTTTCGAGTGCGCCTCGCGCTCTCTTTCGATGTTGGTGGGTTGTTCCGGGTCGTGGCGGTGGCAGGCTTCTTTTAGCTCTTCTTGAGAAAGCAGTGTGGCCCGCGATTGAGGAGATTCGGTGGTTAGTGATTATCCGATGTGTTTCCGGTGAGCTTAGGGCTTGCCACTGCGCGAGGCGTGGAGTTTCGCATTGATCTTGTTCGGGTACTCGTCCCATCTCGATGTCTCCATATCGATTAACACGTCCGTTTCGGGGCGAGTTGAAGAAGCGATTGGATGATTTGTTGGCTAAAGGTTTGATCGGCGTAGTGTATCGCCATGGGAGCTCTGTCTGTTCACAGAGAAGAAGGATGGGAGTTGGCGTATGTGTATTGATTACCGTGCGCTTAATGCAGTCACAATCAAGAACAAATATCCATTGCCCCGTATTGAGGATTTGTTTGATCGGTTGAATGGAGCTCAAGTGTTCTCAAGATTGATCTCGATCGGTATAATCAAATCCGTGTGCGTGGCGAGGATGTAGAAAGGCGCTTTCTCCACGGTATGGGCATTATGAGTATAAAGTTATGTCCTTTGGATTGACTAATGCACTGCCATTTTATGGAGACCATGAACAACATGTTGCACGAGTATCTAGATGACTTCGTGGTGGTGTTCATTGATGATATTCTTATCTATTCCAAGACTAATGAGGATCATGAGCGGCATTTGAGGCTAGTTTTAGATACTTTGAGAGAGCACAAGTTCTATGCTAAGTTGAAGAAGTGTGAGTTACGGATTTGAAGTGGGTTTTACGGGTCATGTGATTAACCCTCAGGGTATTCCTTGTTGATCCTAGCAAGGTCTCCACGGTGGTGGATTGGAAGAGGCCGACTAGTGTGAAGGAGGTGAGGAGTTTCTTGGGTTTGGTGGATATTATCGGCGTTTTGTGCGGATTTCTCTATCATCGCCAAACCGATGTCTCGACTTACTCAAAAGGTGTGAGATTCGGTGGGTGATGAGTGTGGCGTGATTTACGCATTTTGAAAGAGAGGTTGGTGACCTCTCCTATTCTCACTCTTCCGAGCAGAGGCGGTTCCTGATCTTTTGGATCGTCTCGAGTGGGTCTTGGTTGTGTTCTCATGCAAGGCGGTAAGGTGATTGCTTATGCGTCGAGGCGATTAAAAAGCACGGCGAATTATCCACTCATGATTTGGAGTTAGGCTGCGGTTGTTTTGCTCTCAAGATTTGGAGGCATTATCTATCTGGCGAGCCTTGTGATATTTTCACAGATCACAAGAGTCTCAAGTATATCTTCACTAGAAGGATCTGAATTTGAGGCAAAGGAGGTGGTTGGAGTTGATCAAGGATTATGATCTTACTATTCGGTATCATCGAGCAAGGCCAATGTAGTTGCGGATGCTCTTAGTCGTAAGGCGACTCCGCTACTCTAGATTGCCTTATTGCTGATTTTGATCGCATGGGAATATCTTATTGTTATGCGGGCACATCACATGTTGAGACACGATTGATTCTTGAGTCGGCTATTCGGGCCGTGTGTGGGAAGCTGTGAGTGACCGGTTATTACGGGAGGTTAGGAAGCGTCGGATGAAGGCAAAGAGGGTGATTTTAGCATGGATGATTACGGTACTTTGAGGTTTAAAGGCGCTTTGCGTGCCACAAAAGCGGAGGTCAAAGATGATATTTTGAGGAGGCACATCGCACTCCGTACACTATTCATCTGGTGAGACTAAGATGTATCGAGATCTGAAAGCGAATTTTTGGTGGAAAGAATGAAGGTGGATATTGCTAACTATGTGGCTTCTTGTGGTGTTTGTCGGCAAGTGAAAGTGAGCACAAGCGTCTGCGAGGTTATTGCGACCTTTGGAGGTACCCAGTGGCCTTGGGATGATATCTCTATGGACTTTGTGGTGGCGTTACCTCGTTCGCGCGAGGAAGGATGCGATTTGGGTAGTGGTGGATCGATTCAGCAAGTCTGCGCATTTCATTCCTATTCGCACGACAAATTCGTGAGTGATCTAGCTCCTATTTATGTGCGTGAAATAGTAAGGCGCATGGTGTGCCAAAGACCATCGTTTACGCGAGGATCGAAGTTTGTCTCAAGTTACAGGAGAGTCTGCGAGTGCATTGGGCTGCAGCTCCGCCTTAGTCTGACGTTTCACCCACAGAGCAGATGGGCGATCAGGCGGACTATTCGGACTTTGGAGGACATGTTGCGATCTTGCGTTCTATCTTGGAAGGGTAGTTGGGAGGACCGATTGCCACTTGCGAGTTTGCTTATAATAATAGTTACCATTCGATATTAGAGCCGCGCCATTTGAGGTTCTCTATGGCGGAAGTGCGGATCGCCACTTTGTTGGGATGCGATTGGAGAGAAAGCGATTTTAGGTCGGGTGGATTGAAGACCGTTGGCGTGTGGCCATGGTGAGCGAGAATCATTAGCGGCTCGAGCGAGCGAGAAAAGTTATCTTGATTTGAGGCGTGACTTGGAGTTTGCGGTGGGTGACAGTGCTCTTGAGTGTCTCCCACTAAAGGCATTGTCCGATTCGGTACCAAAGGAAGCTTAGCCGAGTGCGTTGGACCGTTCTCGATTATTGCAAGAATTGGAAAGTTAGCTTACGCTTGGACTGCCCGAGTCCATGCGTGGAGTTCTAATGTGTTTCACGTCTCGATCTTTGAGAAAGTTTTGAGAGATCGAGCATAAGATTTCATTAGAGCGTTGACTATTGAGCAAGACCTCACGGTTGAGTCGCGTCCGTAGCGCATTTGGAGAGGTCGGGGCGAGTCTTTGAGGCACAAGGCGTTGGTATCGTCAAGGTGTTGTGGGCGCTTGTCGATCGAGAGGCGACTTGGGAGTTGGAGTCTCGCATGCGCGAGCAATACCGAGTTGTTCACGTCGGTGCGTGTTATTTTGTTGTTTAATTTCAGCGATGTAGTTTTATTTGAGTAGCAAGCGAGTAGAATTGGTCGAATTCCGTTAAGAGGTAGAATGTAATACTCGAAAAATAATATTAATATTAATAAAAGCGTCTTAAGGGTGGAGAGTAATTAAATTAATTAGTTAAAGAATTTAGGGCTTGTGCGTAATTAAAGAATTTAGTATACGTGGAAATAGGATAATTAGAATTTTTAGAGCCATATAAATAGATCTTGGATTTTCTTAAAACCCTAGCTTTTTTTATTCTTTCCAAGCTAAGCCTCACATTTTCTTTGTGCCGTCGCTGTCGAACAATTTTGCCCTTGACAATTCTTTGTGCTGCGTTTTCTTCTTGCCGCTCTGCTAGCGTGTCTTGTCTTGGCTCGAATCACTTTCTTTGCTAGCCTGTCAGCTTTGTAGCAAGAATCCTGCGCATGAATTCTTGCCGCTGCTACTGAGGCTGCGCCAGCGAGTGCTGCGTGTTGCTTTGCCTGTGCCTCTGCTGCTTATTCTTGAAGCCGACACCGAGCATCGCTTTGCGGCTGCTAGCGATCGCGTCTTTGTTGTGTCGCTGCGCTGCCTGCTTTGCCGCCGCTTTCTTTGGCTTAGCGTCTTCTTGCTTGAAACAGATCTTTTGTCTTTTGTTTGTCTTGTCTTGTCTTTGCGTTTCTGGCCTGCGGCCGACGAGTCTCTGCAGCGTGGAAAACCAGGTGTAATACATGTTTTCCTCTGGTTTGCTAGATCTTTATTAACTAGAGATTTTAATTGAGATTAATTAGAGAGGTTTAGAATTTCTAATCGAAGAGACGAATAATGAATCTGTTTAGCCTGCTGTTCTATTGAACGATTTATTCGGGTACCTTAATGACAAATGTTGAAAATCTCATCTACTAGTTAATTGTAGATAATTTCGATAGCTTTCTTTAGCATATTTTATTATGTCAATCGGACAAGTATAATTCGAGTTATGATTTTCGGAAGACCGCTGTTTTTGCGGTTGTCGTCTTTGGCGCTGTTTTGGTAGACTGTAGATTAAAAATAGTAAATAGCTTAATTAGAGTTTTTGATCTACATGAAAGTTGTAGATAATTGTCCAATGGTTCTGTAGAATCTGAGAATGCGAATTTTGGTTGAGTAAAACAAAAGTTATGAATTTAGTAAGACTGCTGTTCCGAAGCGGACAGATCGGCTTTCTGGGCTAAATACGGAGGGTTAGATGATTTAATTAGAAGTCTGTGTAATCTAAGAAAATGTGGATAATTTTATAAAGAATCCAGAATGGGGTGGTTTGTGGTGATCGGACTTTCGAGTCAAAAGTTACGCTCTTTTTAATAACCGGACAGCTATGGGTAACTATTCGGTACCGGAGTAACGTGGTATATTTGAGGACGTGTAGGAGCGATGTCGATTGATTGTTGTTCTTATGATGCTGTAGCTTGTATTGAAATTTGTGTATTTAATGTAGGAGGCGTCGTACTTGTTGCCATCTGCTAGTCAAATTGTGCGTCGCAACTAGTAAAGGCAAGTGCATGGTAGGCGGCGATCAATGATCGATCCTTTATTTTCTTTATCTTCTATTACCATTATTGTTGTGCTTTTATTTGGTTTAATTGCAAACAATGAATTGGTATGTTTATATCTTTGTTGACAAGCATGATGAAAAGTTGGATATGATGTTTATGATGGAGTTTGCATGTTTGCATTCATAAGCATCTTTGCATAGAGAAGGTGATCATGATTGATCACAACTCCACGGAGTGGAGGAGGTCCCGATCCTTATGGAGGAGCGGGCTTGAGAGTGAATGTTGTCATGAGCATTCACTCATGCTATCTGATATCTGTGAAAGAAGTGCATGTGGACATGTAGAATAGAGTTGCATTCATAAATGAGATTATTGTGTGTTAAACAAATGGAAGATAATGCATGAGAATATGAATAGAAGTACTGTGATGATAATGAAGTTATTGAATCTTTGTTGATTTATTATTGTTCGTTGTTTATGGATGTGTTTCTTTGAGTCGTGGACTCACCCTTGCTCTATTGTTGTCTTTAGGTGATCTTGAGGATCACGTGGCGAGGCGAGTAGAGCACATGGACAACACATGATCATTTGCCATAATAATCTTTTCATTCACAATTGGATTATACTTGGACATGTTAGAGGTTGAATAAAGTTTAGGACATCATTTGGACTAGACTATTTGCTTTATTAATTTGGATTCATTGGTTGATGCTACTTTGGATTATTTACGGTTTTAATTCCCATTGCTTATTTATTATCACTTGATCCATAATTATGCATGTTCTTTTGTGATCCATGGATATGTTTATTGTTGTTTTCTTGCTGAAATTTTATAGTGTGTCGATAATTATTAGTTTAAAGAGTAGTGTGGTGGCATTCTAGGCTCGGTGTTGGGTGAGGGTTCTGATTGGTATCGAGCGGGCTTTAGGTCCGTGGTGAATAGATTAACAACATAGGCAAACTAAAATTGTTAAAATTTGTTTTAGTATTAGTAAATCAACTAAAATTTGCTAATGGTTAACTAACCTAAAATTTGACACACTAGTGCCTGATGGGTTAGAGAGAATGCGAATATAGTTTTACGCTTCCGTTATGTTGTTCATTGATGGATGAGTTTATTTTGAGCTTTGAACTCATTGTGTATTGTTGATTGTGGTTGATAGCTATGCAGGGGTAGAGGGCGTGGTCGTGGTGGCGCGATGCGTGGAGGTCGTGGCGTGAGCGAGGTTCAGTGGAGCCACCTCCATGTGATTGAGTCGATGGTGAGGGGTTCTTTGTTGACCCGCCTCGGTTGGGGTCAAGATGAGACCCGCTTTCTTTGAGAGAGTTGGTGGGAGAGATCCGTGCTCTTCGTCAGCGGTAGCCGGCGATCCACATTCTTGCGGCATCTGTTGTTGCTCTGTCGCACATCCACCGGTTCTGGCGCGGATGTCACCGAGTGGATGGGGTTGAGGTTGGATTCGTTTGTGGGTTGGGCACACGGTCGAGCGTGGTGGTTGCGCTACATGGAGAAGCGGTTTGGAGCTTTAGAGATGTCTTCACCTCGGAGGTCCGTTTGTAGCCTTTAATTTGAAAGGGCAGCGGATATTTGGTGGGAGGCGTGTTGTCTTGAGGACCGCCACTCAAGGTCGATCACTTGGGAGGACTTTGTTGATCAGTTCAAGGGAAGTTCTACCCTACTCTTTTGTTGAGAAGATGGAGGTTGCCTTGGCGACCTTTGCTCGGGGAAGAGGTCTATTCTTGAGTATGAGGTGAGTTCAACAACTTGGTTCGCTTTGTCCCTTGATGTGACGATGATCTTGAAGGCCAAGAGGTTCCGTCGGGTCTCAATTCGAGTGCCGGCATGTGTTGGGAGCTACTCCACTCCGTGATTCTGACTCTGTGGTGGAGCAAGCTAGGGGCATGGAGTTGGAGATGCGACTCACAAAGGCGACAAGCCTCTGGTGGGTGGTAGTTTACGGTGGTGACGGAAGAGGAGCTCTAGTGAGGAAGTGGGTGCATTCGTGACGCTTTCAAGAAATTCAAGGAGGACCCGATCTTTCAGTCCTAGCGATCGAGGCCGTTCCCTTCTTGGCGCCTCGTCCTTTGCGAGTACTCGGCTCTTCGTCTGTCGAGGCGGGGCATGCTTTGCTTTAAGTGCGGTGATGGACACCACGCTGCTGAGTGCACTTGGGCGGGAGATTGCCGTCGGTGTGGCGGCCGGGTCACAAGGGCGGGTGTGTCGCGAGAACCCGCTAAGCGTGATCAAGTGGGAGCTGTGCCATCGTCTTCTTCTTGATGGGTCTGCTCGAGGATCTTTCGGATGATATTGCTCCTCCGGCGATGCCATTTCCTTGACTTAGGCGCCTCGGTAGGGTACTCTGGCGGCCGCCACCCAACACCGCCGAGGTTGCACGGCCGGCTTTGCACCGCGCCACAGCGATTGTTGGGGCTCGCCGCCCGCCGTCGTCTTCTTCGCCATGGCGCCACAGGTGTCGCCATGCCCTCTGTGAGTCCATGGTCGTCTGGCGTGGTGGCGGTACTTTGCTTGTGGATTCGTTTGATGCTTTAGTCCTTTTTGATTCGGGGCTACCTTTTCGTTTGTGTCGCGGCGTTTGCTAGGAGGCGAACTTGAGTATCTGATGGATTTCTCGATCGGTGTTAGTTAGTTCTCACAGGGTATTATTGCTAGCTCTCTTGTTTGTCTGGGTGTTCTATTATTATTGATGGAGAGAAGTTCACGGCGAATTTGATAGTTATTCAAATGGAGCCGTTCGGCGTTATCTTAGGTATGGATTGGTTGCACTCTTATCGAGCCGTGATATCTTGTTTACGTAGAAACGGTCTGCATGCGAGACCTCGTGCAGGAAGACTTTGACCTTTCGAAGTGCGCCTCGCGCTCTCTTTCGATGTTGGTTGGGTGTTCCGGGTCGTGCGGTGGCAGGCTTCTTTTAGCTCTTCTTTGAAACCGAGTGTGGCCCGCGATTGAGGAGATTCGGTGGTTAGTGATTATCCGATGTGTTCCGGTGAGCTTAGGGCTTGCCACTGCGAGGCGTGGAGTTTCGCATTGATCTTGTTCGGTACTCGTCCCATCTCGATGTCTCCATATCGATTAGCACGTCCGTTTGGGGCGAGTTGAAAAAGCAATTGGATGATTTGTTGGCTAAAGGTTTGATCGGCGTAGTGTATCGCCATGGGAGCTCTGTTACATTCACGAGAGAAGAAGGATGGGAGTTGGCGTATGTGTATTGATTACCGTGCGCTTAATGCGGTCACAATCAAGAACAAATATCCATTGCCCGCATTGAGGACTTGTTTGATCGGTTGAATGGAGCTCAAGTGTTCTCCAAGATTGATCTCGATCGGGGTATAATCAAATCCGTGTGCGTGGCGAGGATGTAGAAGGCGCTTTCTCCACGGTATGGGCATTATGAGTATAAAGTTATGTCCTTTGGATTGACTAATGCACTGCCATTTTATGGAGACCATGAACAACATGTTGCACAGTATCTAGATGACCGTGGTGGTGTTCATTGATGATATTCTTATCTATTCCAAGACCAATGAGGATCATGGCGTCATTTGAGGCTAGTTTTAGATACTTTGAGAGAGCACAAGTTCTATGCTAAGTTGAAGAAGTGTGAGTTCGGATTTGAAGTGGGTTTTTGGGTCATGTGATTAACCCTCGGGGTATTCTTTGTTGATCCTAGCAAGGTCTCCACAGTGGTGGATTGGAAGAGCCGACTAGTGTGAAGGAGGTGAGGAGTTTCTTGGGTTTGGTGGATATTATCGGCGTTTTGTGCGGGATTTCTCTATCATCGCCAAACCGATGTCTCGACTTACTCGAAAGGTGTGAGATTCGGTGGGTGATGAGTGTGGCGCGATTTACGCATTTTGAAAGAGAGGTTGGTGACCTCTCCTATTCTCACTCTTCCGAGCAGGAAGCGGTTCCTGATCTTTTGAGATCGTCTCGAGTGGGTCTTGGCTGTGTTCTCATGCAAGGCGGTAAGGTGATTGCTTATGCGTCGAGGCGATTAAAAAGCCGAGCGAAATTATCCCACTCATGATTTGGAGTTGGCTGCGGTTGTTTTGCTCTCAAGATTTGGAGGCATTATCTATCTGGCGAGCCTTGTGATATTTTCACGGATCACAAGAGTCTCAAGTATATCTTCACTCGAAGGATCTGAATTTGAGGCAAAGGAGGTGGTTGGAGTTGATCAAGGATTATGATCTTACTATTCGGTATCATCGAGCAAGGCCAATGTAGTTGCGGATGCTCTTAGTCGCAAGGCGACTCCGCTACTCTAGATTGCCTCATTGCTGATTTTGATCGCATGGGAATATCTTATTGTTATGCGGGCACATCACATGTTGAGACACGATTGATTCTTGAGTCGGCTATTCGGGCCGTGTGTGGAAGCACTGTGAGTGACCGGTTATTACGGGAGGTTAGGAAGCGTGCGGATGAAGGCAAAGAGGTGATTTTAGCATGGATGATTACGGTACTTTGAGGTTTAAAGGCCACCTTTGCGTGCCACAAAGGCGGAGGTCAAAGATGATATTTTGAGGAGGCACATCGCACTCCATTACTTTATTCATCTGGTGAGACTAAGATGTATCGAGATCTGAAACATAATTTTTGGTGGAAAAGAATGAAGGTGGATATTGCTAACTATGTGGCTTCTTGTGGTGTTTGTCGACAAGTGAAAGTGAGCACAAGCGTCCTGCGAGGTTGTTGCGACCTTTGGAGGTACCCAGTGGCCTTGGGATGATATCTCTATGGACTTTGTGGTGGCGTTACCTCGTTCGCGCGAGGAAGGATGCGATTTGGGTAGTGGTGGATCGATTGAGCAAGTCTGCGCATTTCATTCCTATTCGCACGACAAATTCGTGAGTGATCTAGCTCCTATTTATGTGCGTGAAATAGTAAGGCGCATGGTGTGCCAAAGACCATCGTTTACGCGAGGATGCGAAGTTTGTCTCAAGTTACGGGAGAGTCTGCGAGTGCATTGGGCACAGCTCGCCTTAATCTGACGTTTCACCCTCGAGCAGATGGGCGATCGAGGCGGACTATTCGGACTTTGGAGGACATGTTGCGATCTTGCGTTCTATCTTGGAAGGGTAGTTGGGAGGACGATTGCCACTTGCGAGTTTGCTTATAATAATAGTTACCATTCGATATTAGAGCGCGCCATTTGAGGTTCTCTATGGCGGAAGTGCGGATCGCCACTTTGTTGGGATGCGATTGAGAGAAAGCGATTTTGGGTCGGATTTGGATTGAAGACCGTTGAGCGTGTGGCCATGGTGAGCGAGAATCATTAGCGGCTCGAGCGAGCGAGAAAAGTTATCTTGATTTGAGGCGTGACTTGGAGTTTGCGGTGGGTGACAGTGCTCTTGAGTGTCTCCCACTAAAGGCATTGTCGATTCGGTACCAAAGGAAGCTTAGCAGAAGTGCGTTGGACCGTTCTCGATTATTGCAAGAATTGGAAAGTTAGCTTACCGCTTGGATCTTCACGAGTCCATGCGTGGAGTTCTAATGTGTTTCACGTCTCGATCTTTGAGAAAGTTTTGAGAGATCGAGCATAAGATTTCATTAGAGCCGTGACTATTGAGCAAGACCTCACGGTTGAGTCGCGTCGTGCGCGCATTTTGGAGAGGTCGGGCGAGTCTTTGAGGCACAAGGCGTTGGTATCGTCAAGGTCTTGTGGGCGCATCGATCGAGAGAGGCGACTTGGGAGTTGGAGTCTCACATGCGCGAGCAATACCCAGAGTTGTTCACGTCGGGTACGTGTTATTTTGTTGTTTAATTTCAGCAGTGTAGTTTTATTTGAGTAGCACGGCGAGTAGAATTCGGGGTCGAATTCCGTTAAGGGGGGTAGAATGTAATACTCTGAAAAATAATATTAATATTAATAAAAGCGTCTTAAGGGTCGGAGAGTAATTAAATTAATTAGTTAAAGAATTTAGGGCTTGTGCGTAATTAAAGAATTTAGTATACGTGGAAATAGGATAATTCAGAATTTTTAAGAGCCATATAAATAGATCTTGGATTTTCTTAAAACCCTAGCAGCCTTTTTATTCTTTCCCACCCTAGCCGTCGGCTTCTTTGTGCCGTCGCCTGTAGCCGAACAATTCTGCCGCCCGACAATTCTTGTTTGCTGCGTTTCTTCTTCTTGCCGCTCTGCCGTGCGTTGCGTAGAATCAGAGCTCTGTCGCTGTCTTCTTTGCGCTCGAATCCTAACGCATGAATTTCTTTGAAGCTAACTTTGAGGCGAGGCCGAGTGCTGCGTGTTCCATTTGGGCTGATCATTCTTGAAGCTGACCGAGCATCGCCTGCACTTGGCTGCTGCTGATCACGCGTCTTTGTTGTGGTCGTCTTGCTGCGCTGCGCTCTTGCCATTTGCTTTCTTTGGCTTCGCGTCTTCTTGCCCGAAACAGTCGATTGTCTTTGCTTGTTTGTCTTGTCTTTGCGATTCTTTGGCTTGAGCCGAAGTCTCATAGCGTGGAAAAGGTGTAATACATGTTTTCCTCTGGTTTGCTAGATACTGTTAACTAGAGATTTTAATTGAGATTAATTAGAGAGGTTTAGAATTTCTAATCGAAGAGACGAATAATGAATCTGTTTAGCCTGCTGTTCTATTGAACGATTTATTCGGGTACCTTAATGACAAATGTTGAAAATCTCATCTACTAGTTAATTGTAGATAATTTCGATAGCTTTCTTTAGCATATTTTATTATGTCAATCGGACAAGTATAATTCGAGTTATGATTTTCGGAAGACCGCTGTTTTGCGGTTGTCGTCTTTCGCGCTGTTTTGGTAGACTGCGGATTAAAAATAGTAAATAGCTTAATTAGAGTTTTTGATCTACATGAAAGTTGTAGATAATTGTCCAATGGTTCTGTAGAATCTGAGAATGCGAATTTTGGTTGAGTAAAACAAAAGTTATGAATTTAGTAAGACTGCTGTTCCGAAGCGGACAGATCGGCTTTCTGGGCTAAATACGGAGGGTTAGATGATTTAATTAGAAGACTGTGTAATCTAAGAAAATGTGGATAAATTTATAAAGAATCCAGAATGGGGTGGTTTGTGGTGATCGGACTTTCGAGTCAAAAGTTACGCTCGTTTTAATAACGGACAGCTATGGGTAACTATTCGATACGGAGTAGCGTGGTATATTTGAGGACGTGTAGGAGCGATGTCGATTGATTGTTGTTCTTATGATGCTGTAGCTTGTATTGAAATTTGTGTATTTAATGTAGGAGAGGCGTCGTACTTGTTGCCATCTGCTAGCCAAATTGTGCGTCGCAACTAGTAAAGGCAAGTGCATGGTAGCGCGATCAATGATCGATCCTTGTTTTCTTTATCTTCTATTACCATTATTGTTGTGCTTTTATTTGGTTTAATTGCAAACAATGAATTGGTATGTTTAAATCTTTGTTGACAAGCATGATGAAAAGTTGGATATGATGTTTATGATGGAGTTTGCATGTTTGCATTCATAAGCATCTTTGCATAAGAGAAGGTGATCATGATTGATCACAACTCCACGGAGTGGAGGAGGTCCCGATCCTTGAGGAGGAGCGGGCTTGAGAGTGAATGTTGTCGTGAGCATTCACTCATGCTATCTGATATCTGTGAAAGAAGTGCATGTGGACATGTAGAATAGAGTTGCATTCATAAATGAGATTATTGTGTGTTAAACAAATGGAAGGTAACTGCATGAGAATATGAATAGAAGTGCCTGTGATGATAATGAAGTTATTGAATGCTGTTGATTTATTATTGCTCGTTGTTTATGGATGTGTTTGCTGAGTCGTGGACTCACCCTTGCTCTATTGTTGTCTTTAGGTGATCTTGAGGAGCCGTGGCGAGGCGAGTAGAGCACATGGGCAACACATGATCATTTGCCATAAGAACCTTTTCATTCACAATTGGATTATACTTGGACATGTTAGAGGTTGAATAAAGTTTAGGACATCATTTGGACTAGACTGTTTGCTTTATTAATTTGGATTTATTGGTTGATGCTACTTTGGATTATTTACCTGGTTTTAATTCCCATTGCTTATTTATTATCACTTGATCCATAATTATGCATGTTCTTTTGTGATCCATGGATATGTTTATTGTTGTTTTCTTGCTGAAATTTTATAGTGTGTCGATAATTATTAGTTTAAAGAGTAGTGTGGTGGCATTCTAGGCTCAGTGTTGGGCTGGGGTGTTACAAACATGGTGGAGTTGGTGCATCAAGCAACCAAGGCTGAAAGGCAAGTGCAACAAGATATGAGAGCAACAAAAACATCATCATACACACCCCGTTCAGCACCTACAGGAGGTAAACCTACATCTCGTTTCAATTCTTTTAAAACTAATCCCTCTAGTAGAAGTTTTGCTCCTAGTACCAATGCTACACCAGGCGGGAAACATACAACTACACCCATTGCCAATAAGAGTCCAGCACCTTCTACCTCGTCTTCAGTGGGTTCCACAGCAAGAAGTAGTGCCATACAATGCTTCAAATGTCTTGGACACGGTCATATGCAAAAGGATTATCCAAATAACAAGGTTATGTTACTTTTGAAGAATGGAGAGTATAACTCCACTAGCGAGGAGGAGGGTGAGGCTCTTGCTGATTTGGGCAGATTGGGAGATGTACATGAGCAAGGACAAGGCGAGGAGGTGCTTGAAGATGGTTTTGTGACCCGAGGTGGCCCTATCCTTGTATGTACACAAGCGGTGTTGAGTGTGCAAGCAAAACCCACTCATGAGCAGCGCTGCAATCTTTTCCAAACAAGAGCTCAGGTGAGTAAAGATGGTAAGTGTTGCAAAGTTATTATCGATGATGGAAGTTGCCACAATTTAGCTAGTAAAGAGCTTTGTTCTAAACTTGGTTTGAAATATAAGAAACACCCACATCCCTATCAAATTCAATGGTTAAACAATGATGGGTCGATGAATGTTGGATATATTGTTGATATTAGCTTTCAAATTGGTTCTTGTCGTGATAACATAGAATGTGATGTTGTGTCCATAGATGTATGCCACTTGTTATTAGGTAGACCATGGTAATACGATCGCTCTGTGATTCATGATGGAATAACTAATCAATACAAGCTCATGTGGGATAATAAAGAAATAGTGCCACAACCATTAACTCCTTCTCAAATTGTGAGTGATAACATGCAAAAGATTGCGGTGAAACTAGAGACTGAGAGAGGGAAGGAGCCAAAGAGTGGGATTCCACAAAGGAAGCGTGAAAACCAAAAGCTAAAAATGAATGAAAAAGGTGAGAATGAGGGAGAGAAAAGGTTATGTAACAGCCTGACCCAAAATCGGCTCAATGCCCAGCCCACCGTGGGGCGGACCCGCACACACATAGCACCTCACTTACACTTTCGTCCTCGCTTCGTGTAAAAGGGTTAACCCGGAGGTGCTACGTTTGGATCCAACAGGTATTATATACTACTACAACTCACTTGAGACAAGCAATGTGGGACTAATCCCACCACACAACTCCTCATGGACCACATTGGCCACGCTTCTGAGCGGTAGGGGTATTCTGAGTTAGTTATGATAGCCACTAAATCTGATTTAAGAGAGATGAGAGTTGATCCTACTTTGATGCACTTTGTTTTGCTGTACAAAGATGTTCTACTTTCTACTAATGACTTAACATCTCTTCCTAGTGTGGTTTCTCAAGTTTTGCAGGCTTATGAGGATGTCTTTCCGGAGGAGGTACCCGCTGGTCTACCGCCTATTCGAGGCATTGAACATCAAATTGACTTGGTACCAGGAGCTCCACTTTCCAACCGGCCACCGTACCGCACAAACCCAGAAGAGATGAAAGAAATTCAACGGCAAGTGCAAGCACTCATAGAAAAAGGGTACGTACGCGAAAGTCTTAGTCCTTGTGCCGTTCCTGTCATTCTTGTTCCTAAGAAAGATGGTACATGGATAATGTGCGTAGACTGTAGAGCTATCAACAATATTACCATTCGCTATCATCATCCTATTCCTAGGTTAGATGATATGTTGGATGAATTGAGTGGTTCTACTATCTTTTCTAAGATTGATTTGCGTAGTGGATATCATCAAATACGAATGAAACATGGCGATGAATGGAAAACTGCTTTTTAAACAAAATTTGGCTTTATGAATGGTTAGTGACGCCTTTTGGTTTATCTAATGCTCCTAGTACATTCATGCGCTTAATGAACCATGTTTTGAGACACTTCATTGGAAAATTTGTAGTAGTCTATTTTGATGATATTTTGATATATAGTCGCTCGTTGGAAGCACATGTTGAACACATTAGGCAAGTGCTAGAAGTGCTTAGAACCGAACAATTATACGCTAATATTGAGAAGTGTAC
The DNA here is from genome assembly GCA_036346395.1 of Hsuehochloa calcarea. NCBI lineage: Eukaryota > Viridiplantae > Streptophyta > Magnoliopsida > Poales > Poaceae > Hsuehochloa > Hsuehochloa calcarea. Next base: position 18,430,219 of record CM070611.1, on the reverse strand, counting down.
TTTTTGCACCAACAAAGTGGTGTTCTTAGGCTATGTTGTTTCAGCTCATGGAATTGAAGTAGATGAATCTAAAATTGAAGCTATTCGAAATTGGCCTACTCCTGTCAATATTAGTCAAACTCGTAGCTTTCATGGACTTGCTAGTTTTTATCGCCGATTTGTGAAAGATTTTAGTACCATTGCTGCTCCATTAAATGAATTAACTAAAAAAGAAGTCACTTTCGAGTGGGGAGAAAAACAAGACAAAGCTTTTGCTGAATTGAAGAAATGTTTGACTGAATCACCATTGCTTGTTTTACCTGATTTCACTAAAACTTTTGAGATTGAATGTGATGCTAATGGAATAGGTCTTGGTGGTGTTTTGATGCAAGAAAGAAAACCTGTTGCCTATTTCAGTGAGAAACTTCATGATGCACAATTGAACTACTATGTTTATGATAAAGAATTGTATGCTCTTGTGCGTGCGTTAGAAACTTGGCAACATTATCTTTGGCCTAAGGAGTTTATCATACATTCTGATCATGAAGCTTTGAAATATTTAAAAGGCCAAGCGAAATTGAATCGTAGACACGCTAAATGGGTAGAATTCATTGAAACTTTTCCTTACATTGTCAAATACAAGAAAGGCAAGGAAAATATGGTAGCTGATGCATTGTCTAGAAAACATGTGCTTTTTACTCAATTGGAAGTAAAGGTTCCAGGGCTAGAAAGTTTGAAAGATTTATATGCTTCTGATCATGACTTTTCAGCACCATATTCTAATTGCAAAGATGGGAAAGGATGGGATAAGTTTCATGTTCATGATGGTTTTCTCTTTCACATGAACAAATTGTGTGTTCCAGATTCTTCTGTGCGTTTGCTATTATTGCAGGAGTCTCATGCAGGAGGATTGATGGGATTAGGTATTTGCAGTCATGGATAGGTTCTCTAAAATGGCACATTTTATTCCTTATCATAAGAGCGACTACGCGTCGCTTGTAGCTGACTTGTTTTTCAGGAAAATTGTGAGGCTGCATGGCATGCCAAGAACCATCGCTCGCCGTGGCGTATAGCACCGGCGAGCCATCGGGCCCGAAGAGCCCCGCCGCTAGACTTCGCCATGCTGCCGCTTTTGGTTGTGGTCGAAGCCTCCTTCTGATTAGGTAGTCAAAACCTCTTTCCGACTACCTGTAGTTAAAACCTCCTTCTGACCACTGTAGTGAAACCTCCTTCCGACTAGGTAGTCAAAACCTCCTTACGACCACTTGTAGTCAAAACTCCTTCTGACTAGGTAGTCGAGACCTCCTTTCGACCACCTGTAGTCGAACCTCCTTCCAACCAAGTAGTCGAAACTTCCTTACGACCACCTATAGTCGAGACCTCCTTCCGACCAGGTAGTCGAAACCTCCTTCTGACCACCTGTAGTCAAACCCTTCTTCCGACTAGGTAGTCGAAACCTCCTTCTGACCACGTGTAGTCGAACCTCCTTCCGCTACTGACTGTGGTCAAAACCTCCTTCCGAGAGCCCGTTCTCCTTTATTCGAGTTTCGATTTGAGCGATTCAAATATCTAAATTCACCTAAATTCGGTGCCTTTCTTTTGGTTCTAGTTTGGTAATTTTTGGATTTTATTTGGAATTGTTGTATTCATTTGGCTCTTTTCTCATGTGTAGATTCTAGCTTTTCTGAAGAATTCCTAGAACCATCTACCGAAGCATCTCAAACCTTCAACGAAGGCAAGTCGTAGACATTTGATCATGTCATAGCCTTTTTATAAAATTATGTTATTTTATATCAACATGCATTATAGAATTGTTGTATCAACATGTTTTATAATAATGGTTTCGAGAATAGTTAATTACCTAATTGCTATTATATCTCCTGGAAAAAAATTGTGAATGACATGTACCCTTGAACACCATAGGTTGGGTTAATCTTGGTTGGACATATTTAATTTCCAACATGAGTGCGTATTATGCTTAGCCATGCTTCAGTTGTACTTGGGATCGCGATTGCATATTCATAAATATTTAATCTTGACTTAATGATATATGGAATTATGGTGAAAGCCACTGTTAATATTTTTTTGTGCCATGGCAAGGGTTGCCATTGGGCCGGGTTGAATGAAATTGATTTATGCTCGGGCGAGTAGTCATATAGTAAAGGAGGAATGCGCGAAGCATACATGGGATGAGGTAGTCTTGCCCGAGCAATCACTAAGGACTTAACTTTTGCGCCATTGATCTAGGCCATACCGTACAACCACATGTTTAGGGTGGGGTGGACCTAGCCAACTAATTAGCAATATTTTGGTTGACGAAACGACGCAAGAGGGGGTCCAGAATGGTGAAACCTTAGTGAGCAGAACTGAGTCAAAACAAAGCTTTATAAAAGCCTTGTGATAGTCTCTCCTTGATTCACATGTATAAGGAAATGTGTGTTTTTATCAAGATAATTATCACTTGTGGGTCAAGCTGTACAACCTCTGCAGAGTGTAAAACTATTTGAATAGCCGTGTCCCTGGTTATGGATAATGCCTAGTGATTTCACATGAGGGGTAGATTTTTATAAAAATATTATAATAGTTTGGTTGGGAAGCGATCTGATTGTTGGCTGTTGGTTGAGAAGTGAACATGGTGTTCACTAGTTGTTTCAAAGAACTTTACTTATGTTTCAAAGCTATCCATGTCAAACCTTGCATGAATACTATTTTCATATATTTCCCTACGACTTGCTGAGTACTTTATGTACTCACGGCTATACGCCATTTGTTGCCCAGTCCCCGCAGAAGAACCAGGGAACACAGAGTTCAACGAGGAGGAATATTTTGAAGACTATCCGAACTAGGTCGTGTTCTCCACTCGATTGCCTGTGGGCGTGTAGGATGGCGACCACGAGCTGTTTCATTCCGTTGCAAGTTTACTCTGCTGTCTTAAGCCCAGCATGGCAAACTCTAAGACTTGACCATATGGTCCTTTTGCTACTAAGTAATATTATTTTGTCTGCTTCTTAGCAACATTATTGTATGGATATGATTTCATCGATGTTGCAAACTATGTAGACTAGCTACTAATCATGGGAATAGTTCAGAATACAAAGAGGGTCTCGAGGTTGCATACCTGGGGTCCCGATAATGTCACCAACTCCGCCTCTACGTCGTCCTCTGTGTGCCGCCAACCAATGAAGCTCCCGAGTCTTCTAGGTCCAGCGTCATCTCCTTCCTCTCCGACTCTAGCTGCGACTGCAACGCCTGTAATTGTTCCGCTGTGCTCCCCGTTGACTCAGTGAGTTTCTCTCGAATCCACCCGCATCACTATGTGCCCCTTGTCCCAATCTATCTTTCCCATCTTGTAATTTCTTGTTTCATTCGCAGTGCAAAGAGATCCCGTCCATCTTCTCCCTCTTTGGCCACCACCTTTCACCGCCCGTTCCTCACTTATCTAGCGAGCTCCGCCGCTCATTGACCCCCACCTTAGCCTTCCCCATCTCGTGTTCTACCCCGTGTTCACACTCCTGTTGCTAGTGCATCCTCCCTCGTCGCTGTTGTTGAGCAAGTCGTCGCTGCCATTGCTGTTCTTCTTGCCGCTGTTCCCTACCACCGCAATCACGTCATCATCTTCGCCATCACGTGTCGATCCCATTTTGCCCCTCCCTAGCCTCCACCGTGGCCGCTTCCTGTGGAGAAACGTCAGCCTCTCCACCCTCCGTGTTCGCCACATCGCCGCCCCATCAGCGCCATCCACCACCTCAGCCGCCTCACCATATTTTTGCCACATCATGCACACATGGAAGCCACATCGCTGCCAACTTAGCATCAACCACCTCGTCACCATCCACATGTCATCCAACCAATCCTAACCTTTTCTCTCTCACTTACATGCAGCATGTCAAGTCAACTCTTGGTCAAACCTCTCTCCACGAGCTTGGTCCACCGTGGACTAGCACCTCTCTATAGACTTGGTTTATAGACCAATGGCCCACATGCCATTCTCTTTCCCTTTTTCTGGATTTAAATTAATTCTAGAAAATCCTTTTTAATTCCAGTGGGTCCCACATGTCATACACTCATCCTATTTCTAAAATTCCTAAAATGAAATATTTTGTGAACATTCCCTCGGCCCCACCTGTCAGTCTCTCTCACACACACACTCTCTCCTTTTCCTTTTTTAGCATTTTTCCCCGATCAAACTTCCAAGAGCTCGTTCATCTTCGTACGAACTCCGATTGAACCCATTCTAGTTTCTAAATTCATATAAAATCAAGCACTACTTCCTAGTACCATTCAATTTAAATTTGGAGTTAATTTCATTTTTATTTTTGAGTTTTGTTTATTTTTGCGCTTTCTCTCTCATTAGACGTTGTTGTTCGGAATCGTCCGAAGGAGCTGAAGGTCAAGAAAGTCAAAGATCGACGATAAAGAACATCAACATTGTTATAGCAAGGAAAGTTCCGCTTTCACCATGTTGCACCTAGTTAAAAAAAATACTTTGGTCCAAAATATTGCATGTTATTTCGATTACTAAATTCTTTAATATTTTGGGATTAGTTATGCACCTACTTGATTATATCCACCTTGCTTATTGTATCACCATGATCATTTGTCACCATAGCACTGGTTAATTACTGATTGGTATTATCATAACACCAACATGGGTTGGTTAGATACGTTTATTATGCTTAGCCATGCAACGGGTCATTGATATCATTTTGAACTATAAATCTAAACTTGACTAAGTGATTATAGAACTTCGTTGTGAAAAGAATTTGTGTTGTATGTTGTCACCATTGATGGCATGAGTTGCACTTAATCAACAGGGTGAGAAAAGATTTAGACTGAAGTAAGTGAAAAGAATTGTTATATGGTGGAGTTGTGTGATTGGGAAGTATGAATCGTGGTAATTTAGTAAAAATTGGTAGTCTCATTTTGGTCAATTCAGGACATAACTTTGTGTGTCATTGAACTAAGCCATAATTGTACGACCACATGCCTGGTGTGGATGCCTAACTTAGTAAGTTACAGAGTCTTGACATTGACTACTCAGTTAGTAAGTTAGACTATGTGCTATGGTGGAGGTGTGTACTACTCTACTTTGGGTCACATTTATAGGCGGTTTTCCGTCTGCAGATCCAACAGTGTGCGTTGAACTAACGAGTGGGGTTGGGGTCGACGGTATGCACATCGGGAGAGACGAGCCGAGATGAAGTTTCGAAAAGGTGTTGTTATTATTTGTGCTAGCTACACTGGTTATATCGTGTGGGTAAAGTATACAAACTTTGTAGAGTGTTAATTAATCTATTCAAATAGTCGCGTCCGCGTTCATGGATATGCTCGGTGATTGCACACCAGGGGTAGATTTTCATAATACCAATTGGGAGGGACAGCTGTGTGATTTAACTCTTGTGGCTGTGTAAAAGAATTGATTAGGATATGTGAGCTTTGTGAAATAGTTGTTAAATTACTATTATTATTTGTTTTAAATTATGTTTTCAATCTATTATTCAAATTCAACTGCAACTATTGCTTTTTGCAAAAGAACTATAGATGCCATATTCTTTGGAATAAACCATCATCTATAATTGTATTATGTGGTATAACTTATTAAGTACTATATATACTCACCCTTGCTATAAACAATGTTATTTAGTTAATGAAGATTACATCAGTTCATCGTTGGTCAATACGGTCAACTTCAAGGATTATGGAGAACTAGGTCGCGCTACCCTAGCCGATTGCCTGTGGGCATATGGATGAGCTTCAATGAAGTTATTCTGTTTCCTTTCGCTGTAGCTTATTTGGGTTACTCGCCCTCCGAGGCATTAATTGTAAACTTTGACCTTAAGCTCATTACTCTAATATTTATTGTTATTTGTCTATTTCTTAGTTATCTTTGCATATGAAATGATATTTCATCTATGCTGTCACTGTGTGCATTAGTGTAATTCTGGACTAGTACAGTATACATAGAGGGTCCAGATTTGCATATTTGAGTCCCGACAAGTACCCCCACTCGCTCATCATAAATAAACTCAGAGCCATCTGACCAAGACCCCAACAGCCTACATCACTAAGTCCGAACCAGATGGGAGGATGATGGCGGGATGTAGGTTGGGACCCCATTCGCTTGCTTATAGGCAGTGCTGATGGATCAACCTTTTGTTCTCTACTTCCACATCTATCTCTACTTTCTGTATTGAATTTTGTGTTAAGTACTTAGTCTGTCCGTCTCGTACTGTAAAACAGATGACCATACGGTCTATTTATGTGATGTAATATTAATTAATCATTGTATGGTTATGTTCGATGTATGAGTATGCTTCAGCAATTTACCTGTGTGTACTAATCTACTAATCCAGAGAATAGTATGGTATACACATGGGGTTTCAGGCGATAAATCCAAGTCCCAACAGGAGAGGAGGGGAGAACCGACGACCACCGACTCCCTCTTTTAAGTAGTAGAGATGTATGAAAGTTTTACCACTATTTATCAAATCTAAGTGCTACATGTTGCCTAGCACGCCAAACTTTGAAAATAGATGAGCTAAATTTTCAACTTCAGAAACATGTATGAATTCACAAAATTAAAAGGTACATGTGCGAACGGGTGCAATTCTCTAAAGATTGTGTTTTTGTGCACTCTGGCTATGCTTTTCTTAATTGTATATTTTTCAGATGAAACAATACATAGAAAAGATGTTTTAAAAAATATTTGAAGATTTTTATGCATGGCACAAGCACACAAGCACTTTAGAAACAAGTTTAAAATTTGAACTTTGTTTGACTTCCATATTTTTCTACTCCGCACTACCACAAATCCTACACATTGGATAAGCGGTGGACGTTGAAAAGGAAGTATTTCTATATTAATTGCAAAAACAAAACTATAGTCACTCTGATAATGTTGTTTTGGAACCACATAAATCCTGAGGTGATGTATATTGCAAACAGGGGCGGCCCCAGCAATCGGGCAAGGCTGGGCGGCCGCCCCAGGTAGCTGGCATCGGCAACGCCACCCCCCCTTCTTCCTGACAGACGGCGCGACCCGGGACAGCCCGGCAAGGCCTCCCTCTCTACTCCGGCGCTCCGGCCTCCCATCTCCAGCTCTCCTACTCCCAGTCTCCCTCTCTGCCCCAGCCTCCGGCTCTCCCACTCGGCGGCTCCGACAATCACGCGCCCTCGCTGCTATTAAAGTGAGTTTGCACACCACCTATTTGATACAATGCCTCAATGAACCACATTCTTACATATGTGAAAAACATCTTTAATGGATATATCGTTATCCACCTTCCCCTGCTTGCGGAGGACAATGTGAGATTGATTGCTTCATGCCCATTTGTAACTTTTAGGATCAATCGGTGCTATAATATATTGTTGTAATGTGGTTTACTGGTTGTAGTATTGTAGATCTCATATAGGAGAACCTCACCACCAGACACCAGTGACTTGTCCAAGATGAAACAAATAGCCTCAAGTGCAGATCCAGGGATGCCGTCTCCAGAATATAGCCTCCAATGGATTACATACAATATATTGTAAATTTATAAAAGAAACGCGACTCGCCTTACCTAATATTTTGTCCTGAGTCCGCCCCTGATTGCAAATATATTACAACAAAGTTTGATCTTCAAATTTTTGTGTCTAAATGAACACTATTCACTGCATGCATTATGGGATATTTTTCTTCGATTGAACGTTGGAAACAAATGCACATGCATGCAGACATGCGGTCCTTTTGCTATGAAGTCATATTATACACTACAAGCCTATAAATAACACGGCTCAACTGCGCGTCCACCCATTTGGCAACTGTCTCTATGCTTTACCGTTTCTCTCGCTGAGCACTACCGATTTAAAGGAAAAATAATAAATATGCCTTTTTTTTCCGAGCACTAACGGTTCAAGCCTATATATTGTCCTCTATCCATTTAGATGGATCATCTCGTTAGTAGTAACTGAGAGAGAAACAATGAGGGTTTTTATGAAGAAATTGGTGCTCTCTTTCTTTTGGATATCACTCTTTCAAGGTTAGATGATTTATGTTCGGTCTGTAGTTGAATGCTGACCGATTTCTGTATTTCCAATCCAAAGAAAATGTGTAGTTTTTTGTTTTTTAATCGCTCGTGATTTCATCTAGATATATGGAATGCATATCTGATGAGGTGATATTTACATAGATGTACACGAATTACATGCTGATGTATGTCTATCCTTGATATTGTAGGGTGGATGGTCGAGTCTGTAGAATATGATCATACAGCAAGCCTCGAGGCAAGTGGCTCTGTTTCTTCTTCTTCTTCTTGTATCGATTTCAACTTACACAGAAGATATATATGAAATTGTTAATTAGATATTTTTAAATTTTGAACTTAATCCTGATATAATTTAAAATAGTAAATTCTCACTATAAAGCCTGGCCTGAATTGTTAAATTTGGTGCAAGATCGAGTCGTTTAATTAACCTGTAAGTCGATTTGAGCTGTTTACAATCCGATTTTGCACAGCCAAAATTCAAATCACTCTTCTGTTTTGTTAATTTAAACGTCTCTACCAAAAGAAACTGTCAAATATAATGGGGCCAATTACATATGAGATCTGTATTATTACCCAGCAGAATAAGCACCCATATTACATTGTACTGTCGTAACGATCAAATATAAACATATCATTTTTCTTCCTTTTCCCCCGCTCGATCTCCAGTGCCTTCGCGACCCGATGAGGCCTCTGTACAACGGCGGCATCATCCAGAACGGCGAGTTCAAAAGCGGCCTGATGGGCTGGTCGACGTACCGCAACATCAAGGCCGGCGTGAGCAGCTCGGCGTCCGGCAACAAGTTCGCCGTGGTGCAAGGCGCGGGCAGCTCCCTCTCCGGCAACGGCTACGGCGCGCCCCACAGCGTGTACCAGAGGATCCAGATGCAGGGCGACACCCACTACTCCCTCTCCGGTATGTACAAAGATACCGGATAGCTTGCTTGCATTGCATGCATGCATGCATGCATACAGAGTATTACTCATCTTGTTGTTTCGTGCCTCGTACGCGTGCGCGTGTGCAGCATGGCTGCAGGTGTCGGCCGGCACGGCCCACGTGAAGGCGGTCGTGAAGGCGCCCAACGGCGAGAACATCACCGCCGGCGCCGTCGCCGCCCAGTCCGGCTGCTGGAGCATGCTGAAGGGCGGCATGACTGCCTACTCTTCCGGACCAGGAGAGATCTTCTTCGAGGTACGTACATACAACGACGCAAAACAATGCTCACATTTTGAACTGTCATTCCGCGACATGTGCGGTGAAATGTGAATAGGCACTACGGGAAACACGTGATTTGCCGAGTGCAAAACTCTTTGCCGAGTGCCACATTGCGGGCACTCGGCAAAAAAGGTCTTTGCCGAGTGCCGCACTCGACAAAATATGGCACTCGGCAAAGAGGCATTTGCCGAGTGCCTGGCACTCGGCAAATACCAGCACTCGGCAAAGACGGTCTTTGCCAAGTGCCAGGCACTCGGCAAAGGTAGGCACTCGGCAAAGATTGTTAGGGACATAGCGGCATCGGCGGCGTCCTCTTTCGAAAGTGCCCCGTGGCACTTCGGCAAGAATTTATTTTGCAGAGTGCCAACCTAAACACTCGGCAAACTAAATTTTTTTGGTTTTTTGCCACCAATGTTTTTTTGAAGCTTTAGTACACTACCACAAACATCATGTTTAAATTTGGGATATTTTCATTGCCTTTTGGCATATTTCTATAGTTTATTTTTTTTGTTGAATTTTTCCAGAAAATGTAAGTTTGAACTGCAGGTGCATCGAATAATGGATTACATTCGTTCAAAAAATGTTATCCTTGTTTATTAGTGTAAATTTAGGCTAAATCGATCCGTCTCGAAATTTCGATCAGCGTGCATCGGGACAGCGTGTAACTGCGTGGGAGTGGTTTTTAATTGTATAAAATGCGAGCAATTCGAAAATCATGAAACTTCGAGTTATGCGTATATCGATCGTATCGTTCAAAAATTTGAAAAGTTTGAGCGCATTTTATCGCGTCACGATGCTCACAAACAGGAGATCTCACATGTGATCACTCCCACGGAGATCTGCGGCTGGCATCATCGCGTGAGCGGCGTCTTGCTTTCAAATTTTCACGCATGCGTGCTGCGACGCTTCGGATTTAGCCTAAATTTACACTAATAAACAAGGATAACATTTTTGAACGCTAATGTAATCCATGTAATATTCGATGCACTGCAGCTCAAACTTACATTTTCTGGAAAAATTCAACAAAAAAAATAAACTATAGAAATATGCCAAAAGGCAATGAAAATATCCCAAATTTAAACATGATGTTTGTGGTAGTGTACTAAAGCTTCAAAAAAAAATTGGTGGCAAAAAAAAAAAAATTTAGTTTGCCGAGTGCCTAGGTTGGCACTTTCGGCGATGTAATAAGTTTGCGAGTGCAAGACTGCAAAGAGAAACTTTGCCGAGTGCCTAGGGTTGGCACTCGGCAATTTAATAACTTTGCCGAGTGTCACGATCCGCACTCGGCAAGCGGCATTATCCCTTCACCCGTGGAACGCGCGCTCTCTCTCTCTCTCTCATTTCTCTCATTTTCTCTCGGCCCTCTCTCTCTCGGTAGCCCGCCCCGCGCCGCTCCCGCCCGCCGCCTCCTCGCCCGACCCCGACTTGACCAAACCGCGCTTCGCCGCCCGCCGCCTTGCCCGTCGCCGTCCCGCCTTGCCGCGCCTCGCCGCGCCGCCGGCCAGCTTGCCTCGCCGCTTGACCCGGCCCAAGGCCGCGCTTCACCGGCGATTGGAGGTGAGTTGGACCAATGGAAATCACTTGCGTTGCGGTCTTTTCCATCTCTAATTGCAAATATCAAAGTATGTAGGACGGAAAAAAATTCGATCATTTTAACGAGAAAAGCGATTTGTTAATCATATATTGCTATAGTTGCAGAACCTAAATTAGATACTTGTGTGGTCACATAAATAGCTAAATATTTTGTCAGATCTTTTTTCATTTCTATATCTATATATGTACTAATATAAAACATACCAGTTTCAAAATTGAGATATAAATGAAAAGAAAAGGCCTAATGATCCTAAGCACCGTGGTCTTCCACAATCCGCTCGTGATTTACTTGGCTTCTTGGCTTGGTTGCTTTATACATATACAACCAAGTGTATGCAAAGTAATTGTGCAATATGATTAATGTGACCTTTCGGATTTGTAAATAGCATTTGAACATTGCTAGAACATTTGAACATTTCTAGAATCTTTGAAAAATAATGATGTCAAGCGTAATTACTCCTTTATCATTGAATATATAGATGTGAATTTAGACATGAGCATGGTATATATCCATTTGACCATTGTATGTTTGTATAAAAAAACATTATGGGATCAATCTAAATACTTTTCTACTTTTCTTTTTGCATATTAGTGGTAAATGTAGAAGAGAGAATTGATCCAACAAACATGACTTGTATTGATCATAGGTATTTATACATGTATACAAGGCACAATAGTGCACGCACAAGTGCTAAATAAACATGCGCTACAAAGGTGGCTCATAACTGCTAACACCCCCTACAGTCGCTGCGTCACGGTGATGTAGAGATTGGATCGAAATTCCTCAAAGACAGTCGTGGGCAATCCCTTTGTCATGATATCGGTGAATTGTTGACTCGTTGGGACGTGAAGGACACGTAGATCGCCGAGTGCCACCTTTTCACGAATGAAGTGTACATCCAGCTCGATGTGCTTGGTGCGCCTGTGATGAACTGGATTAGCAGCCATGTACACAGCAGAGACGTTGTCCTGAGAGACCATCGTCGCTCTTGTCTTTTAGTGCACTACACACTAGCAGCACATTACATTATAGACAAATTGGTGATGCACTTCTTAATTTTTCTTATGTACAACTTTGAAATGGAAGTAGAAGATAAGAAGTCAGGGAGGAGGAGATCACAAGAAGCTCCAAGCGCAAGAGGTATGCTTCACATATACTCAATATCTCAATCGTGCTTGTGTGTTCTACATGAAAATTGGTTAATATCTGATAGCCGATTGGATCTGCCTTTCTTTTTTATTTTTGATTTTACACTGATTTGGTTGCTTAGCATGAGGTGTGATTCAGAGTTGTAACATTAATTTTCTATATGAAAACTTAATGTACTTTGCTAATCAAGCTTATAAAGGTATGCGGTAGATATAGATGCTCCAAGTACTCACCGTGTTCTTTGCATCGGTTGGTGGTTGGATATTGCCATTAATTGGAGACCACTTTGCATATATGTCGATTGGTTGATATACAAATATACACAGTTTGTTGGAGAGGGACCCAGAGGGTCTTCTAACTACCTAAGAGAGGTTTTCTTGTCCCTTTCATCTCATTTGATCTCAACAAACTCTGCATAAGTTATAGGATAAATATATACGTGTATATACATATACTGCAAAATTCAAAGAACATACATATAACCTTTCCATCCTTGAAAAGAATATGTCTATCATGTACTGCATCAGAACATGGCAAAACACCAGCCAAACTAGTAGTAGTCAAGTAGGCAAGCCCAGTTGCAAGAGGAGTGCATGCATGGTTCCAAGCTGGCTTCTTTTGACTTCTAATCACAAGATAACAATATTGTACTAAGCAGAAAGCATAAATTTATGAGCCACTAAGTACTGAACCAGGTCGTTTTATGAGTTTTACGGAAGGGTCTGGGCTTACAAGCATAAATTTCAATTTGGTATCAAGTTATTTGATTAGCATGCTTTAGAGCGAGTTAGTTGAGCGATTTGACATTGAGCGGATTTGCAAAAGATAATGGTCGGGACACTTGCTTTGTTTAGATTTTAGACTAACGTTGAAATAAATGATATTTTAAATTATGAGTGTAGTTGTGAATTTATTAAAATTTACCAAAGAAAGCACACTTTGCCTTGACCTCTACATTTTCTTGCAGTTGTCGTAAGAAATAGTAATGATGCTCCTTGTTAATGTTCATTATTGTTATTTATATAATGTTTGGTATAATGTTTGCCTAACCTATTACCTTTTTATGTAGGAGAAGGACCCGATCGTCTTAAATCGGCGGCTCTCCGATGCGCACACACGCATCGCCTCGCCATCGCACCGACACGCCATGCGCCCCACTAGCCTTTGACTCCACCCCCACCCTAGGTATAACCCCTCCTCCTTTGCATGCATGTTTTATATGGTCACGTAGCCCGCTTAGGCGTCTCCGTTCGAAAGAGATACGGTCGGAGGTATGCGGATCTTTGCATATCTGGCCAAGTATCTCTTCGGATTGTCCAATATTTTTGATAGCCGCGGATGCGTAGATGAGGTTAGTTTCCATGGTTCGCTCGGTCAGAGACAGACTTTCGGCATCACCTCCTGTTGTTCTCCGGATACACACTCTCCCTTGCGGGGCGTGTATCGGAGAGCAGAGAAAATCTTCCAAAATCGATCTCGGATAGGAGCGAGCATTGAAATCGACCTCATCTACGCATCCGCTGGTGGGATTAGGACCTATCCTCACCTATTAGATGGTAGGAGCGCAGGCGGATGCAATTCTTCGGTTATATTACTCGCTTACATATGTATATGCGGAGGATGGAGAACCGTGATTGGATGTACACGCCACGCAAGTATGACCCCGAATGGATGACTAAGACTAATGCTTTCTTGGAGCATTCATTTGGCGAGGCGCTAGAGGGTCGAGTCGGATCACGTGTCCTGCGACAAATGTGACAACCGTGTAAGAAAGAATAGGAAGAGCGTGGGGAAGATCTTTGCAAGTATGGATTCACGCCAAACTATACCTTTGGATCCACCATGGTGAAGCCGATCGTATTAGAGAGGAGGTGGTGAGACCACGCCCGAGGCTTTTGATGGAGATGCAGGGGTAGCGGTGGATGGATGACTTTCGGGAGGCACGGTTCGGTGAAGGATTAGAGGACGAGGCGGAGGAATCCGCAAAGGCGTACTACGATATCTTTGTCTTCGCACGTAAGCCCTTCACGAAAAGACAATGGTTTCATGGCTGGATGCCATTGGGCGCCTAATGGCGTTCAAGTCGCGATGTAGCTCGCAAGTTGGAGAAGATCTTCCCACCGGCTTCTTCACGGCGATGCGGCATCGATTTTGCACCTACCGTGACGAGGCACGAATGGGGGCCCGTGCGAGCCGTTGGTGCTATACAATTGAGAGATGTCTAAAGATTCTTGAAAAAGTGTAGAAATAAAGCCAAAATTGAGGCTTCGTGGCGAGGCATTCATTCGGAGGAGGTGTCAAACTTCACAACAAAGATACTATAAGGATGGCCTTCCCAGCGTGCTGTCGTCGCCCCTCGTTACAGCGGACGAGAGTTCATCGAACCTCGGCCTTTTCAAAGGGCAACTCGGAAAGGCAAGCACATCGGGCACCAAGACCTTGCGGCATGATGAGTGGCGCACTATCATCTTGTATGTGTTGTTGAACCTTGTGAAGTGAAGCCTTATGTGCGATAAGTTCTCAATGAGCTTGTTACATACGCCCTTGTCACTATCCTCCATCTATCCAACCCCCTTATCTCTTGTTTTTTCAGGAATTTCTGAATAAATACAGGAGAGGGAATAGGGCTCCTTCCCCTCAAGAAGAAGATAGTCTTCTCAAAGATGGTGTGCCCGATTTCATATCCTGGTTCGATACGAAGGTACAGTCCAATTTACCTCGTTCAATCTTTGACATCCCACTTTGCTCCTACGAGCGAGTAATGTAACGATCTATCCGGCCTCACCTTGCAGGCCCGCAAGGATGCGGAAATGGATCTTGAGTTGAAAGGGCTCGCTAAAGGCTTCGCTACAAGGTCAAGTCATTCACCGTTTATGATGTGAATGGCTATCGCTTCACACAAGAAACTACGAGCGAGTCGGCCCAATCGGAAAACCACGAATCACGGAGTTAAATGCGCGCGCACCGATGGTAGCGACTACTACGGCATAGTAGAAGAAATATACGAGCTCAATTTTGAGTGTCGCAAAGCTCCTAATCCGATCGTATTCAAATGCCATTGGTTCGATCCTAATGTCACGAGAACAGCCCACGAGATTGGACAAGTCGAAATCGACGGATTACGTCTATCAAGGAGAGGATGTCTATATTGTGGCTCAACAGCCACGCAAGTTTATTATCTCCCATGGGCGTGCCAAAAGACCCCAATCTTATCGGTTGGTACCTTGTGCGATTGGTATCGCCAAGCAGTAATGCTGTCCCAAACGATGAGGATTACAACTTTGACCCAAACACACGGGAGTTTTATCAACCAGAGGGGCTAGAAGGGAGGTTTGACATAGACATGTTTTCGCTGATGGGCATGGAAGTAGACAATGACATTGATCAGGACGGTGGAGATGAGGACGACGGAGAAGAGGTGCAAAATGCTAAGGACTTACAAATGCTTGAGCGATTACAGTTAGGCGATGACAATGATGAGAACGATGGAGATGAGCCCGATTTACTCGACAATATTGATAGTGATGGCGACACCTATGATCCGGTATTGCCGATCGTGAAGAATATTTCTAATTCATGTAATACTATATTATTATTATTATTGCAATTATGTTTCGTTCATTTTGCATCTCTTTATAAGTACTTGTAATTTAACTGTGCTAATTGGTTTACTCTTTGAAATTGCAGGCACTCGACAAAATGCGGGCGGGCGGGCCGTCGGGGTCAACTCCCTCTACATGAGGAGCGCTCACCACCCCACGCCGAGGCGACCCCTTGCCGGAGCCGCCGACGAGGAGGGCGAGGCGGCGCCTGCGGCCGTCAGGGGCGAGGGTGTGCCAGTGCCACCCGTCGGTGGGATTTAGGCGACCAAAGTGGTGGCACGCACATAGGAGGGTGGCACTTCCTTTGACTCGTCGGACCACGGGAGGCGGCGACATCGACAGCAAGATGGGTTCCACTTGCACCGCCTCGGCTCTACCTCGTCGGGAGTCTACTTGCGCGGGCCCTCGCGGCTCCGTGGCCGATCCCACTTCACCGCGCCGCGGTGATTCGACCCAATGGCGACAAGTAAGTATTATTTCACTACTATTTCATATGACATGTTGAAAATCGAATTGAGACTAACAATTCTTCTTAATGACTCTTGCGACAAGCGGGAAGTTGTGTCCGAGCAGCCGGCACATCAATGCCACCCGGGCCTTCGATTCGGCAAAGACTACCCGGCATGGTCACCTACGCCTCGGTGACTTCGCCATACGGGCGTGGGACCACTTCACGCCGCCGAGGACAGCGAGTTCGGCACCGTTGCGCGCGGATCAAGGCCGAAGTTACGGGTGAGTCTTCATCGCACTAAATTGGTCAATACTACGCATTCATTGGTCGTTCTTGAAATAATGAAACGATACATGATGTCGTATGCGAGGACTTCTTCAGTGCGACGAAGGGTTTGAGGACCGAGGCGGCGAGTGCGGGACAAGGTGCGTGGTCCCGACTCTCGGACTGTACCACGAGACGCGGCTCGGTGCATCATCAACTCTGGCCGGCGTCCTTGGTCGGTGGTGAGGAAGGCCGATGCCGAGGACGGGGCGCTCACCAAGGAGCGGTACCTCTCGGTGAAATCTGAAACATTAATCGACTCCTTCCATGAAGAATAGGTAGGCTTTATTTCATCTTCCGATATATCAATAACTTGATGGCATGCGGCAATGTCACGATTAGTGCGCCAGCACCGCCTCTTTGGGAGGCCATTGTGGGCCAGTGGCTCTCGGAGGAGTGGGCGAGAAGCACAACATCCGTCGGGGATGCCGCTGCGAGATGGGTGGGCGCCACACCACCAAGGCAACCGGAGCCTCGTAGCGTGCACGCCTGGACATGGGTAATCTTCTTTGTGTTTTCATCTTTATTTATTTATTCTAACACTCAATTCTCATTACTTGTAATCATCTTTGTGTTTTCCTCGCGCCCCAGCGCACCAAGGCGAGAATGCAACGAGTTCATAGCGTCGCCTGGCACACAAGGGCAAGGCGGCGGCCCCGAAGTCACCTACAACCCGCGGACGGGCGGCGACACCAACGCGAAAGCGTCCACACCAAGCTTAGCGAGTACACCTCGGCGCCCGCGGCGCCATGGGAGGACTTGATCCGGCCACCCACCCCTGGACCTGAACACTGATGAGTGGGAGGAGGGAAGCAAGACGGCCCGTCTTGGATGGCGAGCAGCCTGATCGACTCGCCTCTGTTCCCACCCCCTCGCCGAGATTCGAGCAAGGAGCACGAGCTCCTCCCTCCCATACGCTCTCTGCAGCAGAGCTCACAGCAGCAGATGGCGGAACTCCGAGTTAATCTTGTTTTATTCGCTCGTTCATTGCTTTTACACATCTACCTTGCCTTTGCATTGTTTAAACATTGCGGGTGGAATGTTGCGAGCCGACTGCGGAGGTTGGAGGCCCAGCGAGCGCCTGTGGAGAGGCCCAGGTGGAGGTGGAGGCCCAGGTGGAGATGGAGGTATACAAGCCTGGAGGGCGGCCGAGGGGCGAGGCTGCAGGACATGTTCACTTCATGGCGAGCCTTGAGCCTTGCAGTGTGGTCGTGCCCGATCATGGCCGCTCGCTCAGTTGTGGCTCCTCCTCCTCCTGTAGGGACTCGGTGAGTATATATGATTGTTTATTCCTTTAGCTTGTGCGGCCCTCCTGTAGATACTCATGAATTCGCTTCTCCTTTGTGCGGCCACATCGGCGTGGTTCGAACCCGACTCCTCAAGGTGGCCCTTCTTCACGAGCAGTGTGTGTGGCCCTCCTCAAGGTGGCAGTTCACACTCTGGGTGGGGAGGCTGGCAGTAGGTACCGTTTATTTGTTTCTTTTCATGTTGCATGGACTTGTATTAGACTTAGCCTTATGTTGGACTACTACTAGAGACATATATATTGTGATGGATATTGTCATGGATGATGCGAATGTATGTGATGGATTATGGACAATGGATTTGTATGTGATGTATTATGGATGGTGGATGTGTATGTGATGGGTTATGGATGTGTATGTGATGGAATATGGATTTGTATGTGATGGAATATGGATTTGTATGTGATGTATTATGGATGGTGGATGTGTATGTGATGGGTTATGGATGTGTATGTGATGGAATATGTCTTTGTGTATGTGATATATATGTGATTTCTTTGTTTGTCTTGATGGAAAGCAAAACCAAAAAAATAGCATTTTTCCCTCTTTGCGAGTGCCACACTCGGCAAGAGGACTTTGCCGAAAGTCGTGCCATAACACTCGGCAAGTCGGGAATCGAAACCAGATTTCCGACTTTGCGAGTGCGTGCCATGACACTCGGCAGAAGCCGAATCGAAACCAGATTTCCGGCTTTGTCGAAAGTGTCAGTGCCATGACACTCGGCAAAGTGGGAATCGAAACCAGATTCGGCTTTGCTTTAGAAAGTGCCATAAGCGGCACTTTCGGCAATATGTTTTTAAAAAACAAAAATTTCTTTGCCGAGTGCAATAGTATGGCACTCGGCAAAGAATTTTCAAAAAGAAAAATTCTTTGCCGAGAGTGCCGTGAGGTGGCACTTTCGCAAAGAGGCCGTCGAGTTAACGTCGGGTTTTTTTGCCGAGTCTTGGCGTGACACTCGGCAAAGGTTTTACCGAGTGCCCGATATGTGGCACTCGGCAAAGAAACCTTTGCCGACGGGTTCTTTGCCGACGGCTCTTTGTCGAAGTCGGCACTCGGCAAAGCCTTTGCCGAGTGCAATAGGGGCTTTGCCGAGTGCCCTAAGCACTCGGCAAAGAGCCCGTCTGCAGTAGTGAGGGTGAAAATATGATGTTCACCAAAAATTACAAGTTTCAAAAAATATTCTCAAAAAAGTACCACAAGTATGTTCTACGTTACTGCAAAATTTCAAGATCAAACTCTGATCTCATTTGCTAGATACCAAAAAGACTTTTTCTTTTTGCTGAAACAGTTGAATGTGGTAATATAATTTTTTTTCAGAACTTTCCAAAACTTTTAAGTTGATGATAATTTCAAATATCAAATTATCATCATATAAGCATTTTCACCCAATTAATATGCCCGGTCGTTCTTACATGTTTGCTGCTGTATATATATGTATTACATGTGCAGAGCGACGCCACTGTGGACATCTGGTTGGACAGCGTCTCCCTGCAGCCCTTCTCCTTCGACGAGTGGGACGCCCACAGCCGTCTTTCCGCCGATAAGGTCCGGAGGAGCACCGTCAGGGTCGTCACGAGGGGCGCCGACGGCAAGCCGATGGCGAGCGCCAACGTGAGCATCGAGCTCCTCCGGGCCGGGTTCCCGTTTGGCAACACGATGACCAGTGAGATCCTCAACATCCCAGCCTACGAGAAGTGGTTCGCGTCGCGGTTCACCGTGGCCACCTTCGAGAACGAGATGAAGTGGTACAGCACCGAGTGGAACCAGAACCAGGAGGACTACCGCATCCCGGACGCCATGCTTCGCCTCGCCCAGAAGTACGGAATCAAGGTTCGCGATCTTACCCCGCGAACTCTCTTCCGTCAATCGTTGTCAAGTCCAAGGATCTGCTCGGCGTTGCCGTGGCTTCTCGAAAGCACTTACATTTTTGCTTACTGTTACGGAAGGTGCGTGGGCACAATGTGTTCTGGGACGACCAGAACTCGCAGATCAGGTGGGTGAGGCCGCTGAACCTGAACCAGCTGAAGGCGGCGATGCAGAAGCGGCTCAAGTCCGTCGTGTCGCGGTACGCCGGCAAGGTGATCCACTGGGACGTGGTGAACGAGAACCTCCACTGGAACTTCTTCGAGAGCAAGCTCGGCCCCAACGCGTCGCCCCAGATCTACCAGCAGGTCGGGCAGATCGACCGGAACGCGATTCTGTTCATGAACGAGTTCAACGTGCTGGAACAGCCTATGGACCCGAACGCCCAGCCTAGCAAGTACATCGCCAAGATGAAGCAGATACGCGGCTATCCCGGCAACGGTGGCCTCAAGCTTGGCGTCGGCCTCGAGAGCCACTTCTCCACGCCCAACATCCCCTACATGAGGGCCGCGCTAGACACGCTCGCACAGCTTAAGTTGCCCATGTGGCTCACCGAGGTGGATGTCGTCAAAGGCCCTAACCAGGTATAACCCTATGTATATTATATGGTGCAAGTAACTTTGCGTTTCCTCGTTAAGTGCTAGTTGCTACCTGTAATGATTTTTCTAACCTTGTGCTCAAAACTATCTACCCACCCACAGGTGAAGTACTTGGAGCAGGTGCTGAGGGAAGGATACGGGCACCCGTGCCGTAAACGGCATAGTCATGTGGGCGGCATGGCACGCCAAAGGATGCTACGTGATGTGTCTAACGGACAACAACTTCAAGAACCTCCCTGTCGGAGACATCGTCGACAAGCTCATCGCTGAGTGGAAGACGCACAAAACAGCAGCCACGACAGACGCAAACGGCGTGGTCGAGCTCGACCTCGTGCATGGCGAGTACAACCTCACGGTGAGCCACCCATCGCTTGACACGGCCGCCATCCACACCATGACGGTGGACGCCGGGTCGTCGGCGTCGGAGCATTCGATCAATATCAAAGCGTAGGAATGAGACGTGCAGCTGTTTAGTTTTTCTTTTCTTTTCTTTTGTAAATAATCTGGGAGGAGGAGACCAAATTAGCCTACGATATGGTTGAATTAATGGTCCAACCCTAATTGACAGTGGCAGATTGACCACTGCATTAGCAGCTAGCTTCTTGCTCCATTGGAATGTACGGGGTTAAATTTTGTATTGGATAATGTTGTGAGTACTGAGTACGGTACATAGACTATATAGGGAGAAATGAAATGAATTAATAAATTACTTACGCTGCATATAACAGTGTATGTTTCTGCCTCATTCTGCTATTTCGAGTCAATCTCTTTCTGTCAATGTAACTTAACCATTTTGTCGTGGCTGTGCAGTACTGCAGTGCATAACTTAGCTCGGTACGTAGTTAACAGAAGGGGAATGCAAATTTGATGGTAGTCCGCCACCGACGAAGGATGCGGAAACTGCCCCCCCCCCCCCCCTCCCGTCACCAATTACCTCCGTAAAATTTGAATTAACACTTCGCTAGGTTACGTTGCTAAGACAAGGGGATTTGCTATTTGATGGTTGTCCGCTGCCAATTAGGAAGGCCGCAGCTTCCATCCCCCATCTCACCTCCCCAAACATCGAAACAAAAATTTCCAATTTCAATTAATATTCAGGGCATTCACCTTGAAAAATTATGAACTTTTAACTCTGATGATTTCTATTTTTAACATGAAAATTCAAACTTTGAGAAAGAAATCAAAACTTGTAAATCTAAGTTTTGAACCTGAAAAAAAATCCTACTTCCAACTCATGAATTAGAACTTTTAACTGCAATTAGAGCTTTCAATTACTAGCTCTGTTTTCTACTTGTCATTTCCGACATTAACATGGTCTCTAATACATACATTTGACTATTACTTTTTGTAATTATATGTGAGTAAAAATCATTAAAATTTTAATGACATGAAAGTATTTTTCATGATAAATCTAGTAATATCATTTTCATATAACAAATCCAAATAATTTTGTGCATATTTGCGGTCAATGTTTTAAAATGTTGTACTCTAAAACAACATCTGAAAAAGAAAAGGTACGGATGGAGTAGTACTTAAGAACTTTGAATTGGGATTTGAAACAATTTTGAACTTTCACTGCAATTTAAAGAACTTCCAATTGGATTTTGAGGGAAATGAGTGAAGTTTCAATTAGGATAGAACTCCCTACTTGGGCTGGCGACGGTGGTGACTGTGGGAGTGCACTGGACAGCAGTTAAAGTAGAAAAGAGATGGGGGAGGAATGAAAAAACGGAAGTGGTTGTAGGCATCGCATGAAGCATGCGTGCAGGAGTACGCTTCAAACTAGAGGACACCACAGGAAACGTAAAAAATGATCCAATGGCTCTGGGATGCTTCGGGCTTGATCCAACGGCATCAGTGGGATAAGTTTCCCGTGGACATCCACAAATTAGCTTTTTCGAATATGCAGAATCTTTACCTAGTAAAATACAAACCATGAAGTCGGAGCATCGGTAGTAGAAATTAAGAGTAGAATTTAGCCATGAATGCGTGTAACCTGCACATAGATTCCTGACATGCAATCTTGTCGAATTTTCGTTGACCAAGCTAACACAGAAATTTTCTTGGGGTAAATTCGATACTCCCAAGTCCCAACATGTGCGAAGTCAACGCCATAGATGTTTCCTTGCTCGTCGGTATTCTATAAACCAAGAGCAATATCCTAATGATACTACGTTAGATATGCACTTATAATTTGGCCAAGTCAACGCCCAACACGTTCGCAAGGCCCAACTCTTCAGGTTTATACACCTACGCGCTATACGACAAGTCCAATTCTCTCTCTCTCTCTCTCTCTCTCTCTCTCTCTCATCAGTTCTTGAAGTGACAAGCTGCACTACGTTCAGATGGCCGCCAACCAACCAGAAGTGGTGTTTACAATCCAACGCCCTGAATCCGATGACACTACTGTGGATATCATAGGGATATGTTCATGATCTTATAATGATACAGTTGGTAATGATGTTGAGAGTTTGTCGGAACACTCGTTTTCAGTGAAATTTAGAAAAATCGGTTTTATCGCAATTGATGAGTGGTGCTACAGCAGCGCGGTATGACCTCATATTAAGAAGCGGTACTACCACAGCACGGTATGACCGGATTCTAATTGGCGGTATTTTTTTTTCCAAAATACATGTTTTTGGAGTTTCTTCTCTCCTAAAAATCGGTATGACCGCATTTTGTGAACGGTACTACCACAGTGCGGTAGTACCGATGTTATATGGTAGTATGACCAATTTTTATCCTATTTTACTGGCCAGCTTGGAGGCGATGTTTGTAAATTAGGTCAATCTCATGGGTTTCAGTGCATATGTGTTGTATGATGAATGTTTTGACTAACGTGGGTCAAGTTACGAAGAACTTATTTCCGAAATCGATTTCTTGGTCTATTGTTGTGCAGGAGGCTTGGAGGTCGACGGCGGGGATGATTAGGACTAGGCATGGAGAGCTGAGGTCCAGAACAATCGAGAATGCCGAGTGAAGTCAGTGTACTCAAGTATAGTGCAAAATAGACAAGGATGACCGAACGGGAAGTTCGGTGAGACGGATTGCATCAAGAGGCGCGGGGGTCGGTGCAAGTGTCATGGCGGTTTCGGTGGGAGCCGAATGGGAGAGACTTGCCGACAGGAAGAGAGCCGTTGATCAATATACACGTGGCGAAGCATGGGATTGCTTCATAAAGATTGGACTTAGTCTTCGGAGAAGGATCAAGAAGGGGTATTTTAGTAATTTCACCAAAATATCACTTTGATGCATTTTGGCTAAACCGTGGCGCAAGACGGCGCAAGGAGGTGGTTTAGGTCAAGAGAAGATGAAGACAGTGCTTTGAGATGCATGTGTAAGTAAAACTCGTTTGTGTGTGGGCTTAATGGGTGCCCGCTTGGGATGTCTCTCTAGAAGCTAGCCTCCACTACAAAAGGGGAGGGTGCATGATGTCCACCTCCGAACCCTTGTACCTAGGAACGCTAGTTTGTGTTTTAGGGATAGGAGAGGAAAGTGGAGAGGTTAGGACTCTAGGTTCTTTAGAGTTGGATTGATTGTGTGCTCAAGTGTTGAGCTTTTGTCCTCCATGATGGAGTGGCTGTAAACCATCATCAATATCAAATCAATCCAAATAAGATTCCTCATGATGAGTCTCCTCTTGTTCTTGCCCTCTCTTTGGTGACTTTTGGATTTTTGATGACCCCTTGGTTTTTCTTTCATTTGGGAATGCATCTAGGATCATCTTGATCATCCTTTACCAATGAGCAAAGTTTTGGATCAAAGTTTGGTTTTGGCCCGATTTTGAAGCAACCTTCACTCAAATGGAAACAGGTCAGAACTTTAGCAATGATCTACACGATCCTTAATTGGAATAGGTTCCTGACATCCTAGATAAGGTATGTTTCAAATTTCATGAAGTTTGGGGTTATGGATCAAAAGTTGCGCCAATTTTGGATTTTAATTTCGAACTGATTTTTCTGTTCATCGTGATGTTTTACTGTTCATTCGATAATACCACTACTATTCACTGGTATTACCACTCTACGATAGTACCGCTACTGTTCACCAATATAACCTATATTGTTCCTTGTTACTATTCAAAAGCACTGCACGAATGTAATACCCCTAAATTTAACTAGCTTTATACCTACCTAGGTTGGTTACGACTCGTGCGATGGGGAAGACGATCCGAAGCTACAAGAACTCCGACCCGCTGTCCGAACAATGGCAAAACCACAAACCGGAACTAGTCCATACAAAATGGCCAAAACCGAAGAGCACGAATGTAATACCCCTAAATTTAATTGGGCAATTAGAAAAGAATTTGGGAGGGGAAAACCAATTAAAGAATGGGATTTTCAGAGGGCTGGAAGGGGTTTTCCGCAAAATCCTGCCAACCTGGTCCGTAGGCCACGACCCAGGAGGCCCAAGGGGCGCGGCCAAAAGGGGGGGTCGAGTGCCCCTGCCGCCCCTCCTTGTGCTGCTGTCTCCCGGGGTCGCCGATCAGTCGCAGTGCTGGCTGGCCGTGGAGAAAGAAGGGGGGAATGGAAGAGTGGGAGGAGCACCTTGTTGGGAGCTCATTGGGCTAGCTTGTCTCCAAGGGTAATGCTCCTAACCTCGTTAGATTGGTGTTTATTTTTCATGATTAGGCGATACCGTTAGCAGATCGATTCTGGCAGTAGGTAGAGATCGTAAGTTTTGGGGTAGTAAACCGAAGTTTCCGACCAGTGCGCCTCCTAGAGAGTTGTGGGCTATGTCACTAGCTTTCTGTAGAGTATTGGTTTAGGTCGTTTGGATGAGCGGATTGGGAGATATGATTTTTGTAGTGCTGCTGTTCTGCAGTTCTGTATTAATCCTGACAGATATTAGTAATTGGTCATTAGCGAATAGTTAATAGATTAACTAGGGGATCTCACCATAACGAATGTTGTAAATATTTTTATAAGATTTCCAGAAAGCTAAAGACCATAAAATTTGGTCTTGTGTACTGAAAGTTATGTTGGATTTAGTGCCGCTGTCCAGAAACCCTGACGTGAAATATCTATCCGGTTAATCAGTTTGGTAAGGGTAGAATATGACCGAATCTGGAAAGATCATCAACTAGGTTTAGGTGTGGAATTTGATACACTTTCCAGAAAGTCCAAGAAAACCTCATTTGGATCTTTGGTCAAAAAGTTATAAATTTTAGATTATGACTGTCTGTTGAGGGGACATATCGATATTTTGGAATTTGGAGTTCGGATTGCGCTAGAGATTATAGTGAGTTCATATTTGCACCCAGTTTTGTTTTTTTTCTAGAAATTGCTATCTTAGAGTGCTTGTTAAATTAATTCAGGTGAGGTTTTGGTTCCAAGGGCAGCGCCCTCTTCGCGTCTTCCATCTTCGCAAGGTTGATACAAGTATAGTTAGTGGTAGATTATTCATGAATGATTGTTCCTGTTTGATATATTATGAATATTTGCACTGATCATGGATGCTAGAATGTTATGAATGTTAATGATCATGAATGCTAGAAGTATGAGTAAATTTTATTCATGTATGGTGTTGCTGTAAATACGTGTTTATGATGGTTTAAAGTTTTTCCCATGTGCATCATGCCATCATTTTAGAGGCTTGGACACGTGGTGACCAAGCCTTGATTGAGGTCCCCGTCATGAATATGACGGGCTTTTGGTCCCCATACTTATGGAGTATGGGCTATGGTGCCTGTACTAGAAGGCACATGCATGGGTATTCTCCTTGGGGTATTCTCTCCAGTTCTACAGTTTGTCCTGGGTGTGTAATTTATTTGGATGGGTAGGAATTTGCTGCTAACCTGATGGTTATGAAGATGGAACCGTTTGATGTTCTTCTGAGTATGGATTGGCTGCATTGTTATCGCAGAATTATCTCCTGTTTATGAAAGACAGTGACCTTGCAGGCCCCGTCGAGGCAAGAGATAGTCTTCTAGGGGAGCGAGCCGTCACATTCACTATTTGTGTTGGCTAGTTTGTTTCCTGGCAGTCGTGTGACAAAGGAAGGGTTTCTTTTATCTCTTGTAGAGAAGCCAAGTTTATCCTCACTGCAAAAAATATTTCGGTGGTACAAGAATTCTTGGATGTCTTTCCATCTGAATTGCTAGCCATGCCTCCACCTCGCCCAGTAGAGTTCAGTATTGATTTGGTTCCAGGAGCTCGACCAGTTTCTATGACTGCATACCGTTTGGCTCGCCCTTTTCAAGAGGAACTAAAGAAACAGTTGGATGATCTAAAGGCCAAAGACCTCATTCGTCCCAGTGTATCTCCTTGGGGAGCTCATGTTCTTTTTACCAAGAAAAAGATGGTAGTTGGCGCATGTGTATTGATTACCGTGCTCTTAATCAATTAACAATTAAGAATAAGTATCCTCTGCCTCGCATCGAAGATTTATTTGATCAGTTGAGGGGAGTGAAGATATTCTCAAAGATTGATCTCCAGTCTGGGTACAATCAAATTCCTATCCGACAAGAGGGTATTGAAAAGACGGCATTCTCCACTAGGTATGGGCATTTCGAATTTAAGGTTATGTCTTTTGGACTGACGAATGCCCCTGCTGTTTTTATGGAGACAATGAACATGTTGTTGCACGAATATCTAGATGATTTTGTTGTGGTTTTCATTGATGACATTTTGATCTACTCAAGGACTCAAGAAGATCATGAGTGTCATTTGAGGATAGTATTGGAGGTCATAAGGGAGCATAAGTTTTATGCTAAACTGAAAAAGTGTGAGTTTTGGATTTCAGAAGTGGGATTCTTGGGGCACATCATAAATGATAAGGGGATATATGTTGACCCAGGGAATATTTCCACGGTGGTAGAATGGGAGAGACCGACCAGTGTCAAAGAAGTGAGGAGTTTTCTTGGGTTGGCAGGTTACTATCGACGATTTGTGCAGGATTTCTCTATTATTGCCAAGCCCTTGACTCGACTCACATAGAAGGATGTGAAGTTTCGGTGGGATGATGAATGTGAACATAGTTTCCATATCTTGAAAGAGAAGCTGGTGACTGCTCCTGTTCTTACCCTTCCTGAACCTGGGAAGCTCTTCACAATTTGTTCAGATGCTTCCCGAGTTGGACTGAGTTGTGTTCTCATGCAAGATGGTAAGGTAATTGCTTATGCATCGAGGCAACTAAAGAAACATGAGTAGAATTACCCAACTCATGATTTGGAGTTGGCTGCGGTGGTGTTTGCCTTGAAACTTTGGAGGTATTATTTGTATGGTGAGACTTGTGACATATTCACGGACCATAAAAGTCTTAAATACATATTTACGCAAAATGATTTGAATTTGAGGCAACGAAGGTGGTTGGAGCTAATTAAGGATTATGATCTCTCGATTCATTATCACCATGGCAAGACAAACGTGGTGGCGGATGCTCTTAGTCGCAAGGCGACTCCTCCTACACTAGATTCTCTCACTGCTGATTTTGACCGTATAGGGATAACTTATTGTTATGCAAGCACAGCACTTGTTGAGACGCAGTTGATCCTTGAGTCAGCCATTCTCGACCGTGTACGGAAAGCACAGCAGAATGACCGGTTATTGCAGGAGGCCAGGAAACGTCTGGATAAGGGAAAAGAGGGAGATTTCAGTTTGGATGATTCTGGTACTTTGCGGTTTATGGGTCGCCTGTGTGTACCACAAAAGGCAAAGGTTAATGATGATATCCTAAGGGAGACTCACCGCACCTCGTACACTTTTCATCCGGGTGAGACAAAAATGTATCGTGACATGAAACAAAATTTATGGTGGAAAAGGATGAAGGTGGATATTGCCAATTATGTGGCTTCTTGTGATGTCTGTCAGCAAGTGAAAGCCGAGCATAAGTGTCCTACAGGGTTGTTGCAGCCTCTGGAGGTTCCTTAGTGGCCTGGGATGGTATCTCCATGGATTTTGTGGTGGCGTTACCTCATTCACCACGGGGGGAGGATGCAGTTTGGGTAATAGTGGACCATTTCAGCAAATCTGCACACTTTATTCATATCCGCTCGACGAACACAGCGAGCGATTTGGCCCCTGTTTATATGCGTGAGATTATGAGGTTGCATTGGGTACCGAAGACCATTATTTCCGACAAGGGTGTAAAGTTTGTCTACAAATTTTAGGAGAGTCTGCAGAGTGCACTGGGCACTCAGCTTCGCCTTAGTACGACATTTCACCCACAGACAGATGGGTAGTCAGAGCGCACCATTCAGACATTGGAGGACATGTTGCGGTCTTGTGTTTTGTCATGGAAGGGTAGTTGGGAGGATCAGTTGCCACTGGCGGAGTTTGCTTATAATAATAGCTATCATACCAGCATTAAGGCTGCACCATTTGAGGTTCTGTATGAACGGAAGTGTAGGTCACCACTCTGTTGGAATGCAGTAGGTGAGAAGGCAGTATTGGGCCCGGATTGGATTCAGAAGACAGTTGAACGAGTAGCCTTAGTGAGGCAGAATTTGCTGGCAGCTCAGAGTAGATAGAAAAGCTATGCTGATGTAAGGAGACGAGACTTGGATTTGAAGTAGGGGATCAGGTGCTCTTGAGAGTGTCCCCCACTAAGGGTGTTGTGCGATTTGGAACCAAATAGAAGCTTAGCCTGAGGTATGTTGGGCCTTTCTTGATTCTATCACGGATTGAAAAACTAGCATATCGTTTGGACCTTCCGGAGTCTACGCGAGGTGTGCACAATGTGTTCCACGTTTCCATGTTGAAGAAGTATTTGAGGGACCCGGAGCATTTGATCTCGGTAGAACCCTTGAGCATTGAGCAAGATCTATCTTTTGAGTCTAAACCAATTCAGATATTGGAGAAGTCAAAGCGGGTCTTAAGAAACAAAACATTGAGGTAAGTCAAGGTGCTCTGGTCACATTAGACTGAGAGGGAGGCCACCTGGGAATTGGAGTCCCGCATGCGCTAGCTTTACCCAGAATTATTCACAACAGGTATGTGATAATGTTGGTAAAGTTTTAGTGGTTATTATTCTGGCGTGTTAAGCTTGGTTAGAATTCGGGGTCGAATTCCGTTTAAAGGGGGTAGAATGTAATACCCCTAAATTTAATCGGACAATTAGAAAAGAATTCGGGTGGGAAAAAACCAAATGAAGAATTGAATTTTCAGAGGGCTGGAGGGGGTTTTCATAAAATCCCGCCAACCTGTGCCGCAGGCCGTGGCCCAGGAGGCCCAAGGGGGGTCGGCCAAAACGGGGGTGGTGCCTCCCCCCAAAACCCTAGCCGCCTTTTCTATTTTCCCCTCACCCCCTACCCAGCCGCCTCCTACCCTCCCCACCAGGCCGCCGCCCCTCCCTGGTCTTGGGCGCCCCATCTCCCCCACAACCAAGTGCCCCTGCCGCCCCTCCTTGTGCTGCCGTCTCCCGAGGTCGCCGATCCCTCGCAGTGGTGGCCGACCGTGGAGAAAGAAGGGGGCGAGGAGGAGAGGGAAGAACGAGAGGGAGGAGCACCTCGCTGGGAGCTCATCGGGCTAGCTCTTCTTCAAGGGTAATATTCCTAACCTCGTTAGATTGGTGTTTATTTTTCATGTTTAGGCAATACCGTTAGCAGATTAATTCTAGCAGTCGGTAGAGATTGTAAGTTTTGGGGTAGTAAACGGAGGTTTCCGACCATGGCGCCTCCTAGAGAGTAGTGGGCGACATCACTAGCTTTCCGTAGAGTATTGGTTCCAGTCGTTTGGATGAGCAGATTGGGAGATATGATTTTTGTAGCGCTGCTGTTCTGCAGTTCTGTATTAATCCTGATATATATTAGTAATCGGTCATTAGCTAATAGTTATTTGATTAATTATGTGGATATCGTGAGGATATGTGCACGATCTCAGGATGATGAGTCAATTGGCAATGGCTTTGCTGGTTTGCAAAATCTCGCATTTTCGGGGTTTGCTTCAGTCTGTTAGACCACAGCGGTCTGCCGGCGTTGCTGGGGCGGTCAGACCGCCCGTGGAGAGGTCGGACCGGTCGTGGTTGCCGGTCGGACCGGCCTGACCTAAAAGTGGATTTTGGAGCTAATCCAAAAATAGGTTGTGTAGGCAGGTGAGGGGAGTCTCCTGGATGTGGTCTCATCATTTTTGGAGCTCCCAGTCAAAAGTTCTATCGAGTTGAAAATTCCAAAGGTTTCGGATTTTCAAGCTGGAATTTTGGCTAAGTCCTTTCGGGCGGTCCGACCGCCGTTGTGGGATCGGTCCAACCGGCCTGAAATCGGTCAGACCGGCCTTGTGGGGTGGTCAGACCGCCGATGACTTGGAAGTTAGCCAAGTTTGCATTGAGTTGATTTGAATGTGTTTTATGTATGGAGTTCAATGCTTTATTGTTGCATATTGCATTGCGGAGCTAACGTGGGTCAAGTTGTGAAGAACTTGTTCCCGGAAACGGTTTGTTTGTCTATTGCTGTGCAGGTGGCTTGCAGGTCAACGACGTCAACGGTGAGTGGATCGGGACTACGCTTGCAGAACTGAGGTCCAGAACGATCATGGATACCGGGTGAGGTCGTGTGACACAAGCATGGTGCAGAATGGGCAAGATGGATCGAACGGGTAGTTCGGTACAGCTGGTTGGATCAGGTGGTGCGGATATCGGTGCGAGTCTCTGGGAGGTTCCGATGGGATTCGAATAAGAGAGGCTTGGCGACGTGATGAGAACCGCTGATCAACCTACACGTGGTGAAGCAGGCGATTGCTTCAATGGATATGTGTGTGTGGGTCCCATGTGTGAGTGGGTCCCAAAAGTGAAACCCTAGGCCTCTCCTATAAATAGAGAAGGGGGAGATGTAAAACCCCTTGAAGCTTCCATTTGGTTTTTCCTTAGCCTTTTCTAGGGTTAGGGTTTGGAGAGGAAGAGAGGGAGAGATTGTGGTTGCTCCTTGGTGAGCTCTTGTCCTCCTTGAGGGAGTGGCTTTGTAAGCATCTTGTGAGATCAATCAATCTTGTGATGCTTGCTTGAGAGTTCATTTGTCTCTCTTTTGTGTTCTTCTCTCATTTGGATGAATTTGGTGCTTCCTTGATTCAAGTGTTTAAGCTTGGTCTCTTGACCCTTTGTGTCTTGCTTTGATGTGTGGGAATACTCCTAGAATCGTCTAGACCATCAACCCCCACAAGCAAGTCTTGAATCAAAGATTTTCATATTTCTAGGGTTTGTGCACTTCTTTGGTAAAACCTTGAGAGATCATTTTTGCGAAGTGGATATGAAGGA
Source organism: Hsuehochloa calcarea (assembly GCA_036346395.1). NCBI lineage: Eukaryota > Viridiplantae > Streptophyta > Magnoliopsida > Poales > Poaceae > Hsuehochloa > Hsuehochloa calcarea. Next base: position 18,398,927 of record CM070611.1, on the reverse strand, counting down.
TCGTCGCTAGAAATAGGTCTCTAATATCATTAGGGAGGTGTGCTCGAAATTTGGTCAAGTTTCATTGGTTGAATCAAAAGTTGGATCAAATTTCGTTTTGGATTTGGGCTTGATTTTTCAGTACTGGACTGAACCGGTCTGACCGATTTTATAACGGCGGTCCGACCGCCGTGTTTTCAGACCGCTAGTACTGCCGGGTCGAACCGATATCCACCGGTCCGATCGCCAGCTAGTAGCCGGTCCGACCGCTCGGTGACCGTCGGTCAGACCGCCCTTGGCAGCCGGTTAGACCGCTTGTGCCCAGATCTGCCCTTTGAGATTAAGTCTCCACTTGTGTGTCTTGTGGTTGAGCGGGGTTATCGAATTCAGCACACGGCTTTCACTGTGCGCTTACTGATCTTCTTAGCTTTCATAGCTAAAGGAGTAAAGTTCGTGTTGTATTTGATTTAGGCGAGAAAGTTGAGAAAGCGCCTATTCACCCCCCCTAGTCGCTTTTACGGTCCTACAAATTAGGGGATCTCACCAGAATGAATGTTGTAAATATTTTTATAAGATTTCCAGAAAGCTAAAGACCATAAAATTTGGTCTTATGTACTGAAAGTTATGTTGTATTTAGTGCCGCTGTCCAGAAACCCGGACGTGAAATATCTGTTCGGTTAATCAGTTTGGTAAGGGTAGAATATGACCGAATCTGGAAAGATCATCAACTAGGTTTAGGTGTGGAATTTGATACACTTTTAGAAAGTCCAAGAACACCTCATTTGGATCTCTGGTCAAAAAGTTATGAATTTTAGATTATGACTGTCTGTTGAGGGGACAGATCGATATTTAGGAATTTGGAGTTGGGATTGCGCTAGAGATTATAGCGAGTTTGTATTTGCTTCTAGTTTTGTTTTGTCCAGAAATTGCTATCTTAGAGTGCTTGTTAAATTAATTCAGGTGAGAGTTTGGTTCCGGGGGCAGCGCCCTCTTCGCGTCTTGCATCTTCGCACGGTTGAGGCAAGTACAGCTAGTGGTAGATTATTCATGATTGATTGTTCTTGTTTGCTATATTATGAATATATGCACTGATCATGGATGCTAAAATGTTATGAATGTTAGTGATCATGAATGCTTGAAGTATGAGTATGTTTTATTCATGTATGGTGTTGCGGTAAATACGTGTTTATGATGGTATAAAGTTTTGTCCATGTGCATCATGTCATCATTTTGGAGGCTTGGACACGTGGTGACCAAGCCTTGATTGAGGTCCCCGTGATGAATATGACGGGCTTTTAGTCCACGTACTTGTCGAGTATGGGCTATAGTCTCTGTGCCAGAAGGCACAAACATGGGTATGCATCGACGGATGCATACTCCATATTACCGGTAAATGCAAAAGAGAAAGGTAAAGTGTATCTGAGCATCTTGCATAGCATGAACATATGAAATGTTTATTATAGAGATATGTGGATGGATGATGATGATTACAGCTATTTGTGTTTTTGTCTTAATATGTGTACTTTGCTGAGTCTTGGACTCACTCTTGTTGTGTTGTGTTTTTTTAGGTACCCCGTTCGTGGACGGCATGCATGGGAGGGGGTAGATTTAAGTTTAGTTGCACTTTGGCACGAACCAGCCTCACATGAATAAAAACAAACTTGAAGGATGGTTTAGAATTTGAGTAAATTGTTTGAGGGATTTTTTTTTTATTATGCCTTACGCTTTGGATAATTTGTAACAGAGTTGATTAGCTTATTATGGATGCATTTTGAATATGCCTTAGTTGAATAGCATTTTATGGATGCTTCTATGATTATGTTTTAGATTGAACGTTTGGATAATTGTTTATTATTATTATTAGTTGTGAGAACCTCCGGTTTGGTTAACTATTCAGAGGAGGTTCTGCAGAAATTAGTAAGATGTTTTAGTTTTAATTTGTTACTGTGTTAGTTTAGTAGCATTTCAGGCTCATGATGGGCCGAGGTGTTACAATGAACTAGGGGGACCCCAGGGGGATCCTTCTCGCGAATTCAAGAGAACTCAGAAGTACATACAAGTAAGAACAACAGTGGTTTTGCTGCAAAGTACTTAAACCCCTGACATTAAGGAGATGGATGGCCTCAACCCATCTCCCTACCTTTCCCTCCTTCTTCGAGGAGGATCGCCATCGTGTATTCTCAACCGCCTTTTTACCGCTATAGTAAAGGTCGTCTTGTTGAGTAATCTTCATGTAAAACCAGCTCTTTTTCCACGATGACTATGAGGATTTTGAGTACATGGGAATGTACTCATCAGCCTTTCCGTCGTGGAGACGCAAGGTGCACTCTTTAGGTGTACCGGTCGTCTTCTTCGTATTTGTCATTCTGTAGTAGTACTTGAGGAGATCAATGGTTGTGGGAATCCTCAAGTACGCTTAGCAGAGGTAGACGAAGATATTAAGGTTGGCGATGGCATTGGGGCCCAGATTAACCAGTTCCACTCCATAATACTCCAAAACTTGGGAGAAGAAGAAGTGAATTGGGAGCCTAAAACCGCATTCGATCTATGCGAGGAAAACTGGAATTTCTTCGTCTTCACCACTTGGAGAATGTTTCTCAATAGCTGATCTCCAAGAAATCAAGTTCCTATCGGTTAGCAACCTAATTCCCTCCAGACTTTCTAACTTCTTCTCACTTAGATCAGAAACCGACCAGTTGGTAATGAGATCCGACATGACGATATCTTTTTTGGATGAGAAAGACAAAAGTGATCGGAGGCGATTTCTCCTCTTGGAAGATGAAGAGGAAAACAGAAGGCGTAAAAACTCCAACACCCAGTACAAAGGGGTTTTATAACCACAATACTGTAACCGCATCCGGGAGAAGTCCAATGGACAAAAACTTTTTAACCAACGGACATAAAAGCTTCTCAAGTCCCAAGACAGTTTTTCAACTTTAAAATGAATACAGACCACTTCGAATGTCACGACATTTAATGGGGGGTCTACCCGATACGATTTCGTCGGAAGAAAGTGTTTTCACATGACTAATTCATTTAAAGTTCAGGGGCTAGCTGACGAGGATTAAAACCTCTATGTACTATTTTAATACATAAGATAAGACCATACGCCTTCGTGGTCGTAACCCCAAACACTAACGACCTCACTGGTCGTAAGGATTCCAGAGGTTACATAATAAATACCATGGTCGGACAAAGTCCTGTACCTAGTCCCTGACCAGTTGACTGCTTGTAAGGATATGAACTGGTATCATCTGGATCAGAATCCAGGTATATCCTTACCGTGTGATGAATGGAGCACGTGTTGTACATTCCATACCACGCGACGTTACATAATTCTAAGACACTGGACTACGGTTGAATGTCTCACAGACATATAACCGCACAAAAGTTAATACCCTGTCAACTGACAACTCTCTCCGGCCGACGCGTCATTTCCTAACAGACGTCTCTCTAAAAAACAACTGCAACTGCTTCATCAACTACTTAAGGAGGATCGCGGAGGAGATTGGGGAGGGCGAGATTGAAGGCAATTGAGAAGATTAGCAGTCCATTCCCATAGCAAGCATTGCATTCCAGTGTAACTAGGATTAGCCTTTTGTTGGAATACAGGCATTCTTTGTAATAGCCAGTTCATAGCAATAAAGAGTGATCCAATTCTATTCCAGGAGATACACTCCATTTTCCTCTATTTTTATATATTCATAAGATCGACGATTTGATCGTCGACACTTGTGCACTTTGAAATCAATTGTTGTGCTGCCCATTAACTTACAAATGTTGAGGACCACATTTCATCATGACAGGGCGATGAATAATTCTACTATATACTTCACTTATACTTCCAAATTGAGTTACAAACTGAACGCTATAAGAAAATGTACCTTTGCTGATTTGATGCACGCACACTCACCTTTAAATTGCAATGTTTTCTCTATTTCTTTGCCACCTGTTGTTGCTAATATTTTTGCAGAAAGATAAGCATGCATTGCTACAAGTTTCAAGTTTTTCTTGGAGCTAGACGATGAGCTTGAGTCGAGGATGACTCAAATGCAGGAAGGGGAGGATATGAAGATATCAACCCTCTAGATACGACCGCTACTCTACCTCCAACCAAGCTACTCTACTTCCATCGATTCGGCTGCGTCAAACTCTTCTCCAATGGACCGATGAATTTGCTTCACTTATATATTGGGCCCAAAAGACAACAACCACTTTAAGCTATTTGAGCCGACAACCTCCCTGGCCGCCCCTCTCTTGGGCGTACTGTTCATGTGAACAGTACCATGAATAGTCCACCCCCTTATCTCCTAGCTAGGTGCATGTAACATCCTAATTTTCATAGCTTTAAAAATCTTTTAAATGGTTGTAGGGAGAAAATTCACCATTTGGATTTATTTGAATATTAAATTAAAAGCTTAATATGGACTTTAAGGACAAATTGATTTAATGTGCTTAATCCCAACATCAACAATTATCAAAACTATTTTATTTAGATTCTATATGCTTGGATATATTTTATAGAATTTTCTGGAATTTTTCCAAAGTCATTTGCTATTTTCTAAATTGCTATTTGTATTTTCTGGATTTATTAAAAAGAAAAATCTATTTAAATCCCTCGGAACAGTGTTGGGCCGAAGCCCAACACTATTCCAGCCGTGCCAGCCCATCTCGCCCCGGCCGCGCCCTTGCCCGTTGGATGCTTGACGCGTGCCCCTCGTTTCCGATCGAATGCACGCGCTCAACCCCGCCTTCCTCCGTTGGATGATCGCCGCGTGGCCTCACTCGCTGATCTCGCTCGCTCGCTCGCCCGCGCCTCGCTGCCGCTGCCAGGTGGGACCAACACCGAGTCGTCGTCTCCGCGGAGGCTTCTTCTTCCTCGCGCCCGCGCTTCGCCACCATTGCTGGAGCTCCGAGCTTCGTCCGACAAAACCGATTCGGTTGCTGATTCTTCACGCCGACCCCACCAAATCGTATCTCTGTTGATTTCTTATCTGTTCCAAACCGAATGAAACCCCGGATCCCTCTCAATCTCCGAGAATCAAGGATTTCAAAATCCGGCCGTTTCGGACCCGAATTTGGGATTTCCACCGCGTTCCTCGCCTATAAATACCCCTTAGCACCGCCTGCACCTCCGCAACCCCAGCCGCCACCTCGCCGCCCGATCGCTCTAGCGCCGCCGCATTTCAAGATTTAGTGTTTTCGGCCGAGCTTCTTCTCTGGTGAATTGCGCCGCCGTCGTCGTCGCCCTTGCTCCACCGACTGCACCACCGTGATCAGCAAGTCCCAGGCTACCTCGGGCGCACCTCCTCGTCGCCGGAGCATCGCCGGAGCACCCTCCGGACAAAACCCGAAGCTCCACCGCCGCTTCTTCCTCGCCCGGCCGCCACCGCGCTGCGGCCACGGTAAGGCACCCCGAGTCGCGCAATAGCACGGGGAACAATCTGGTACCCTCCACTGCCGGTGAGTCGTCGCCGTTCGCCGGTGACCATTGGGTCCCGAGCGCCACCGCTGCCGTTGTCGTCCAGCTCAGCGCCAGCATCAGCCTCTGTGCTGGTGTGGCAGTCGTGTGGCGCCAGATCAGCGCCACCACACGCGTGCGAGGCTCAGTCCACCGCGCCAGATCTCCCTCAGCTCGGTGCACTCGGTCCACCGTGAGCCCAGTCACTGACATGTGGGGCCCACATGTCAGAATTATTTTAAATCTATTTTCTTTTCCGAAAATTCTCGGCTGACGTAAGCATTGCGCAATAATCCAATTTTTCTTTATAAAAATAATTCGGGAAATTCAATAAAATCCAAATTAGGGTTTTATTTGATTTTCAAACTTCCAAAGCCCATATCTTTTGCATCCGAACTCCGATTGAGCCCATTCAAATTTGTAAATTTATATAAAATCAAGATCTATTTAATGGTGAATTTTATTTGATTTTTGGAGTTTGTTTTCCGCTATATTTATTTTTTTTGTTTTCTTTTGTCTCGTTTGCGAGTAGACGTCGATACTTCGGGGAATTTTGCAGAAGAAGGAGCACCTCAAGACCAAGACCAATATCTGGATCTATTCCAAGGCAAGTTATACCTTTGATCATATTGAACCCAGTTTTCAAAATACTTTGTTTCAATGTATTGCATTCTATATCAAGTATTTATTTAAATGTTCTTGGGATAGTTAATAATCCAATTTGTTATATCCACATTGTCTATTGTATGCCATGATCTTTTGTCACCCTAGGTTGGTTCATTATTAGTTGGTATTATCGTAGCACTAACGTGGGTTGGTTAGATACGATTAGACTGCTTAGCCATGCCACGAGTCATCATTTCATGTGAGTTGCAATTATAAACTTGACTAAGTGATTATAGAACTGTGTGATGAAACTGTGTGTGCTGTGTGCTGTTACTCGTTGATGGCATGTGTTGCACTTAACCAACAGGGTGGGAAAAGATTTAGACTGAGGCAAGTGGTGGATCTGTGTGAATGGTGGAACTGTGTGCTTTAAACTTTGTGATTTGTGTTAAAACTGGAAGTCTTGCCTTGATCAATTAAGGACTTCACTTTGTGCGCCATTGAACTGGGCCTTACTGTACGACCACATGCCTAGTATGGGCTGGGCCTAACTTAATAAGTTATGGAGTCTTGACATTGACAACTCAGGTTGTATTTAAACTGTGTGATGGGCTGGAGGTGTGATATGTCACATCACGGGACGGTTCGCTGCATCCCTGTCCAACGGTGTGTGTCGTTCTAAGGGTTGTGTGTACAAATTGGACGGCAGGAAAGCACATCGGGAGTGTCATTGTTTGAGATGAAATCTCTGAAAGGTTTTGTTATGGTCAGTTCTAGCTACACTGATTGTATCATGTGGGTAAAGTGTACAACCTCTGCAGAGTGTTAAATCAATCTATTCGAATAGCCACGTCCTCGGTTATGGACATGCTCGGGAATTTCACACGATGGGTAGATTTTCATAAAACAAATGGGAAGGGTCAGTTGTGTGAGATAACTTGTACATCTGTGTGAATAACTTGTTTAGACTGTGTGTCCTTTGTGAAACCAATTGTTAAATTAATATTCTTTAATTGTTTTCAATTATGTTTTCAATCTATTATTTGTATTCAATTGCAAATGTTGTATTTCTGCAACATAACCACAGAAGCCATTCCTTTGGAATAAGCCATCATGTATAAATGCATTATGTGGTATGACTTGCGAGTACGGTGTGTACTCACTCTTGCTAAACAAATCAACAGAAGTGGAGGAGTCGTTGCCTGCCTTTGAAGAAGAGTTCTACGAAGGTTGATCGTTAGGGTCTTGATCCCAGTCAGTTGCGTGGTAAATTGATGGGAGCCAACTGGAGTTTATTTCGTTTCCGCTGCAGTTTAATTCTTTATTGTCAGCCTTGTATGGCTTAATAAATGTAAAACTCGACCGTAAGGTCCCAACAGTTATTTGCTATTCAAAGTACTCGTTTATTCTTATATTCGTTGTATGGATGTGATATTTCATCAATGTTGACACTGTGTGCACTAGCGTGATCCTGGGCTAGTGCAGAATACACAGAGGGTCCAGATTTACATATTTGGGTCCCGACAGTGCAGCTCCCCCCTCTCCTATTTAAGGTGGCCGCATCCTCTAGTTTCCTTTGATTTTGTTTAGTTAAAAATTAGCTTCATTGCAACTTCGTGTATTGGCTTGTGTTGATTAGACCAACCATAATACCGCTCCAAAATTCCAATTTTATCAAATATTTCAATCCAATTTGCAATTTCAGATTGCTTATTATCTTGTTCTTGTGTGTTCTTCGATTGCTTGCAGGAATTGAACCTCGTGTTCATGTCAACCTCGTTCTTAGTACGGTTGATAATGACTCGGAGTGTGGTTTAGCGATTGCTTGGTGTTCTGGTCATGATCGATTAGAAGCCTGCATCATCAAAGTTGTACTTATACAAATCGACGTATCATCCTATCAGAAGATCGGGGCACCCATTGTTCTAATCAAGTACGGTACTTACACGAGGATTTCTGGTAGTCCACGCTCAGTGTCTAACAAAGTGTACTGTTACACATACAGAAAACCATGCAGATCCCAGGTCTAAGAATTATACATCATCATTGCTTAAGATCAACTGATGACACATAGAATCATAACAATATCAATAGTTCACAAATTAGGTCAAGCCAACACCATGTTCTCTAACATGTGCTCACACTGTTAATTCGATACGCCCATATCTATAACCGGTGAAATATGGTCATCAATCAATACATGTGCTGGTTTATAAGTAACTAGTGTCCCGACCAGTGACATCTGACTAGGAATCCATTTAGAATGACATCACATAACTATTAAAGAGTTTCACCAACTACTCGCATACTTGCTCTTATTTAGAAATGATAATTCATCTAAGGCACATAATAATCGCTACCAGAAACCGTTAATTTCCCGAATGCCCGAAACACTCGGGAAAATATAAAAAACACTCGAGATACTAATTCTCAAAAGCCGGCCGTCGGGAAAAAAACACTCGGGATAGTTTAGTCGGGTAAAAATTGGTTTATCGAGTGTTACACTCGGGACAAATAACTTTCCTGAGTGTTCGAATTTACACTCGGGAAACATATAACTCTCGGAAAAATAGTTGACACAACGGTTTTAATGATGTAACTCAATACTTCCCTGAGTGTATGCAACCAAGGACACTCAAAAATCAAGTTTCATTTCCGAGTTTTTTTCAACACACACTCGGGAATCAAGTTTTAGTCCCGAGGGTTTTTCAACAGACACTTGGGAATCAAGTTTCATTCCTGAGTGTTTTTCAACGGTCACTCGGGAATCAAGTTTCAGTCCTAAGTGTTTTTCAAGGAATAACACTCGGGAAATAGGTTGTCAGGCACACAGGAAACATGCTTCCCAACGAATGCAGTTCAATTTTATACATACAATGCACATTTCATATAATGCATATTCCACCACAAGGTATCACTAATGCACAAATCATTACATATATAGATTCGACAACAATATTGACATAATGTTCGAGTTCACAATACAACGTTCACATATATAGATCCGACATCCAAGTAATACAACATTCACATATATAGATCCGACATCCAAGTAATACAACATTGACATATATAGATCTGACATCCAAGTAGTACAATTTCACGGAGTGAATGCTTAGTACATCAATTGTTGAGGTGCATGAGTTAACCTTCAACTTGTTGCTCCCAGTGCTGATCAACTGCAAAGATGTTGCAGTTGATGACCATAGATCAGTTCTTTAACTCACCAACTACTGGCAGTACATACTGATTCTAAAACTTAATGTGCAATTGAAGTACTTAGCCTTTACCCTCCAGTAAGACCAATGTGGAATTATCTTCTATACATTTATTTCTCAACATAATCAGTAGTAGTGAGATTAGCTAGCAAAAGGCCATTTCACTGTCAACATCAGCTAAGGCAAGTGTAATTGCATATCAACCGCATTTTTGTAAGAGCAAACCTGGAGAAGTGCTTCTTTGCACCGCCCTCCACTGTAAAGGCACCGAGCAAGGTCATAATAAAGACTAGCAGAACCAACAATTCCATGATTTTCCATATCCTTCACGGCCATCACTGCTTCATCAATCTTTCCTTCTCTCCAAAGTGCATTTACGAGAACTGCAACCAGCTTGAGGTCTGAGACATGAACTTTACCTTGTACTGTATTCAAGTTCTAGTTATTACCTTTATAGTTCAAAGCACCAGGGATTGATGATTTCTCCACCTTATTGAAGAACTCATACACCAAGTTGTACTTGTAACAAACAAGCATTACGTGCAGTACCACAAAATTAAAATATATTAAAATGGATTATGCTGCATACAGAATTGTGCTTAAAATACAAAAAAATGTAACGCAGCAGTATTATGGCATCCTTGACTTCATCATAGTTTGTGATAGAATCAATATCTAATTTTCCTTCTACGGCAATGGCATATAGCAGATCACGATCAAGATTTCCAATCAGTTGCTGAAAGAAGAAATATAGATTAAGTTAATATACTAAAGGTATATATGTACATAAATTTATTGTATGAAACCACATCAATGTGCAACAATTAATAAGCCAGCTAGCTACGAAAATGGTTTATGAAATTCTTTTCAAGCTAAATTAAATAATATTTCAAGAATATTATAACTTAAGTTACCTCATATGCCCATGGTTCGAGTTGAAACTTTGTAGGAAGATCAGATCTAAATACACCAGTTTCAAGACACTCAACATGACCACCAATGTAGGTTTCACTTTCTAATAGACAGTTATTGTAGAACTTCTCCAGATCAGCTTGGTGCTTGTTAGGACAAATAGTATTAGCCTTGAATGCCTACACATCAGAAGTAACTGAATTCAGCAACCATGAGAAAAAAATCAGAGGTTGTTGAAAAGGCAATACTCTTAGTGGTGGGGACTGGGGATTTAAATCTCAAGTGCTTGGCCTGGGTTCAAATCCTGGGCCAAGGCAAGGGTAAAAAATACTCGTTCAAAAAAAGTTGAAAAAGTGGTATGTATTCACAACTATACATCTTGTTAAACAGACAAGCTTTATGTGCAATATAGGCGCGTACAGTTGTCCACAGACCACACTTCAAGTAAAAAATAACAAGAAAGCTCATGAAACATAGCATAGAACTTCTGCAAGGAGGATAAGCATGCCATCAAGATGTACATAGCACCAATTTGCCATCACCAAAGCATTTCATGGAAACAGAAAGGGCTAGTTTGGCACAATTTGACAACTCAATTATACTTTTAAGTTTCATAAGCAAACTCTGAATCTGGATACAAGTATTAGATCAAAACAACTATAGCATAGAAAACATGACAGGAAAGTTTATTCAACACACCTGGACCATTAGTAGCATTTCACAGTGTCACACTGACAGGAAAGCATTTCACAGCATACCTCATTCATTTTTATCCCATGGTGAGCAGCTCTCTTCTCCAAAAAAAAGACCAGTCAAAAAAGTCACCATTGTATCTGACATAAATACCAGGCCTAACATCTTGCATGTGAGAAAACCAAGCGTTAAGTAGATCCAACTATACAGATAGAAAATAAAGGGAATTAGCAAAGTAGTTAGGCTGCAAAAAAACCCATATGATACTGAACAAAATATGTACAAGTTGCTGATACCTCATTTGTGTTAGGAGTAGCAACTTGTATTATCAGAGGGCCAATGGGCTAGTATATATACACCAGTACAGGTTACAGATAAGGAAACCAAATAATATCTAGAGTCCTACTCTAATACATATATATCTCTAACACCCCCCTCAAACTCATGGTGGATCAACAACACTGAGTTTGGAAAGGTAGAAGTCGTGCTGTGCTCGAGTCTGGGCCTTCGTGAAGAAATCCGCTATCTGAAGCTCTGAAGGCACATACTGAAGAGCAATCACCTGATCATGCACACAAGACCTCATGAAGGAAGCATCAACATCAATATGCTTTGTGACCTCATGCTTCACAGGATCACGGGCAATACTGATAGCACCTGTACTGTCTGACAAGAGAGGAGTCGGTGTAGTGGCAGAAACACTAAAATCCTCAAGTAACCACCGTAGCCAAGTAATATCTCCTGTCAAGAGAGCCATAGCTCGCAACTTAGCCTCTTCACTCGAACGGGACACTGCAGTCTGTTTCTTCGTCTTCCAGGCAATGAGAGAACCACCAAGAAAAACACAAGATGGCGAGAGATAGACCGGCGATCGGAGGATCATTGCTCATGTAGCATCCGAATAAGCCTGAAGCTGTAATGAGCTGGAGCGTGGAAAGAAGAGACGGCGAGAGATAGTCCCACGAAGGTATCGCAGAACTCGAAGAAGGTGGCTATAGTGGACCTGAGTGGGAGTGGAAACGAACTGACTCAGAACATGAACTGGATAAGTGATATCCGGATGAGTAACAGCAAGGTAGACAAGACTCCCAACAAGATGACGATAGCGAGTCGGATCAGAAAGAGGCTCGCCATCAGAAGGCCGGAGATGAACATTGAGCTCCATGGGAGTCTCAACAGTACGCTGATCAGTGAGAGAAGCGCGATCAAGAAGATCCTGAATATACTTCTCTTGGGACATAAAGAAACCATCTGGAGTAGAAGTAACCTCAATTCCATGGAAGTAACGAAGAGGACCAAGATCCGATATAAGGACCTGCTCATTCAGACGAGCCTTGACCAAGGCAATGTACTCAGAATCATCTCCGGTGATGATCATATCATCAACATATAGAAGAAGAAGAGTCCGACCACGAGACGAAGTGTGGACAAAAAGAGCGGGATCATGATCACCGGCCGAGAAGCCAAAGAAGAATGACCACAGAGGAGAAACGCTCAAACCAAGCACGAGGGGCTTGTTTAAGGCCATAGAGAGAGCGACGAAGACGACAGATCATACCCTCAGGAACAGAATACCCAGGTGGCGGATGCATGTAGATCTCCTCACGCAACTCGCCGTTAAGAAAGACATTCTTTACTTCAAGCTGAGAAACGGACCAATGGCGAACAGACGCCACCGAAAGAAGAGTGCGGACAGTGGTCATGTGGGCCACATGAGCAAAGGTCTCATCGTAGTCACGACCATGCTCCTGCTGGAAGCCACGAGCAAGAAGACGCGCCTTATAGCTCTCAAGAGAGCCATCAGAGCGAGTCTTAATCTTATAGACCCACTTACACGTGATGGGACGAGAGTGAGATGGAAAAGAAACAAGATCCCAAGTACCAGTACACTCGAGAGCAGCAATCTCCTCGGCCATAGCATGTTGCTACTCAGGATAAGTAACATCATCCCGGTAGGAGACGGGCTCATGGGTAGCTGCACCAGCAAGACCAAAACAGGCAGGAGGCCGAATCGACCGACGATCGCGGAGACCGTAGCGAGGAGATGATAGCCCATCAGAGGAAGATGGAGCATCAGGAGAAGATGAAACATCAGGGGAAGATGGTTCATCTGGAAGAGCCTCAATACGAGGTCGACGAGTGTAAAAGAGGGTGGGAGGAGCCACAGGCGACGAAGCAGGAGGCGACAATGGCGGAGAGGCCTCAGGAGATATATGTGGAGACTCAGTGGGACGGATGGACGAGGGCAAGACAGAGATCGGTGCATCTGGAAAGGTCAAAAAAGACAGGGACTCCATAGAGGAAACCGAAGGAGAGGCAGGATGTGGGTAGAAGGGACGAGACTTGTCAAAAGTCACATCCCTAGAAATCCGCATCCGTCGACCAACAGGATCCCAGCACCGATAGCCCTTGTGCTCGGCACTGTATCCCATAAAAACACACTCAACAGACTAAGCGGTCAGTTTGGTGCGTTCTCGAGGTGCAAGGAGAACGTAGCAAACGCAGCCAAACAAACGAAGGGCAGAGTAGTCTGGAGAAAGATCACAGGGACGCTTAACCGAGATCTCACCCTAAAGAGCAGAAGAGGGCTGGATGTTGACGAGATAGGTGGCAGTGGAAACAACTTCAGCCCAAAAGTGAGGTGGAATAGAGGCGGCAATCATCAGTGTACGAGCCGTCTCAAGAAGATGACGATTGTTACGCTCATCGACACCATTCTGAGCATGAGCACCAGGACAAGAGAACTGAGCGAGAGTGCCCTGCTCAGCAAGGAAGCTGCGCAGGTAATGAGAGAGGTACTCGCCAGCAGAGTCAACACGAAAGACTCGAATAGGAGTGGAGAACTGTGTGCGAACCATAGTGGCAAATTATTTATAGATAGACAAAGCCTCACTACGGGAAGACATAAAGTGTATCCAAATGTGATGAGAGAAGTCATCTATAAAAATGATATAATATCGATGGCCCCCTTTCGAAAGGAAGGGAGCCGGACCCCAAACATCTAAATGAATAAGATCAAATGGTCGCTGAGACACAGACTCACTATGAGAATAGGAAATCGAATCTGCTTCCTAACTTACGTACCGACAATCTAAAGATACGTCTCCGAGATGCACCCGAAGACCACGACGGACTAAAGATGACAAACGAGATCCACACAGATGACCAAGACGGTGGTGCCACTATTGAAAAGAGCTGGTAGGCGAAGTGGCTAAGCGAGAGATCTGGCGCGCAGTGGCAGCAGAAGGAAGGTGAAGCTACCAAGCTCCCAGAGAAGCCGTGAGTCAAAGCGCGAGGCCGAACCAACCAGAGCCCCTGTGTGGCGGTCCTGAACACAACAAGAGTCAGAGTCAAGAATGACCCGACAACCAAGGTCATTAATCTGTCCAGCAGAAAGAAGCTGCATGGTTAGGCAAGGAACATGAGCAACAGAAGGAACATGAAAAGATGAGTTGCTAAGAGGTCCTCGACCGGAGACAAAAGAGAGGTACCATCGTGAGAAGCACAATCGGGGAATCAAGAGGTGTAACAAAAGGCGAGTGGAAGAATCGAAGTCATGTGAAAAGATGCTCCTAATCAAGGATCCACGGGAGGTACTTTGTGTAGGAGGTGGTTTCTTAGTGCCCGAAGAGTCAGTCGCAGAACCTGCAGAACTCATCGAGGAAGAACTCGAACGGCAGCAAAGCGCCGAAGTCTGGCTATCTCCTGCTCAGTGAGAGAAACTGCGGAAGTAGTCGATGCAGACGTCGATGTAGAAGTACCAGTGCCAGTGCTAGGAGAAGAACGGCGTGAAAGATACCGCTGCTTCTTGTAGCACTGGGACTCAATGTGGCCGACCTTGTCGTAACAGGAGCAGCGAGGACAGCCACCACCAGATAGAGGGCGGCCACCACCACCTGTGGTAGCCGCTGGAGGAGGCAGTGTACTGAAGCGTGAAGCAGTCGATGTAGCAGTGGATTCGGGCGGCGAGCACGGAGGAGTGACATCGCATCAAAGACCACTTAGACGAGTCTTCTCTGCACGTATCTCGGTAAAGGCCTCCAGAAGAGTGACACGAGGGTGGTATGCAAGAAGCTGGGCACGCCTCTGCTCGAACTCAGGACGAAGGCGAGTAAGGACCTCGTAGATACGCTGAAACTCCAAGTCGGCAAGATGTACCGGCAAAGACGAGCAGAGCGACAACCAAGAAGCGAAGAGAGTCCAATTAACGCCGCATGCAGAACTCTGAGCGTAGAAGGCGTCAACAGTAGCATCACCCTGCTGAAGAGAGTGCTCCTAGCGAACCACTGACAGGTAGAGAGCATCTCCAAAGGGTTCGTAGCGCTGACGAAGGTGAGTCCACATCTGGACAGCAGAAAGGAGTCCCACAATCTCAGAAGAAAACTGAGGCTGGACACTGGCGATGAAGACAGCAGCAGCTCGAGCGTCGTCATCACACCACTGAGTGTAGGCGGTCAACCGATCCATGTAGGAATCCAGAGCCTCTTGGTAGGCAGAGGCAGCCTTCTCATCAAGGAAAGTTGAAGGCCTCGGCAGCAGAATTTTTGTCACCGTCGGGAAGCGCAATGGACGTAGGTTCCGTTGGAGGAGTAAGGCAAGGCGGGCAGGTGACATCACCAGAGAGGACGCCCCAGAGACGAAGACCACGCATGTGGATGCGCATGTGAGACACGAAGTCGGTGTAATTGACACCATCGAAGATCACCGGGCAGCGAGGGAGGGAAACGGTGCCCATTGGTAGGCGGCGCTGCATGGCGCGGCGACCAAGATAACGTAGTCTAATAGGCGGCGTTGGACGGCGCGGCGATCAGACAGACGTTTTTTTCCGACCGCTTCTTTGACTAGCCGACAGCCGGTGACGTGGCGTCGCAGATCCGGTTTAGTGCGGTGGCGGCAGGCGTCGGCTCGAGGTCTGGCGACCACTGGCGGCGGTCGACGACAAAGACTTAGCGGGATCGGGCGGCTTGAGGCCCGTGCGGAGGTGACCACAGCAGCTTGGGCGGCAGGCGAGGCCGATGGAGAAGCCGGCAGGCGGCTGTGACACCAAGCAGCGGCGGACAAAGAAGGAGGCCGACGGGCGACTGTGAAACCAGCGGCGGCAAACACCAAGGAGCGGCGGCGGCGGCTAGGTCAGAGAGGACGAGTTGCCCGTTCGGGAGAGGTAACCCTAATAGACTCTGATACCATGTTAGGAATAGCAACTTGTATTATCAGGGGGCCAATGGGTCAGTATATATGCACCAGTACAGGTTACAGATAAGGAAACCAAATAATATATAGAGTCCTACTCTAACACATATATATCTCTAACAATTTGCAACATTCTTCACTCTAAAATACCCCTCAAATTCTGGTTTGGGTGTGTACTCCATATCTTCAATATCTTCCCATACACACTACACAAAACAGAAAATTAATGCATTATGCAACCTCTCGGTTGATTATTAGGTATCCTTGCCCATCAATCATGTACGGAATCATCATTACATTGTCGTATTCAGCATCTGGAAACCTCAGAGGTAGCTTTGTGGTCTCAATATCAAACGCAAATACATGAACTTATGGACGCTGAAGCAGATCTTCCCTTCTCTGAAGCAAAACATCAGAACCAGACACACTAACATTGTACCACTGTCCACATCTCACATATGCAAATAAATTAAGTTTGGTGCAGCAAAAGTGATGTCAGTGGTAAACTAGCACGTTAGTTGTCAGACATACTAGGAATGCATCTGAATTCCTTGCAAGATGCCGCTTGAATGCATCTGAATTTGGATCTTCTACCCAGCAGCAGACCATGTTTAGAGGCTCAACAGTAACGGATGTTGTAGAGAGGGAGATCAGTTCCAAACAATTTGAGTTGTGATGTTTGAGTTGTGATGTCAAGCTAAAAATTGACACACAGTTACCAGTGACAACCATGCATGTTTAATTAACATGAACAATCACAGAACATATAGATCATAAATCACAAAAAATAAAGAAATTAAAGGTCATTACGACAAAGCAACATCATAGTCAACGCCCCTGCATCGAATCTAGGTAACAAAGCTTTGGGGGATCATACCTCAGCTTCCGCGCACATTACCTTGCTAAAAGCACACACGCAGACGTACTGCAACCAGGGGTGGCGCGGGCGGACGCAGGCGCGCACGCGCGAGGGAGGCGGCGGTGGGCGAGCAGACGCCGGCGGTGGCGGCGCAGGGAGTTGAGCCGGGTGCTACGCCATGGGGGAGTATCGGCAGGAGCAAGACACCAGTGGAAGGAATGAAGAATGGGGAAATGGGGGGAAGGAGGAAGAAAGAAAAAGAAATCAACTGGCCAGGGCCGAGGGAGGAGGGAGGCGGGCGGAGGAGGGAGCCGGGGAGGAGGGAGGAGGAGGACAGCGGTGCAGGAGGAGGGAGGAGGCGGGCGGCGCTCGGGAGTCGAGAGGAGGCGCGGCGGCGGCGACGGAGGAGGAGGGTAACGCGGGCGTAGGGCTAGAACTTAGAAGCGAAAAAAAGGTGCGATGGAAAAAAAGGTTCCGAGTGTTTCAGTTTCGACGTACTCGGGATTGTACTTGGGAAAGTTAATTATACAGGGTGTTGACTTCTTGTCTAAGTATTTTATGAAATACTCAAAATCTGCTGAAGTGTTTTTGTTTAAATACTCGGAGAATATATAAACACTTAAAAATTAAATGATTTCTAATAGTGAATATTTATTTTATAATTTATAAATATAGGCATGATATAATTATCTCCGTAACATACCTTATATCACTAACAAAAATAAATGTAGTTATCCAATTTACAATGAATGAGATCTTTTCTAATAGGTCGTGGTGCACTGAAGTAGGTGAGATGAGATGTAAAATGTGAGGGGATGATGGGTAATCACGCTGCAAGGAGAGCTTTGAACTGGGGATCACGAGAATCCCCTTCCTTTTTTTACGTGGAAAGATAGGGAAAATAAAGGCAAAAAGAATAATCTGAGAAGCGCTCTCCCGGTTTCGTCGCCCCGTCGCCTACCCTCCGCATGCTCCGGCCACCAAGTCCGCCTGCGAACGAGGTTAGCCTCATCCCCCGGCCCTTCGTCTTCGGCCACCGTCTTCAGCAAAGAAGCGCTCTCCCGGTTTCGTCGCCCCGTCGCCTGCCCTCCGCATGCTCCGGCTGCCAAGTCCGCCTGCGAACGAGGTTAACTACTTCGCCTCCGTAGAGATCCTTCTCCCACCACTGCGTTGACTCCATCGCATTCAAATCTAATCTTGGTCACTCTTTTCGTCGCTTTTTCCCTTTGCTTTGCATCGATTCCCCGTCGCGCTGTCGTCGCTCGGCTTGCTGGTTCGGTGCGTACGGTCTTCCGCTGATTTCGTCGTGGCTTCGTCGTCCAGGTATGCGTTTCTGGCCGAGTCATCCTTCTACCAATACTTACTTGTTTCGCTCGCATTCGGCTCTAATCGTCTTGCCTCTTTTCGTCTTTTTTTTTGCTTTGTTTTTCCACGGTTCCCCGCCGTCCTATCCCTCGCTCTGCTTGCTGCTGGTTCGATGGATTACGTCGTCTTTCCCTAATTTGTTTTGGCCTTCAAAAACATCTTGGTCCAGGTATGCCGTCCTGGCCGTACGTATTTTGACCCTTTCCGTCGTCTTAACGATTCTTTCGATTCTAACCATTTTGCATATTTTCCTCGCTCTTTCCTTTGTTTCGAAGCGAATTGCCGTCGGCGTGCCCCCTGTGCGTTGCATATCATTCTCTTCCCCGCATTTCTTAGTAGCTTTGTAGCCTCGGTATGTGGTTCTACGCGGCCCTCTTTTTACCCTTTTCGCTGTCCCAGCCATACGCATCTTAAACAGCAGTGAGTGAGCTGCTTGCTGCTCTGCAGATTGATATTGCTACGGTTCAGTAATTAGTTGATCGATTAGTACATAGCAAAATATTTAATCCGGATATTTTTCAGCCTATTTGTACAGAACTTACTTATGATTGTTTTGTCTAGAATTCTTGATGATTGCTTCTTGCTTTGATCTATGGTCAGTATACTTGATTTATACTATATGTTTCTACATCCATAAATTTAGTTGTTTAGATGCCAATTATTGAAAAAGAGAAAATGAACCTTTTGAGTTATGCAGCACCATGCTATCTGTATAACCTTCTTTTCTATATGTACCCAGGAATATTCTTACACTTTTCGTGGAGGGTTCTGGAATTATTTCAATATGGGTGAGTTACTTGTTCAAAATGTACTTTTGTATGTTGGTGATCGCTTTTTTTGGTTGATTCTTGGTCTTCTACAAAAGTGGGAAAACAAACAGGAACATAAACTTTTTGTTTAACTAAACAGCCAAAGGTTGAAAGACACTCTTTTTCTGTCACAGGTATGGATGCCCAAGTGTCTTACGCATTTAATTCTGAGAGGAAACTGCATCCAGAGAAATTCAAGAATCAGTTGTCTAATTAGGTGACCAAAGCTTTTGTGCATTTCTCCTATTTACTTTTAATGTATTCATTGTTTGATTTTAATCTGTCTCTTACAATTTAGTCTCATTTATGTACATGTTCAGCAGTACAGAAACCAATCGCTTTGTTGATCTGTAGTGCAGAAAACATATATGAAGCTAGCATGCACTAAAGGATGGTTCTGTGCCTCTTTATGTCATCCAATGTCACGGTAATTCCTTTGTGGTCATTAACTTGAGCATGGAACTGTCTTGCGAAAATAATATTAGTCACAAATTAAATATCAGTTTCGTACATACAGAAAAATACTCAAGGTTTGTTTTTAACATTGTATTTGGCTCACATCATTCTTGGCACAGCTTTTACTGAACCACAGGAACATTGCTCATCTTGCAAAAGTAAAGATGATGAAAAAATCTGGAAAATGGGAAAACTTGGAAATCCCAGAGGTAGGTCCGTTGTGAAAACACAATGATATGGATGGTATGGATGGTATACCATCCATGTCATCCATACCATCCATATGATCGATCCTGCACTGGTTGGGGATTACAACCTTCTTAATTTAACATGGTTCAGGTAATTGGCTCCAGCTCCTGGTAATCCTTTGTCATCTACATGTTGTTCTATCTGTCACAATGCTGGCAGTCCTCTTAGTGTCCAGCTAGATAAAACTGGAAGCCCACTTTAGTTTTGTTCCTTTAATTCTGTCTGTATTGTTTACTTTGTTTGAGAAATTGAAGAATATTTGTATCACATGATAATACTAGGTATGTATATAGTGTGAACTGTGAACCTCCAACGTGATGTTAAAATATGAACCTTTTTGTTATCTATTGTAAATTAACTGTGAACCACCAACGTGAGGTTAAATTATGAGGTTAAATTAAAAGTACGATTCTTTTCTTTGATAAACTTGTGATTGTTGATGTAGTGATTTAGAAATGATGCTTCATGAAATTATATTTTCTATATATCATATAAAATACCTTCCTTTCATATGTGTATCCTATTTACCGTTAATCTTTTAAAAAACAATTTTCCTTTCCTAACGTTATTGCATATGTTTTGTTTCAAGTTTCCAACTCTAGCATTCACGATATCGCCGAGCTCCTCACCATCTACAATATCTACCTTACAAAGACCACATGAGGCTACCAACAAGGACAGACACTTGAACCTGATTAATGTCATTTCCACATGTATTAGAGCTCCAATCCGCTTCTTGGTGATTGTTTTATTTATTTGGTTCCGCACATTCAGGAACAGAAAACAGAAGGTACCTGCTGTTGAAACACGTAGGTGTCGAGTTAACTTTTCTCTGATGTATTATTTGGAAAGATATCTAATGTAGATTTGTTTTGTTGTATGTCATGTGGTTAGATGGTCTGTGAATTTTTTTAGCTACACTACATGGAAAAAGACAAAACTGTGCACTATTTTTTATGTCCAACTTGTTGAATGTGCACATAGTTTTCCCCTTATTGAGATTTGCATCAAAAACCTTTTTTAGGCAGAGGTGAATTGAGTTACCGTGTCATGTGGTTAGATGGTCTGTGAATTTTTATAGCTACACTACATGGAAAAAGACAAAACTGTGCACTATTTTTTATGTCCAACTTGTTAAATATGCACATAGTTTGCCCCTTATTGAGATTTGCATCAAAAACCTTTTTTAGGCAGAGTTGAATGAGTTACCGTGGTTAATATAGGTAGAAGATTTGAGTCTTAAACAATCTGAGTTTGGATGGTATATTGGCCTGGCCAATCATTAGTATGACCGATGATAGGAGTATCTTCTCTGTCTGGTTTTGCTGGTTTATTATTGTGTTTACGCTATCACAATTCCCTAATAGTTTTTATATCTCAGATATTAATGCACAGCACATTTTCCTTCAGCATTTTCCTTTATCATCCATGTCATTGTGTTTTTATGTGCTATTGTATGCTTTCATCTGAATGTCATGTTTACATATGAAACAACCGTGATTTGTTGGTAGTTTCTGGAAGACAGTATTGAGTTTATAGTTGCCTTTGCAATAGGTGTTCCTCCTGGATATGTTCTTTTAAGTATGCATTGCAACATACATGCATTTATATGTTATATTTCTTGTGTCTGGAATCGATTTCTTGGTCTATTGTTGTGTATGTGACTTGCAGTTTTGTACGGTCAACGGCGAGGATGATTGGGACTAGGTTAGGAGTGCTGATCCTCAGAATGATTAAGGATACCGGGTGAAGTGATTGGACTCAAGTATGGCACAAGATGGACAAGAATAGCCGAACAGGAGGTTCGATGCAACGGGTTGCATCAAGTGACTTGGGAGTCGGTGCAAGTGTCACAGTTGTTCTGGTGGGAGTCAGATAGGAGAGACTTGCTAACATGAAGATAGTCATTGATGAACCTACGGGTGGCGAAGTATATGATTGCTTCACGTTGATTGAACTGGACCTTTGGACAAGGATCGAGAATGAGTATTTTGGTACCTTCACCAAAATACCGGATTGGTGATCTTGGAGAAACAATGACGCAAGATGGTTTAAGGAGAGGCGGTTTAGATCAAGATAAGATGAAGATCATGAAGAGACGGATTGGGGAGACCCAGTTCGTCATCCACTTTGAGAAGTGTACTTGAGTGTAAATTCATTTGTGTGTGGGCTTAACGGTTGCCCGATAAAATTATCTCGCTAGACCTAACCTCCATTATAAAAGAGAAGAGTACAAGATTTGCACTCAGTCCTCTCAACTCTATAAAACCCTAATTTATGATTTAGGGAAGGTGAGGTAGAGGACGATAGGGTTTGAGAGGAAAGGATTGATTGAGTACTCAAGTGTTGAGTTTTTGTCCTCCATGGTGAAGTGGTTATAAACCTACAATCTCTTGAATCAATCCAAACAAGGTTTGCCTCAAAATAAGTTCTATCTTGTTTTTGCTTTGTCTTTTGTACGTCTTTGGAATTTTTGTGTTCCAAAGGTTTTGATTGTGTCTTTTGTTGTGATCTAGCTTGTTAGGATCTGTGGGAATTGATCTAGGGTCATATTGACAATCCTCCACCCATGAGAAGCTTTTAGATCAAAGTTTGATTTCCTTCCGTTTTCATGCCTTCTTCTGCTCGATCAAGAAATTCGTGGAACCTTAGCTTCGATTGTCCCTGTCGTCAGTTGGAATAGGTTCCTGACCTTCTTGATGAGCTATATTTGAAATCTCACGAGATTTGAATCTCGGGATGAAAAGTTAGGTCGATTTGAGATCATCTTGGGCTTCTGACCATGCAGCCGGTGGTCAACCGTGCCGCCATCGGCAGTCAACCGGGCAGGGGGTTTTGACCTGGCGATTTTCGGTTCCAATGCAACAATTCCGCTGTGTTTTTGTGCCTCTGATCTTCATAGCTTTGATAGTCATCGGAGTGAAGAAGAATTTGAATACTGAGGTGGTGAACAAGTGTAGATGTCCTCCTATTCATGCCTTCTGGTCACCTTTTCGGTGCAATAGACATACAATCCTACATTCCAAGTCGTGTCAGTTTGGTGTATGGAATGTGATTCTCAGCTTGAACGTCAATCCTACATTCCAAGTCGTGTTAGTTTGGTGTATGGAATGCGATTCTCAGCTTGAACGAAGTCTGTCATTCACGGTGCTTTCACGGGATAAACACTGGACCATAGTGTTATTTTATTTTCCATATTCCGAGTCTTGTAATCCAATACTAAAATATATCTTTTTTTGTTTCACGAATATTAGGGAATCAATTCCGCCATGAATGGTTTAGCAACGCTATTCCCTGCTGATGGTTCGCTTATTCCCTGCTAATGCTTCAACTTGTCTTATCTCTAGAGAGGGGAGGACCACCAAGACTTTAGGGGAACATGACTTTATTTCATTCTTTCATGATAAGAAAAGCAACATGCCGTGACTTCTTGATATGTTGGCTCTAACAACTTTAATGTGTTTAAATTGCATTTTACACAACATAATTTACTTTAGTTGAGTAAAACCCCGATGTTATATGTATAAAAGTTTAACCCAGTTGTTTTGCATAATTAAATAGCAAATTACCTCATGCTATGTGTAAAGAAAGTCTAAGCTCGGTGCTTTGCGCATCTGGAGTCAAATTAGGTAATTTACTCCTGATTTCAACTGAGAGGTAATGGGTGTTAACTGCCTATATTCATTAAAAATCCTATCTCCTAACAACAAAAGCCGTCCAAATTATGTTTGCGCACGCTGCTGCTGCTGCTGCCATGCGAATTTCTATTTATAGCTCATCCATGTAAAAATTTGGAAACGAAAACTTTTTGGAAATTGTAATTCAGACTTTACTTATATGGAAGCCATTATTCCTGAAATTCCAATTCGAAATTTATAATTCCTGACAGCACCAAATTTATATTTATGGTGTGGGTTCAATTAAGCACGCTAAATCTAGTCCATAGCTCAGTCCTATCGGATGAATAGTTTGGAACTTTTGCCTTTTCGGACTTGTTTGGGTAGGGAGGGATTAGAAATAATCCCTTTGGATTAAAAGGGATTGAGTCGGATCACAGTAGTAAGATGTGTTATCAGCAGAACAGATAGATTAATTATGCAGTTATTCCGGAGAATAATGATGTATACTGACTGTTTAGATGCTTTGATCAATCGGGCCTACTTGTCTGTAAGCTCGATTGATTATAGGGTGGTCGTAACTGACCTAGTCGTAGAAGGACTTACGACTATAAGGTGATCGTAGAAGAACTTACGATCATGTGCTAGTCGTAGAAGGACTTACGACTATGTGGTGGTCGTAGCTGATCTAGTTGTAGAAGGACTTACAATCATGAGGTGAACGTAGAAGAACTTATGATCATGAGGTAGTCATAGAAGATCTTACGACTCCAGCTTCTCTTTTATGAACATTAAGGGGTACACTCGAGGACCATATAATAGCGTCATTCTCTATAATAAAGATCACAGATAAATAATTAAATGATGATTTCTATATCCTCGTCACATAGAATCATAACAATCTCAGCAGTTCACATGTTGGGTCAAGCTGATACTGTGTTCTCTAACATGTGCTCACACTGTTAATTCGATACCCCCATATCTATGAACAGTGAAATATGATCATCAATTAATACATGTGCTGGTTTATAAGTATTGCTGGCTGGATACAAAATCAACACACTGAAAAATGGTAAATAGTGTTTGATATAGCATTAATATTTTTTGCTCGAGTCACCGGGCAGCACTCAAGCTTTATGTGTCAAACCAGTAATTTCTTTGTTGAACCATGCCTTGCATCTGATACACATACGAATCAGCAAAGTTGTAATGTTGAATGGTTTTTATGATTCCTAATATCACTCGTTCGAGACATGCTGGTGATAGCATCTTTCTTTGTCGATACCTACCATTCCTAACGAATAATGCTTTGTTTTATTAATTTGTTTAATTATACTTCACAATCTCGATCTTCTCCATGCTGCTAGCTAGTTAGCTACTAGTTTAATTAGGTTTTGTGGAGCGAAGAGGAAAGATTACGATGGTGGTTTTAAATAAAAGTTCTGTGCGTTAGCTAGTGTTAGACGGTCGGTAGATAAAAGCTGGAGGGAGAGCATTTATTTTTCGTAAATTATTTTGACTCAAATTTACGTTGTTTATTCAATATTCAACAAAATTGGTACGATATTTCTTTCAGGCTCTTGGATGGAGGGGGCTAGGGGCCATGTCAAATAACCATACGTTTGTAGGAGAGCATATGTTTCAACTTGTTTTTGTCATTGTCTTCATGTCGGATATATCTCTAGAGAGGGGAGGACCACCAGTACTTTAGGGGGAACATGACTTTATTTAATTCTTTCATGATAAGAACAGCAACCATACGTTTGTAGGAGGGCATATGCTTCAACTTGTTTTGTCATTTTCCTGATGTTGGATATATCTCTGGAGAGTGGAGGACCACCAAGACTTTAGGGGATCATGACTTTATTCCATCCTTTCGTGATAAGAAAAGCAACATGCCGCGACTTCTTTATATATATGTTGGCTCTAGCAACTTTAATGTGTGTAAATTGCATTTTACACAACATAATTTACTTTAGTTGAGTAAAACCCCGATGTTATACGTAAAAAAAAAGTTTAACCCGGTTGTTTTGCACAATTAAATAGCAATTTACCTCATGCTATGTGTAAAGAAGGTCTAAGCTCGGTGCTGTGCGCATCTGGAGTCAAATTTGGTAGTCCAATGTGTAATTTACTCCTCATTTCAACTGAGAGGTAATGGGCGCTTAACTGCCTATATTCATTACAAATCCTATCTCCTCCTAACAACAAAAGCCGTATCAAACTCGAGCTGACTTCCGAGAGGTTATTTGTAATTTTCCCTCCCTGATAAGATGTGTTGTATGATAGATATTGTGGAGACCACAGGTAGATGATTATAATCTTAGTGTGATTGAACATTTGGCAATGGTGTCGAGGTGTTTGTCAAAGCCTCCCTTTAGCAAAGTGTCATAGGCTGTCAAGCGTTTGGCGGTTGGACAGGCCCTGTGGGTGGTTTGATTGGCCAGTAGCTAGCCTTGGGGTGGCGGTCAGACTAGCCAAAAGTGGCGGTGTGATCGATCATTTTAAAAAAGTTGTTTTTTTTTTTTTTGGAATTCACTAAAAATCACTTGTGTAGGAAGGTGACATATGCGTTCGCATTTGGTCTCATTGAAAATGGAGTTTTGAGAAGAAAAAAAACAACGAGATAGAGTTTGAAATTTTCAGGGAGTGTAGTCTGAGACTTGGGGAAAATTCCGTACGTCTGACTGGCTACTTGCTGACGGTCAGACCGGTTGGGCGGTCTGACCGGCCTAGAGGCTGTCAGACCGGCTGGTTGGTGGTCAGACCGGCCGAGGGCTGCGGTCTAATCGGCCAGAGGCGTTTCATACGTCAGGAAGGTGTTGAATTTGGTGGGTTACGCCAAAGTCATGGGATTCAGCGCGTTGATGATTTACTATCGATCTTGTAGGACCGCAAAGGCGGCTAGAGGGGGGTGAATAGGAACTTTCTCAAATTTCTCGCCTTAATCAAATTCAACACGAACTTTTTTCCTTTAGCTATGAAAGCTAAGAAGATCAAGAACGCATACAGAGGAAGCCTTGTCTTTCAATTCGATAACCCCCTTAACCACAAGACCCAAACAGGAGATATGATCTCAGAAGATCGGTCTGAGTACTGGCGGTCAGACCGGCGGTTGACTGACGGTCAGACCGACGGTTGACTAGCGGTCGGACCGGCGGCTAACTGGCGGTCGGACCGTTGGGAATCGGTTCGACCGGCCGCTACCGGGCGGTCTGAAAAGCGGGCGGTCGGACCGCCGTTACTAAATCGGTTAGACCGATTTAGTCCAGTACCAAAACACAAAGTCCAAATCCAAAACGAAAATTGGTCTAACTTTTGATTCAACCAATGAAACTTGATCAAATTTGGAGCACACCTCTCTGAGGATATCTGAGTCCTATTTCTAGCAACGATCGTTCAGATCAACTTCAAATAAATGATCTCTTTAGGTTTTACCAAAGAAGTGCTCAAACCCTAGAAATATAAAAATCTTGATTCAAGACTTGCTTGTGAGGGTTGATGATCTAGATGATTCTAGGAGTATTTTCACACATCAAAGCAAGATAAAATCAGTCAAGAGACCAAGCATAAACACTTGAATCAAGGAAGCAACAAAATCAACAAGAGAGAGAAGAACACAAAGGAGAGACTTCACCCTTGAGCAAACATCAATGGATTGATTGATGATTCAATATGTTGCTTACAAAGTCACTCCCTCAAGGAGGACAAGAGCTCAACAAAGAGCACACACACAACCTTCCTCTCCTCTCCTCTCTTCTCCAAACCCTAACCCTAGAAAAAGACTTGGAGAGTCCAAAATGAATGCTTTAAAGTGCTTGGAGGTTTTACATCTCCTCCTTTCTATTTATAGGAGAGGCTAGGGTTTAACATATGGGACCCACACACACATGGGACCCACTCACACACATCTGTTGAAGCAATCGCCTGCTTCACCACGTGTAGGTTGATCAGCGGCTCTCATCACGTCGGCAAATCTCTCCCGTCTGAATCCCATCGGAAACTCTCAGAGACTTGCACCGACTTCCGCGCCGCCTGATGCAACCAACCAGACCGAATCGCCTGCTCGATCCATCTTGCCCATTCGCACCTCGCTTGAGTCACACGACCCACGGCATCCATGATCGTTCTGGACCTCAGCTCTCCAAGCGTAGTCCCGATGCACCTCACCGTTGACGTCGTTGACCTGCAAGCCACCTGCACAGCAATAGACAAACAAATCGTCTCCGGGAACAAGTTCTTCACACCTTGACCCACGTTAGTTCCACAATGCAATATGCAACAATAAAGTATTGAAATCCATACATAAAACATATTCAAATCACATCAATGCCAAAAAGGCTAACCTCCAAGTGATCGGCGGTCTCGAGCCTTACGGCGGTCCGACCGATTTCTACGGTTGGACCGATTCCATAACGGCGGTCGGACTGCCCGAAATGACTTAGCCAAATTTTCATCTTGAAAATCCGAAACCTTCGAGAATTTTCAAATGAATAGAACTTTTGACTGGGAGCTCCAAAAATTATGTGACTACATCCAGGAAACTCCCCTCACTTGCCTACATAACCTATTTTTGGCTTAGCTTCAAAATCCACTTTGAAACAAACCCGGTCGGACCAGCCAGCACTGCCGGTCGGACCTCCCCACGGGCGGTCTGACCGCCCACGTCACCGGTTAGACCGCCTGTGGTCTGACAAACTGAAGCAAACCCTGAAAACGCGAGATTTTGTAAACCAACAAAGCCATTGCCAATTGACTCATCATTCTAAGATCATGCACATATCCTCACGATATCCACAATCTCCCCCTTGATGAACACATTGGCAATTTCTCAGAAAATGTAGTTTTTCGGTTTGAAAAGTAAAAAAGCGCAGTTTTCGCATAAAGGCACAACTTGGTCCATAAGCAAGAAAAAGCCTAGGAAACGACCAAGCTGGCTTCAGAATAGTATAAGCAAGTGAGATAAGGCAATAAAAGCACAAAAGGATTCAAATTCCAGAAAGTAGCCAAAAATCTCACTTAGATCCATATGAAAGACAAATGTTCTATTTGACCTTTGATCATTGTGAGTCTTTTTCAATTGCAGATATAATCATAAAAAGGCAATAAAACCAAGAGACTCAACTCACTATGATCACTAATTTTCAGAAGGTTCATATTTTTTTATAAGTGTTCTTTTATATGAACCAAAAGCTCCAAAACAACATTTTTCTTCTCAATCTTTCTCCCCCTTTGACAATGAATTCATCAAGATGCAGGGGAAAAGAAGGAGTATGAAGGAATGACTTTATTTTTGAAATTTAGCAAAAGGAGCCATGACCATTATCTATGTAGACAGTACAAGTATTATACCAAGCCATATAAAGAGAAGAAGCTATATTCAATCATAGCAAATCATGTACTGCAAAGCTAAGACCAAACTAGCAGTAATCTAAGATTAAACGAATTAATACCATGAAAAGTTGCTCAATATCATAGTTTCACTAAAAGCAACCAAAAATGAGTCAAGCCATGTCTATAAGTAAAAAGAGACCCAAAACTGGAACTGAGGCATTTTGAGTATTAAGAGTTCAAATATGAAGCAATATATTCAAGCACTTAGCTTTTTGAGCATTTTCCTAAAAATGATTTTTTTCATTGTACTAGATCTCAAGCCTTGCCGCGACCATCTCAAGCAAGAAGCTTAAAAGAGTGGTCTAGGTCATCCAAAACTCCCCCTGAGTTCATGCCTAGGGCAATGGCAAGCCGTCTCATGAGAAAGGATTGGTGAGATCAGTTTTTTCGCACAGAAAATGTCATTCTTCATTTGCTTGACTTAAGAAGTTAAAAAACTCATTTTTCATCTCAAAATAAGTTCAAGACTCAATTTAACCTATATGACATGCATGAATCATAAGAGGATCACGAGAGCAAAACTAGTCACAAGATCCAACAAGACATGATTTGATTCAATTTGCTCACAGATATAAAGCTAGCAAGGCAAAAGCTAAGCTAAACAAGAAGAGCCATAAAAGAAGTCTAGCTGACTATCACTTGACATGACAAGGTATCGAGTATGAAATCAAGCCATACAAGGATAATACTCAAAGCTCCACAAGTTTTATTATACAATGCAAGAAAATTGAAATGAAAAATGCATTATGATACAATGAATGCAAAAAAGAGCAAATTCCCCCTCAAAACAGCCCAATAGGACTAATAACCCCTAACTCTCCCCGCAAAGCAGCAAAACGAGAAGAATCAAGAGCTTTAGTGAAAATATCGCAAGTCGTTGTTCGACTCTACAAAGTGAAGCACAACATCACCCTTCTCAACATGGTCTCTCAGAAAGTGGTATCGAATATCAATGTGCTTAGTCCTTGAATGTTGCACTGGGTTTTTGGCAATATTTATGGCAGAAGTGTTGTCACAGAAAAGAGGAACACTTCTCAAGGATAACCTATAGTCCCGCAGCGTGGATAAAATCCAGAGAACCTGAGAGCAACCATCGGTCGCAGCTACATACTCGGCCTCGGTGTAATGCAATGTAAGACTATTTTCTAGAAGACCAAGAAACAAGAGATGTGCCCAAGAAATGACAAGTGCGTAAGTACTCTTCCTATCCACTCTACACCTGCAAAATCAAGATCGAAAATGCTCGAATTGAGAGAGCGTAAGAAGAAGAATACGAGTCCAAAGTCAAGAGTATCTTGAAGGTACCAAAGATGCGACGTACTGCTTGACGATGAGAAGCACGAGGGGAAGCCTGAAAGCGAGCGCACAGACATACGATAAATTATATGTCCGACCTCGACGCTGTGAGATAGAGGAGGGAGCCAATCATACTGCGGTACTCCTTCTGGTCCACGGGCTCTCCATCCTCATCGTGGTCCAAAGACGGTGGTTGTAGTAATGGGAGTAGACATTGGCCTACTGCTTCCCATATTGAAGCGCCGAAGAAGGTCCTTTGTATACTTACTCTGGTGAACGAAGGTGCCTTCTTTCAGTTGCTTGATTTGAAGACCAAGAAAGAATGTCAACTCTCCCATCATGCACATCTCGAACTCACTGCTCATAGAATCTGAAAATCTGGACACCAAATCATGAGAAGAACCACCGAATATAATATCATCCACATAAATCGAACGAAAAAAAATCAACGCCATGCCTGAGAGTGAACAAGGTTTTATCAACCATTCCCATTTTGAAATCATTTTCAAGCAAGAAACTCTTAAGCCTGTCATACCAAGCTCTAGGAGCTTGCTTCAATCCATACAGGGTTTTAGAGAGTTTAAAAACATGGTTTGGGAATTTATGATTTTCAAAACCAGGAGGTTGCTTGATAAAGACCTCTTCTTCTATGAAACCATTCAAGAAAGCACTTTTAACATCCATTTGAAAAAGCTTAAAACCCTTGGATGTTGCAAATGCTAAAAGAATACGAATGGCTTCCAATCTAGCTACAGGAGCAAAGGTCTCTTCAAAGTCTAAGCCTTCTACCTGGGAATAACCTTGAGCAACGAGTCTAGCCTTATTGCGAACAACCAACCCATCCTCACTTTGCTTATTTTTAAAAATCCATTTTGTTCCAATAACATGAGAATCAGAAGGACGCTCAACTAATGACCGGACTTTGTTTCTTTCGAAATTTTCAAGCTCTTCATGCATGGCATTGACCCAAGAGGCATCAGATAAAGCATGGGTGATATCTCGGGGTTCAAAAGAAGCGACAAAAGCAGAATGTGCATGAGAGTCAGAAGAAATAAACCTGGAGCGAGTGACTCGCTCTTGAAGATCCCCAATCATCTGCTCAGGTGGATGTTGTCGCTGAATATGAAGAGGTGCTCCTGCTGCAGACGTGGCCTCTACCCCATGAGTTGTTGAGGTAGGAACAGAGCCACTCAGATCGTCGGTGAGGATAGGAGGAGGCTGCTCAGCTGAAACTGGAGTAGTAGTAGCAGGCTCTCCACCCCTCTCAGAAGTAGCTGGAGGATGGTTTGGTTCCTCATCCTCAGAGTCATCATCGACGAAGATGCTTCCTTGAAATTCAGGATCCTGTGTACCTGTAGCATTGGGTCTAGTAACAGGACTAGCCTCATCAAAAGTGACTTCGCAAGTCTCAACAATTTTGTTAGTGTCAACATTAAATACGCGATAGCCACGAGAATGAGCAGGATATCCAAGAAACATGCCATCAGAACATCTAGATTCAAATTTATCAAGGTTGCCATGTTTAAGAATGAAGCACTTGCAACCAAAAATCTTGAAATGAGAGACTTTGGGAGAATGACCAAATCTAAGCTCATAAGAGGTCTTCCCAACCACAGATCTCAAGAAAACCCTATTGGAGATATAACAAGCAGTAGAGATCGCCTCAGCCCAAAATCTCATAGGAGTAGAATGCTCATCTAACATGGTCCGAGCCATCTCTACAAGGGTCCTGTTCTTTCTTTCTACAACACTGTTCTGCTGGGGAACTCTAGGAGAAGAAAACTGATGCCCAATTTCCTTATCAGAGCAGAAGGTAGAAAAAAAAAGAATTCTTGAATTCTGTCTCATTGTCACTCCTAATGGCTCTCAGAGCTCCAGGAATATCAACAGCAAGTCTAAGGACCAATTCTCTAAAGAATCCAAATTCTTTGTCCTTAGAACCGAGAAAATAAACCCATGAATACCTGGAGAAATCATTCACAACCACCAGCACATACCATTTCCCACCAGCTGACTGAACTCTAGAAGAACCAACTGTGTCTAAGTGAAGAAGCTGTCCTGGTCCATCAGTCGTCACCAAGGTAAGAGGTGGGTGGGAAGCGGACACCATCTTACCATGTCTACAGGGCGAGCACACAAGATCTCTAACAGCCTTCAGCCTAGGCAAACCTCTAATCAAGTCCTTGCAACTGACTCTAGACAAATGATCAAATCCTATATGCCCAAGTCTACGATGCCACAAAATAAGATTATGAGAATCAAAGGCTACAAGACATCTAGGACTGGAAGCTGAAGAAATACAGAAATTAGCA
This sequence comes from Hsuehochloa calcarea, assembly GCA_036346395.1. NCBI lineage: Eukaryota > Viridiplantae > Streptophyta > Magnoliopsida > Poales > Poaceae > Hsuehochloa > Hsuehochloa calcarea. The sequence goes on along the minus strand of CM070611.1, from coordinate 18,366,511 downwards.
CAAAAGATCTTCTCAAATCTGGAGATCTTAAAGACAAGCTCACCCGAGGAATCTAGAACTCTACACTCACCACTTTTGAACCTCACTTCTAGACCCTCATCAAGCAGCTGAGAAACAGATAGAAGATTATACCTCAGCTTACTTACCAAAGCGACGTCTTTAAGCATGAACTTGTTGTTGACGCGCAGAGTGCCCTTTGTAGTCACGGTGTAGGATCAAGGATAACCGACTAGAGGGGGGTGAATAGGAGGTTTTTAAAGTTTTTAACAAATTAACAAGTTATGCTCCTAGCTAGGCAATTTAATCACAATAAGCAAGCTAGAAATATAAGTGCGGAATTGTAAAGACAAGAAATAACCACAAGACACAATGATGTTTTTCCCGTGGTATCGAAGACTTGCCGGTCTTCACTAGTCCACGTTGAGGAAGCTTGATCACCCAAGCCGGCTCCACGAATTAAGCCTTCCCTCGATCACTTGGGTTGTTCTTCCTCCACTCCGGAGATGGTGAACACCAACCACTCACAATCTTGCTCGGGTCTTCTCACAAGCTTCACTTGAGAAGATCACCGTGCTTCACCGCCAAGCCGTCTAGGAGTGCGGCAACACCCCAAGAGAATAGATCAACGATCCTCGCTTGACTTTACTCAAGTGCCAATGAATCAACTAAAGATGAATGCACTTGATCTCCTCTCAATGAATGCAAGAGTAAATTGGGAGTGGAATTGAATGCACAATGCTCACAAGGGTTGAGATATCTTCAATGCCTTTGTGTAACCTGTCCCTTGTGCGTTGGGGAGGTATTTATAGCCTCCACCAAACAATTCTAGCCGTTGGGAAGAAGTTCCGAAATTTCAAGACATATCGGAACAACGGCGTGTTAGCATCGGTACAACGCGCTATGCTCAATGCTGAAGAACGGCTATGTTACACGCATTAAATGTCTTGACATAGCCGTTGGATTTAGTTGCGGTTCATCATGAGCAAACACCGGATCGTCCGATTTGAGTTTTCTAAACCGAGATTTTGCATCGTTTCGGAATTTTACAACCGCCAAATACATTTGAACATCCGTATTGCGGTTCATCCGATTATCGTCTTGATACTGGCCGATTCTCAAAAGAGGTTTTCAAAGGAGATTACACTCGTCTTGTTATTTTGCAACATTGTAATATCATCGGAACAACACGGATGCGGTTCATCCGATTATACGCTGATACAACCGATTCTCAAAAGCGGTTTTCAAAGGAGATTACACTCAAATGCGGTTATTTTGCAACCGCGAAATATCATCGGAACAACGCGCGGTACAAACATTGCTAAGCCTTCGGTTCATCCGATTCGAAATTAAAGCATCGAATTCATTCTAACTTAAATTCAAGTCCAATTTTAAATGCATGCATGATCCTAAGTTGATCCATATGGCACAAGAATAAGCTATCAAGCTACTAGTCGTGATCCCCCTTAATAGTACGGCATTTATCCTATAATCCGATCTACCAACCAATTCTCCTTAGACCGGTAAAATAGAAAAGGATCCTAGACTATTTGTACCTTGACTTTAAGCCTTGTTGATCTTCACATTTTCCTTTAGCATGCATCCTTGCTTCATCATGTTCATCAAATGGAATTAACCTTGCACATTCTTAGTAAACTTGTTAATCCCATATTCACATATTATCATTAATTACCAAAACCATTTTTAGGGGCCTAGATGCTTTCACACGGTCCCGGTAGAAGCATCCCCAAAAGTAATCAATTCGTTGCCGGATGCACGTGTGAGGGAGGAGAACCATCTAGAATCTCCGGTCATATGTCGAGAACACCCAGAGTCAACAAGCCATATGTCCCCCTTCCTCGCACGACGGACCTAAAAAGTACAATCAGAAAATATTCGTGCCTCAGTACTGGGGTTAGTGATAAATGATCTAGGAATCCAGTACTGAGAAGCACGATGCCTGGGAATAGCAGTAGAAGCAGCAGAAAAATGATCAGGAACAAAATCATAAGGATGCCCATGAGAACCACCTAGACCTCTCCGAAACGATCTACCAAAAGATCGATACTCCCCCTGTCTAGGTGCTACCTGTGGTCTCTCCTCACGATATCCTAAACCAAAATGCTGCCTAGACCCACCAAAAGAGTCTACAATGTTCTCTACAAATCTAAGCCTATATGTGGTACGATAAACAGACTGCCTAGCTCTAGAGACTACAGCTGGAGAAGAGACTCCTCTAATGGATCTCAAGGTGCTCATCCTCTCTTTTCTATCAAGTTTTGCTATCCGGAAGCAGAACTCAAGAGTGTGGCCTTCTTTCTTGCAGAAAGTGCAATGGTACTTGACTTTTTGAGGGGTCTGTACTGAAGGAGTAAAAGCACCTTTCTTGCCAGAAAGAGTTTGAGCAAAACCCGCGGATTTGAAAACAACCTTGGATGGCTTAGGACGTTCTAGTTCAAACAGGTCATTTTTCACAACTCTAGCAATCTTAGGTGGGTGTTTCTTGGAATGCTCTAGGGGATTTAAACCTAAGCCACTATTTTTCACACTCACCTTGGATTGGTTAAGAATCATGTTGAGTTTCTTTTTCCCACTAGAAAACTTCTTAAGAGTCACTTTGAGGTAATCATTCTCTTTAGTTAGAACCTCACATCTAGTGCACTTTCTAGACTTGATTGCCTCATCACGTTTGCTCTTAAGAAGAGCCACTTCCACTTTGAAGGCCTCACAAGACACACAATAAGATTCCTTAATCCTATTCAACTGCTCCTTAAATTTAACTCTTAAATGCCTCTTGAATCTGACCAACCATAGTTTCAACTTCAGCATTCAAAACACAAGAGGTAGATTCAATGACTTTCTTCGAAGCAGTAAGAGATATGGATTTTTTTCAATTTTAGCTTTTTCTTCAAGAGTCTTGTTTAAAACTTCGATCTCAATTGTAAGCTTGGGATAATTTTCACAAGAGGCAGCTCTAGAGTAAACAACCATTTCAGTCATCTCTTGTATTTTAATCCTATTATTCTTACAATGAGAGCAAGTGTGACTAGCATCAAATTTTTGTAATTATTTCAAGGAGCTATCCAATTTTAATTCAAGCAAAGCACAGTTAGAGCAAGTTAAAGGAATAGCTTCCAAGGCAGTCACATCAAGAGAAATGACATCCATACAAACAGAACTAGACTTGAGAGATTCTAGTTCATCAAGAGCATCTTTTAATTGATTAACAACAGAGGAATGAGCAGATTTCAAGCTTGTCAGTTCTTTAAGCAAGCTAGTGCAGGAATCACAAATATCATCAGGATTAATAGATTTGAGCCTAACAACTTCTAGGTTCAAATTATCAATCATAATGTCCTGTTTCTTAATCATTTTTACTTGCTTATGCAATTTCTGTTCAGCAAGCACCAAAGCCCTTTTCATGTCAGCAATTGAAGGGCATACCTCATCGGGATCACTAAAAGGATCCTCGTCGTTGGAGGAGTCGCTGTCGTGGCTGTTCTTGGCCATGAAACACATGCCCGTGAAGTCATGAGCCTTCTTCTTGCCACGGAGTCACTCGCCGTCCTCCGTTCCGAGTCCACATCGCTCATGTTCACATTTTCTAGGCGGCAGGACCCGGTGACAAACTTGCGATAGTTTGTCTTCTTGGGTTTTGCATCCCTCTCTTGGGGATATCTTCGTGTCTCCTTCTCCTCCTTGCCCTTTAGCTTGGGGCACCTGGAACGAATGTGGTTTGGCTCACCACATTCGAAGCATGTGATAGGTCCACTTCTCCTCCTATTCCTCACCTTGTTGTAAGCTCTCGTGAATTTGGTGGATAGGAGGGCTAAATCATCCTCGGGCAATTTCTCAAGTTGCTCATCGCTCAAAGAATGCAAAGAAGATAATAAAAAACCAGATAAGCTACAATCGAAAGAATCAGAAGAACAACCCTTGGATTTGTCGACCACCAACGCCATCGACTCTGTCTTGGGGAGACGCGAGATAAAATCAATCTCATGCGTCTTCAATCTCGAGTATAGCTTATCCATGGTAAGCTCACTCATGACAGTGTTGTCATTGATGGAAGTGATCTTCATTCCCCAGACCTTCACATCAAGAGCACCCAAAAGTGGCGTGCATTTTCGGACTCGAGAAAAACCAGTCAACAAATAGCGGAGATCATGAAGAATCTTAGAAAATCTTCCCCACAGCTCGTCCAAAGACTCACCAGGCCTTTGCTCGAGCTTAGAGTATACTTTCTTCAGCTAGTTCTGTCTCACTTCTTTGATCGCAGTGGACCCCTCGTGATAATCACAAAGAGTCCGTCAGATCTCATGAGCAGACTGCAAATGAGCAACACGCTCAAACTCAGATCGACTAAGGCCTTGGATCAAAAAATTCCGAGCCTTACTGTTGGCCTCCACATCTGGAGTGATCATATCGTCATCGGCTGGCACGACATAAGGGTTTTTTTTTACCTAAAGCCAAATAGCGTGCCCTTGAGCCTCGATATAAGCTTGCATTCGAGCCTTCCAATATGCAAAATCAACTCCATCAAAGATATGTGGCTTGGTTGAGAACTTGTCAGTCGCCATGGCTCTAAAGACCGGTTAAGATCTATAAGAAGAGCTAACCGGCTCTGATACCACTTGTAGGACCGCAAAGGCGACTAGAGGGGGGTGAATAGGCGCTTTCTCAAATTTCTCGCCTTAATCAAATTCAACACGAACTTTTCTCCTTTAGCTATGAAAGCTAAGAAGATCAGTAAACGCACAGAGGAAGCCTTGTGCTGAATTCGATAACCCCCTTAACCACAAGACCCAAACAGGAGATATGATCTCAGAAGATCGGTCTGAGTACTGGCGGTCAGACCGGCGGTTGACTGGCGGTCGGACCGACGATTGACTAGCGGTCGTACCGGCGGCTAACTAGTGGTCGGACAGTTGGGAATCGGTTCGACCGGCTGCTACCGGGCGATCCGAAAAGCGGGCGGTCGGACCGCCGTTGCTAAATCGGTCAGAACGATTTAGTCTAGTACCAAAACACAAAGTCCAAATCCAAAACGAAAATTGGTCCTACTTTTGATTCAACCAATGAAACTTGACCAAATTTGGAGCACACCTCCCTGAGGATATATGAGTCCTATTTCTAGCAACGATCGTTCAGATCCACTTCAAATAAATGATCTCTTTAGGTTTTACCAAAGAAGTGCTCAAACCCTAGAAATATGAAAATCTTGATTCAAGACTTACTTGTGGGGGTTGATGATCTAGATGATTCTAGGAGTATTCCCACACATCAAAGCAAGATAAAATCGGTCAAGAGACCAAGCATAAACACTTGAATCAAGGAAGCACCAAAATCAACAAGAGAGAGAAGAACACAAAGGAGAGACTTCACCCTTGAGCAAACATCAATGGATTGATTGATTCAATATGTTGCTTACAAAGCCACTCCCTCAAGGAGGACAAGAGCTCAAGAAAGAGCACACATACAACCTTCCTCTCCTCTCCTCTCTTCTCCAAACCCTAACCCTAGAAAAAGACTTGGAGAGTCCAAAATGAATGCTTTAAAGTGCTTGGAGGTTTTACATCTCCCTCCTTTCTATTTATAGGAGAGGCTAGGGTTTCACATATGGGACCCACACACACATGGGACCCACTCACACACATCTGTTGAAGCAATCGCCTGTTTCACCGCGTGTAGGTTGATCAGCGGCTCTCATCACGTCGGCAAATCTCTCCCGTCCGAATCCCATCGGAAACTCTCAGAGACTTGCACCGACTTCCGCGCCGCCTGATCCAACCAGCTGCACCGAACTGCCCGTTCGATCCATCTTGCCCATTCTGCACCCTGCTTGTGTCACACGACCTCACCCGGCATCCATGATCATTCTGGACCTCAGCTCTCCAAGCGTAGTCCCGATCCACCTCACCGTTGACGTCGTTGACCTGCAAGCCACCTGCACAGCAATAGACAAACAAATCATCTCCGGGAACAAGTTCTTCACAACTTGACCCACGTTAGTTCCACAATGCAATATGCAACAATAAAGCATTGAAATCCATACATAAAACACATTCAAATCACATCAATACCAAAAAGGCTAACCTCCAAGTGATCGGTGGTCTGACCGCCCCACACGGTCGGTCCGACCGATTCGAGTCTGGATCGGACCGATTCTTAAGCAGCGGTCGGACCGCTTGAAATGACTTAGTCAAATTTTCATCTTGAAAATCCGAAACCTTCTGGAATTTTCAAATAAATAGAACTTTTGACTGGGAGCTCCAAAAATTATGTGACCACATCTAGGAGACTCCCCTCACTTGCCTACACAACCTATTTTTGGCTTAGCTTCAAAATCCACTTTGAAACAAACCCGGTCGGACCGGCCAAGCCTTTGGTCGGACCTCCCCATGATCCGACCGCCCGTCCGCCACGCGACCTTTGTGACCGTGGTCCGACAGATCAAGCAAACCCAAAAGCGAGATTTTGCAAACCAATAAAGCCATTGCCAATTGACTCATCATCCTAAGATCATGCACATGTCCTCACGATATCCACGGATCTTACTAATGAATAGTTGAGTGTTTCCTAGAATTAGAATCACGCAGAGAAAGATACATGGATTTAGACAGGTTCAGACCTTCTCTTGAGAGAATAACAATCCTACTCCTATGTTGCTGTATTGACTATGATGTTTACAACCGGGAAGAATATCACTAGAACTAACGCTTAATGTCTTCTTGCTGTAATCTTCGATTCATCTCCTGTCAACTGACGTTGGCACTTATATAGCACACAAAGGGATGGCAGTTACTACATGCCAAGAGGTGCCTCAATCGCATAATGAAATGTGCACGTTGATGATAGTTATTATTAGAGAAAACTGCACCACACATCATTTGGGAGTTACATCAAGGATAGAGGCATAATACATGCAGTTATTCTAGAGAATATCCATGTATACTAACTGCTCTGTGTAGCGTATAAGAGTCCCTAATCGATTGGACCTACATGTATGTATACCTTATCGATTACAGGGTGGTTGTGGCTAACTTGGTCGTAGAAGGCCTTATGACCACAAGATGGTTATAGGAAAGCTTACGACTATGAAGTGGTCGTAGGAAAGCTTACGACCGTGGGATAGTCATAGGAAGGCTTAGACCACTCAGCTAAGCTTCTTCCTTATAAACAATAAGGGGTACACTTAAGAGTAATGTGAAGCTACTGCTATCTATAATAATAATTATAGATAAGCAGTTTATTGAGGATTATTATATCCTAGCCATAGTACATAGGTTTTGCATGATGCATCTGTTGGCTAACGTGGGTCAAGTTGGAAAGAACTTGTGTCTGGAATCGATTTCTTGGTCTATTATTGTGCATGTGGCTTGGAGTCTTGTACGGTCAACGGTGAGGATGATAGGGGCTAGGATTTGAGTGCTAAGCCTCAGAATGATCAAGAATATTGGGTGAAGTGGTTGGACTCAAGAATAGCACAAGATGGCCAAACAGGAGGTTCGATGCAATGGGTTGCATCAAGTGACTTGGGAGTCAGTGCAAGTGTCACAGTGGTTCTGGTGGGAGCGAGATGGGATAGACTTGCTAGCACGAAGAGAGCCATTGATGAACCTACAGGTGGCGAATAATATGTTTGCTTCACGTTAATTGAGCTCGACCTTCGGAGAAACAACGACACAAGATGGTTTAAAGAAAGTCTAAGCTCGGTGCTTTGCGCATCTGGAGTCAAATTAGGTAGTGCAATGTGTAATTTACTCTTGATATCAACTGAGAGGTAATGGTGTTAACTGCCAATATTTATTAAAAATCATATCTCCTGCAAAGAACAAAAGCCGTCCAAATTATGTTTGCGCATGCTGGTGCTGCCGCCATGCTAATTTATATTTAGAGCTCATCCTCGTAAAAATTTGGAAACCACAACTTCTTGGAAATTGTAATTCGGAGTTTACTTATATCGAAGCCATTATTTCTGAAATTCCAATTCGGAATTTATAATTTCTTACAACACCATATTTATATTTATGCCGTGGGTTCAATTAAGGACGCTATGCCTAGTCCATAGCTCAGTCCTATTGGATGAATAGCCTGGAACGTTTCCCTTTCGGGTTTGTTTGGATAGGGAGAAATTAGAACCAATCCTTTTGGATTGGAAGGGATCGAGTCGGATCACAATGTGTCTAAACAAACCTTCACTAGTACAAAATAGGCTATCCTGGACGCTTCATCACAGATGGTTCCTTTCGAATAAATGCGTGATACTTATCAAATAGAACCGCTCGTGATAATTCACAGATGGTTCTTAATTCATAATAGTATGTAAAAATCGTATACGTCACAGACGGTTATTAAATAAAACAATATATGAATTATCACATACGGTTCTCAACAATAACCGTCTGTGATAGTGAAAACTTCATAGACAGTTCTTAATAAGAACCGTCTGTGATATACGTTCCTAACTACTTAACAAATATGCCATAAATTACTACAATGATACATGCACACACACACAATGTTCTCCAACTACTTGATATGGTATAGAATGCGCTCCATCTCCAACTCTAGCATACTCCAAATATATAATTATCACAGACGGTTTGTAAATGGGCTATGCAGTGATGTTTATCCTGAGCGGTTATTAACAAGAACCGTGTCGATAATCATTTTTTTCGGCTGTCATCCACGTAGCATGAAGAGTATGAGACAACAACTACGCCAACTTCATCAAGCCTGCAAGTTTAAGGAGTATGGTGCCAGGAGATCCCAAGCGACATGAGGAGGAGAATTCTACATCTTTGTGTGGCACATCCGAGGCTGAAGTTGTGTCTGGAGGAATGCTAGCAAAGTAGCCTAGCCTCTTCATGCACTCTCCTGGCAGCCATGCTTCTTGAATTTGTAGGCTTGATCGATGAAGTTAATGTGGTTACTATCTCATCCTCCTCATCTTTGCGTGGACGGCCATTGAAAAAAGTAGTCGCATCAGAGACAAATGAATACTAATCTTAGATCACCAAGAATAAATAGCAGATCTAGCACACTTGAAAATCTAAGAGGACGACTAGATATTTAATGGCGCATATATATCACATTTATCACTACAAATAGATTTAGTTACGAGGGGCGATTAGATATTTAATGGCGCATATCACGCACGGTTCTTGTTAAAAATCGTGTGATATGTATTCTGAATAGCGATTTGAACTGATCGACAGTCTTGGAATGTCATAGACGGTTCTTATTAAGAACCGTCTGTGATACGTATACAGTTTCACTAAAAAAGTGATACTTCTGATATATGATGCTAGCAGGAGAAAAATAGAACGTTCTTTAGATATGGAAGGAACTATTACAGGCGGTTTAGTGGGATAAACTGTCTATGATACGTATCACAGCCGGTTATAAACTACAACAGTCTGTGACATATAATTATCACAGACGGTTATTAACAAGAACTGTCTGTGATGTGTATTTATCATAGAAGGTTTGTAATTGGAACCGTCTGGGATGTTTAAGCCATTCGGTTCCCACGCGATGCATCTCTTCATCTCGTGCACCGACATTACGATTCGTTTGGGTTTGTGATACGTTTTAAAAGAATGATCATGTCTTTCGCACCCTCCATCAACAACCAGTGGAGTTATAAAAAACCTCGATCACTACGGTATTGAAAACTCACAGACCGTACATCTTCCTCCATGGTGAGCACACGGAGCATGACAACGAAGACCAAGGCGACGAGGTCAATGATCACCATCGCTCTTCCTCATGATGTCGTCGTCAACATCGTTGGCCTCATGGTCTGAACTCTCCTCGACCATGGTGACCTCTGCAGCCTCGAGCCACGTACTACTATTTGTTGTGGCAAACAATCCATGCATGCATACATGTTAGCCTTTTAGGTTGACTAGAGAAACATGTCACTAATCTGACTAGCAACAACGCCCTAAATTTGGCCTTAATTTTAATTTTCTCTTACGGAGTAATTCTGACGTCTTCAATTGTGTATGTACATTAGAGTTGAAAGGCCATGTGCGTCCAAGGAGCGCGTCGGGGGGAGGCGCCTGGCATTGGAGCGGGAGGAGGTAATGAAGTGGCTGGACAACGACCGCTACCTTGCCGTCGTCAACCACCTGGCTGGCGCTAGCAACCTGAAGGTCTGCTTCATCATCAGCCCCACGCTCATCTTCGCGTACCAGGACATGCAGCGCAACCTCGTGTTCCTCGAACAGGGGGCTGTCGCCGGCCACAAGGCTGCGGCCTATGTTCTTGGCCTCTTCCTCTATACGGCGGGTGAGGCACGCGACGTTTGCAAGAAATACATTAGCCAGGTCGAGGGTGAGCCGGCCAGCGTGTGCGAGACGGCCAAGAGGACCAACCGGGAGTACAAGCAGTGCCGAAGGCTCAAAATGGATGTGGCCCAGGCGGAGATGTGGAAGATGGCCAGGCCGCTGGTCGGGTGTGGTATTGTCGGAGGATGGCCACCGGTGCGAAACCTTTGGTTGCGGCGTGTGAAGGGTGGGACGACTATGTCGTCTTCTGCGGCTATAATTGTAGGATTGGAAATGAGTCGCCAAGTTCTTTGCATAGATGTTGAATTACTTGTTAAATTAGCAGTTTTTTTAGTGATACTCTTGGTGCTAACAGCCAAAAAACAGAAATATTTTTTTAGATAGGGAAGGAACTATCACAGGAGGTTTAGTGGGATAAACCGTCTGTGATATGTATCACAAATGGTTATAAACTACAACAGTCTGTGATGTGTATTTATCACAGATGGTTATTAACAAGAACCATTTGTGATGTGTATTTACCATAGATGGTGTGTAATTGGAACCATCCGTGATGTTTCACAGATAGTTTTTAACAAGAACTGTCTCTCATAAGCGCCACTGCTTTGAAGAAGAGGGCGAGTGCACCTAAGAAAGCAACCAAGCTCACCACGAAGTATGATTTTTTCTGGGGGTCGTCCACGCAGCATGAGGTGATGATACGGTAGCCACGGCCTACTTTATCGAACCTGACACACTCTCCTGGAGCCATGCTTCTTGAACTTGCAGGGGCTGGTCATACCGACCAGCTAGAGAATGCTAATAAAGTAAGAGTGTGCCAAACCGGAATACAATCACGGTATGATCAGCCCTACAAGTTGAAGAAGCATGGCTGCCAGGAGAGTATGTCAGGTTTGATGAAGTAGGCTGTGGCTACCGTCTTATCACCTCATGCTGCGTGGACGACAACCAAAAAAAGATCATACTTCGTGGTGGGTTTGGTTGCTTTCTTTGGTGTACTCATCATCTTCTTCAAAGCAGCCGCATCAGAGACAAAGGAGCGGTGGACGCATCACACCGAGCGGAAAGCGACTTGGGAGCTGGAGTCCCGCAAGATAATTGTTGATGCCCTTTGAGTAGAACGGCAGATAGAATTCGGGGTCGAATTCTGTTTAAAGGGGATAGAATGTAATACCCCAAATTTATTCGGGCGAATAGGAGAGTATTCGGGAGAAAGAGTTAAACAGGGATTACAATTTTCAGTGATCTCAAGGGGGTTTCCGCGAATTCCCTACAACCTGGGCATTAGGCCACGGCCCATGTGGCCCAAGAGGGGGCTGGCCAAAGGGGGGATGACCTTCCCCCAAAAACCCTAAACCCCCTTCCCCTTTCCCCCACTTGGAGCCGCCACCCTCCTCCCTGCCGTGCGCCACCTTCTCCTTCCCCCTGCGCTAGATTTGTTTGCCAGATTTGGGTAAGTTCCGTACGTTTTCTGATATGTCCACCTCTTAGAAAGTTGTATCCCTTGGCCTTAGCTTTCTTTAGACACCGAGAACATCTGATTTGGAGTTACGGGTTAGGAGATATGGCCATTTTCGTGCGACTATTCAGGAGAGCTAACGGGATTTGGCAGTTTTCTTGTCTGGCCATTATAAATTATTTAAAGGCTGAATCAGAAAGGAAAACCAAAATTAATTTTGTATATAATTTAGTAGGCTTTCAATGTTGATAAACAACATAATTTTTAGAGTTGGCAATCAAAAGTTATGGAATTTTAACCGCGTGCTGTTCTGTCTGTCTGAGATCTGGGGACTGTCGGTTTGTTTCTCGGTTTTGATCTAGTTAGAGTCAGATTCAGAACTTCCACCCAACTAGATTATTGTAGCCATTTAAATAATATTTCCAAGTTGATAAAGATCACCTCCATTGGATCAGTAGAATGAAAGTTACATCATTTTCTTTACTGCTGTTCTGAATTCTGGACAGATGTTTGTCAGTTGTTTTCAACTGCGGTTTAGCCAACTGTTTTTACCGAATCAAAGAACCCGGTCAACTAGAGTTTTGTAGCGTTATGCGTTAATTTTCATTGGGCACTAGTTCCAGGTCGTTTCGAGTCCCAGATAATTATTTATGATTTTATTTGTACTGCTGTCCAGTTGGTTGGGCAGATGGCTAAAATGAGTATTGTCCGTTTATATTCGTGGTTTGTGTTGGTTAGTGGGAGGAATAGTATGGGTCTCCCGTACCTAAGCCATGCCACGTTATTCTTATTTCAGGATCATACCTGTGTAGGCGGCGAGGCATCGCGTGTGGGAACACCTTCGTTGCTTGCTAGCGCGCAACGCCGAACAGCAAGTACATTGAAATTCTTTACATTGATGAATGATGTGTGTTTGTGTTCATGCTAATATTTCTATGATCCATGTTTTCAATCAAAGATGTTAATAAATATTCATATTCCATTACATGCAATTCCAATGTGTTAAGATATATTGATTTCTGTGGAACGCTCGCTGTTGGTTGTTGTGCCGATGAGTTGATGATCCATGTTCATATTCCATGATGTACATTCCGTTCCTATTTGATAATTCATGAGGAAGAAAGTGTTAAAATTCATTGCATATGTTCATTCAATTCATGTGTTGTTCATATGCATTCCACGGGAGTGGATTTGTAAAGACCCATCAACTCTAGTATGGGCATGTAAGACCCACCATTCCAATGTGGGCAGTTTCGGACACCCGTATGAAATGTTCTTCATACGGTAATTTGGTCCCCGGACTTTGTTAAGTACGGGTTTAAGTGAACACCGACGGGTGTCTCACTCGCTATACCGATATGAGCATGTGTTAGTCCATTTCTTTCAATGCATCCATTCATTCCATTCATATACATAAGTTTTCTGATATTTATTCTTAATTCTTAATGTGAATGACTTGTTCATAACCTGGTATGTTCAATTGTTTATTGTACTTGCTGAGTTTCGACTCACCCTTGTTTTTCTGTGTTTATTTAGTTGAACCTTGTTGATGATAATGTTAATGGGAGGGAGTAGACCAGCACGTTCCACATAGTTCATTACATTATATTTTCATTAATGGATTCAACTATGTTAATCTTTGATGAGAGACGAACTGTAATAAGTAATGTTTAGACTTCATGTCATGGCGTTTCATGAATAGTTCCTTGATTATTCACCATTGATGAATTGGTTATTTTCACCTCGTTACCATGGTATTGTTGTCTGATTATAGGCATATTGAACCTTATTCCGCAATTTGATGGTATATTGTATCTTTAGGTAGCATCTTGGTTTCCGAATAGTCAGGGTGTTACAGTTGGTATCAGAGCGGGCTTTAGGTCAGTGGTTCATTCAAACATATTAAATTGACATACTGTGCACACTAGGAAAGGGTTGGGTAGCTGTTGCTTCGCATTTCAATTGTTGTGACTCGATTAATGAGTCGTTGCTGCATTATTTTGTGCTATGATGTGTTAATCTATGATATGATGTGATATCCTATATCTATGAATGTAATACCCCGGATTTAAATCGGGTAATTAGAAAATAGCCGGGAGGAGAAAAGGCAATTGAATGAGTAGAAATTCCTGAAAAGAGAAGGGGTTTTTCGTAAATCCTCGAATACTGGGCACGGGGCGCAGCCAGTGGGGCCCAAGTGGTGGCGGCCAAAGGGGGTTCCCACCCCCCAAACCCTAAACTCCCCACTCTCCCTCCTCCTCCCCACTTTGAGCCGCCGCCTCTCCCCACCTTTCCCTGCTGTGCGCCGCCTCGTCAGATTTGGGTACGTTACGTTCATTTTGATGACCTAATCACCTCTTAGAAAGTTATAGATCTCGGTTTTATCTTTCTTTTGGCACCGAGATCACTTGATTTGGAGTCATAGTTTAGGAGTTATGGCCGTTTTGCTACATTTGTCAGAAAGCTGACGAGATTTGGCAGTCTGCATGTCTAGCCAATTTGTATTTTTTTGAGGCCGAATCTGAAGGGTCAGCCAACACTAAAGTTGTAGCCATTCCAGTAAGCTTTCAGGATTGATAAAGAACATATTTTTTAGAGTTGGCAATCAAAAGTTATGAATTTTTTACCGTCTCTGTTTTGCTAACTGTCAAATTGCAGAGACAGAAAACTTAGAAAAAATTTACCTGAATATAAGAATTAGTAGGAGGCCGAATCAGGAGACTTGTCCAACTAGACTATTGTAGCTGGCTTTGTGGTGATTCCAGAGAGTCCAAGATCACCCCATTCCGAGTTGTGTAAAAAAAGTTATGGTGGTTTTAGTACTCTGTCCAGAAAACCCGACGTGAAGTTGATGTTTTTTTTAATTGGCCTGGTAGGGATATTACTTCACCGATTCAGCAAGGCTCACCAACTAGATTTAGTTGGAGAATTTAATTATCTTTCCAGAAAGTCTAAGAACATATTATTTGGGCCCCTGTACTAATATATATGGATTTTTGAAGTTGACTGTCCACCGAGGGGACAGATCGACGTTTAGGAGTTTGGGGTCGGGATCGAGTTAGGAGTTTTGCAAGTTCATGGTTGTTGTTATATAGGTTGTTTTGATCCGCTGATGTGTCTTAGCATGTGTTACAACTATTATTCAGGTGTTGGACCGGTGCAGGGAGCAGCTCATTTTGTGCATCCCTCGTTCTCTCGTGGTTAAGGCAAGTCTGATTGTGCTAAATTGTTTGTGATCATTTGTTTATGTGTACTATGCTATGAGTATATTATGTTAATCATGGATGCTCGAATGTTATGGACAATAATGCCTGTAAATGCTAGAAGTATGCGTAAGTTTCATGTATGCATGATGATTTAAAGAATTGACCATGTGCATCATGATATCATATTGGAGGCATGGTCACGTGGTGACCAAGCATTAATTGAGGTCCCCATCATGAATATGATGGGCTTTTGGGTCCCCATACTTGTGGAGTATGGGCTAAGGTCCCTGTGCTAGAAGGCACGAGGCATGGGTGTCATCGACGGATGCACACTCCATATCTGGTATATGCAAAGAGAGAAAGAAAAGTGCATTTGAACAGTTTGCATCGCATAAGTATGAGACATATTTCTTATTGGGTTACGTGGATGGATGTTGTTAATTACAGTTGTGTTGGCTATTGTCTTGCTATTTGTACTTTGCTGAGTCTTGGACTCACTCTTGCCGATGTTGTGTTTTTAGGTACCTCGTTTGTGGACGGCATGCATGGGAGGTAGTAGGGTTGCTTTGGTTGCACTCACTACCACACATTCTTTAAAAGATAATCATCATTTAGACCATACCTTAATAACAAGCAAACTGCTTAAGGATTAACTTTGGCTATACTTGAATGCATTGGTTTATTTATAATAATGAGAGTGATAAATTTTAATTATGCTTGCTTATGCTTTAGCTGAGTAGATTATTTATGAATGCTTCAATGAACTTTGGATGTTGAAATAGTGATAATTTTATATGCATCTATTGGAATCTCCGGTAAACTTAGTTATACAAAGGAGGTTCTGCCGAAATTTATTGTAGTGTCTTAGATTTGTATTTGTTATATTGTTATTTTAGTAGCATTCCAGGCTCATGTTGGGCTGGGGTGTTACAATGAATTTATTCTATTATTGTCATGAGATGATCCTATATATATTCATAATTGAATACATTGGTTATGCGTATTGGTAGCGGATGTTGATCAGTTGAGTTCGTGGTTGTTGTCCTGGGTTTTGCCAGGCTACACCACTGTTCGTGGTATGAAATTAGAGAAGTTATTACCCCTGTTCCATAAGTTCTGTGTTGAGCATGAGCTCGTTGATGAATTTGTTGTCTTTCTCGAGCTAGTATCTGGTTTCTTGGTTGTAGTTTCTTGCAGTTCATGAATTTCTTTTAAATGGGGAGGGGGGTTATAATGAAGTGGACAAGCTCCAGTGGGTCTCTGATCGTTCTTTGAAACAATTATTGTTCTTTCGATTATTGCGATATTTCTACTCCACGTGAGCGTAGTTAAATTGCAAGATTTATCTTTTCACGGAAGTTCTGTTTTACCCCTGTTGAAAAATTTAACTCATTTGATCGCTTGGAATTTCGGGCATTGGAAGATTTCTTTTGTAAGTTCTTTATTAAGTGTGCATCGACCTTGCATATTTCTTCTGGGTTGCTTTAGAAAGTTGTTCTCTTCCTTGATTTCTGAATTTGACAAATTCTTGTCCGGTGGTGGTTGATGAATTTCTCTTGGGTTCATGGTTCATGGTAGTTGATGAGGTTCAATGGGTTTTTAGTGGTTCTATGAAACCATTATTGTTTTTCGACTGTTGAGTTGCTTTTACTACTAGTCATCTTCGTCAATTGGCAATATTGATATTTGCATGGTTGTTCCTTCTTTCTCATTGGAAAAGAGCGACTCCTTTACTCATTTGATAGTTTGAATAATGAGAGTTTTCTGTTGCAATTTCGTTAACATGAGAAAGCATTAGCTCCATGTATTTCTTTTGGATCATTTCGCTTGTTGAAGATTAATGCATCTCTTTTCTGAAGAAAAGTGTTAAAACTCTTTTGTGGTGCTTTGTTGTGATTAAGTCGGAGGTTGTAATCAAACAAAATTGTGGGCTACGGGTTTCTATTGGTCCCTATTTGTTTTTTTCAAAATAATTATTGTCTTTCTGACTGCTGAGCTCTCTTTACTACTTGTAAACGTTATTATTGACAAGATTGTTCTCTTTATGATAGTCCTATCTTTCTTGTTGATAAAGGTGACTTAGTTATCCGTTTGGCATTTTGGAGAATGTGAATTTCCTTTCACAAAGTTCATTGAAGAAATTTTTGACTCAGCTCATTCCTTTTGGAGTAGTTGGAGTGTTCTCCCCATAAACAACTACTTGCTGATTTTACATAAGTGCTAGATTTATCTATTTTTCTTGGCATGCTAAGATTGTTGAAAACTTATGCTTTTGCCACATTGATGTTTCTAACTTTCAAAATCAGTACCTTCTTCTCATTTGGAGTTTGATCTTCTTCTTGTGCGGGTCATGTGTGTAATGCCCCGGAATCGAATCGGGAGATTTTAAAAGAAACCGGGGACGAATAGGCAATTAAAGAAATGTAAATTCTTGTGGAATGAGGGGATTTTCGTAAAAATTCGGCAACTTTGGGCATGAGCCAGCGGACCATGCCCAGCGGCCCAAGAGGGAGGCCCAAGGGTGGCCCGGCCAAGTTGGGGGAGGCGCCCCAACCCTAGCCGCCACCCCTCCTCCCCATTCCAGCACCTCCCCTGTCCCTTGGCGCCTCCCCTTCCGCTTGGTGCTGGCCTCCGGCGATCCCCGGCGCTCCCCCGAAGCCGATCTCTCATGCCGTCACACCGGCCGTTCGTCGCCCTCCTCGTGGCCGGCCATTGGAGAGGGAGGGAGATCTTCGGGGAGTGGATCACCGTCGTTATTCAGGTCTACAAGGGTAATGAGGAGTCTCACCCGCTGTTTGTTGTTGTTTGGAGGTAGATTGATCGATTAGTGATAAACCGTTTTGATGTCTGCCAGTTTCCAGAATAGATCCAATCTGTTCAGTCGTCTTGCGCGAACTGTTTTGGCATCTTTGGAGCAGAATCTCGGGTTTTTGTCTTCTATATTTTTGTTTCTCAGGTCGTTAGCTTTCTTTTGGCACAAAGATCATGAGATTCTGCTTTATGGTTAGGGAGATATGAATTTTTAACCGCATGCTGCACTGTCTGTCTTGGATCTGGGGACTGTCGGTTTGTTCCTTGGCTTTGTTCTAGTTAGAGTCAGATTCAGAACCTCCACCCAAATAGGTTATTGTAGCCCTTTAAATTATGTTTCCAAGTTGATAAATATCACCTCAATTGGATCAGTAGATTGAAAGTTACATCATTTTATTTGCTACTGTTATGCAATCTGGACAGATGTCCGTCAGTTGCTTTCAACTATCGTTTAGGCCACTGGTTTGGCCGAATCAAAGAACCCCACCAACTAGAATTTCGTAGTCTCGTGCGTTAAGAGTATTTGAGCACTAGTTTTAAGTCATTATGAGTCACAGATATTTAATTATAATTTTTCTCGTACTGCTGATCAGAAGAGCTGAAAATGGGCTGATTAGTTAGGACGTCATTTTGAGCCATTGTTTATGTTTGGTTAGTTAGAGGGTTTTGGTAAAATACTTGTAGCACGTCATGACTGGTTAGTCTTATTTCGATTAATTATTTGTGTAGGTGGTAGGGCAGTGAGTGGAGGAACGCCGCCATTGCCTCCTAACACATCACAGCGCGGAAGGCAAGTACCCTGTCCGTTATTATTCAATGACGTTGTTGCTTGTGATTGTACCACTAGACTTGTTTTTATGAGTTTGTTTGTATGCTATGTGTTATTCTCTATTGATGTGTGATAGACATTCATTTCATGAAAATGCATTATGTTCATGCATCGATTCAATTGAACCACGGGAGTGGAAAATTGTAAGTCCCATCAATTCCAGTATGGGCACTTGCATTATCCCATTTCATTCATATACATATGAGTTCAGAGATGTTTTTCACAAGCAGATTGTGATTTGTTTTGTTCGCTTATTGTTTCTGCTGTCTGTTAAAGTACTTGCTGAGTCTTTGGCTCATCCTTGCTTTGTGTGTTTTATTTAGGTAAATGAGGAGGAAGGCAAGTTCTTTTGAGGGGTAGTCCAGCACGATGCACATCACCTTTATCAAATAAGAAATAATATTGTTATCTTTCATTCAAGTCAACTATTTGTTAAATTTCCAAATTTGTAATAATCCAATTTTTGTTTCGCTCATCGTACATTTTATTACGAATGTTTCTATTCCCTCTCATGAAACTATTACCGTTTGTCGTTGATCCTTATAGAATTTGGTTATTTAAGCCTGTTTAACCCGACTTGATGTACATACTTGGTATTTATTAGTTCTTTTAGGTGACATCTTGGCTTCCGAATAGCTAGGGTGTTACAGTTGGTATCAGAGCGGGCTTCAGGTCCGTGGTTAATACAAAATATTAAATTGACACACTGTGCACAGTAGGAGGGTTTGGGTAATTCAATACTTTTGCACTTCTATTGGTGGTTTTCACTTATTACTCTGATGATGAATTACTTCGCACTTTTATTCTTATTAAGTTAAATGTTGGCTTTGTTGTTGTGATGTTCCTAGATGCCAAGAGGTAGAGGCCGTGGTCGTGGTCGTCCACCGACCCGTGGTCGTGGTCGCGGTCCGCTGTTTCATCGTCTTGGTCCGAAGGGTTGGCTGGTGCTGCTACTGAGGAGATTGCCTTAGCTGCGCCTCCGGTCGTTGAGCCACCGGCCGCATCAGCAGATCTTATTCAGAACCTTATAAGAGAGAATCAGCAACTCCGCCAACAACTGCAGGCGGCAATTCCTGTGGCTGCTGCGCCTGTGGCGGAACCTGTTGCAGCTACTGTTCCACCTGAGGTTAGAATGAGCCTCCGTGAGTGGATGTCGCTTCGTTTGTTCACTTTTGACGGAGCAGGCACACCGGTTCAGGCTGCGGACTGGTTGAGGTACATGGAGCGACAGTTTGGAGCATTAGAGCTGACCTCCGCGCAGAAGGCGTGATTCGTGGCCTTTCAGCTGAAAGGCCAGGCTGACATCTGGTGGGAAGGAGTCTTGTCTTCCAAAACTCTAGTGCAGGGTGCTATCACTTAAAGGTATTTGTGGAGAGATTCAGGACACAGTTTTATCCGGACTCCTTCATTGAGAAGATGGAGCAATCGCTTCTAACTTTTGTGCAAGGGAAGATGACAGTATCTGAGTATGAGGATGGGTTTAATAATCTGGTGCGTTTTGTACCAGCCATGGCGAATGACGATAGGGAGAAGGCTAAGAGGTTCCGACGGGGCCTCAACCAGGAGTATCGCCGTGGCGAATGACGATAGGGAGAAGGCTAAGAGGTTCCGACGGGCCTCAACCAGGAGTATCGCCTAATTTGAGGATGTTCAATTAAAAGGTTTAATCTCATGGGTATGCGATGAATTCGAATTTCAAGGTTCGAGAGAAAGTTTATTCCTAGAAGAGAGAAAATGTGGAAAAGGATGTTTCATTGGATAATGAGATTTTTTTCTTGATTCTCGTTCGAGTCTTGTGTTGTTGACTAGTGTTTTCTGCAATTTGAGTTGGTGCTGTGTTGGCATGTTGATTCTTTCCAACTCAGACAAACTGCAAGAAGTTTTTGGTTTGGTCATTCGAGTGATTTCTCCTTTGGTTGTCGTGGTGTTTATTTGCAAATTGTTTACATGGGAAATAGAAAAGGTTCTCGAGATAAATCTTCAACCTTGGATTTGATTCTGTTGGTAGGGAGTTGTTAATGCATGGTTACGATGAGAATCTTTTATTTTCAAGTTGGGTTCTGTTTGCAAAATAGTTGTTTAAAGACGAGTTCTGTTTTACCTTCCTGGTTTACGGTTGTGCTCCTTTTTAAAGTGAAAAAACTGATGAGACGTGGAACAAGAGTTCCAGGTGTTTTGTGTGGTTGTGTGATTTGGTACCGAAGAGAAGAGTGGCCTAAGGAACAAATGTTTGTTTTTGGAAGCTGCAGTGATTTTGGAAGGCGGAGTTTCGCTAGGACCGTCTCGTGTCCTGGCGCAGGGTATACAATATTTTGTGCCACCCGGTGTCGAGGGAGTACTTGAGGCATCTGGAGCGGGATGTTTCATTAGAACCGTCGAACCACGAGTCAGACCGTCGAGTCACACCGTGCTATCGAGTCCTGCCTGTGGGGTGGTTCCGAAAAGATCGGGATGAATAATACAGCGTAAAACGTTAGTTAGTAAAGGTGCGGTGGACGCATTAGACCCGCGCGAGCGACTTGGGAGTGGAGTCCATAAGCTAATTGTTGATGCCCTTTGAGTAGAACGGCAGATAGAATCCGGGGTCGAATTCTGTTTAAGGGGGGTAGAACGTAATACCCAGAAATTTATTCGGACGAATAGGAGAGTATTCGGGAGAAAGAGTTAAACAGGTATTACAATTTTCAGTGATCTCAAGGGGGTTTTCGCGAATTCCCAACAACCTGGGCATTGGACCACGGCCCATGTGGCCCAAGAGGGGGCTGGCCAAAGGGGGGATGGCCTTCCCCCAAAAACCCTAAACCCTAAACCCCCTTCCCCCTTTCCCCCACTTGGAGCCGCCACCCTCCTCCCTGCCGTGTGCCACCTTCTCCTTCCCCCAGCGCCAGATTTGTTTGTCATATTTGAGTAAGTTCCGTACGTTTTCAGATCTGTCCACCTCTTAGAACTTTGTATCCCTTGGTCTTAGATTTCTTTAGGCACCGAGATCATCTGATTTGGTGCTACGGTTTAGGAGATATGGCCATTTTGTGCATTGTTCAGAGAGCTAACGGATTTCGCAGATTTGCTTGTCAGCCATTATGAATTATTTAGAGGCCGAATCGAGAAGGCTAACCAAAATGAATTTTGTATATAATTCATAGGCTTTCAAAGTTCATAATGAACACAATTTTAGAGTTGGAAATCAAAAGTTATGGAATTTTAACCGCTACTGCTCGCATGCTC
Organism: Hsuehochloa calcarea; assembly: GCA_036346395.1. NCBI lineage: Eukaryota > Viridiplantae > Streptophyta > Magnoliopsida > Poales > Poaceae > Hsuehochloa > Hsuehochloa calcarea. The sequence continues at coordinate 18,344,686 of CM070611.1, read as the reverse complement.
GAGATCCGGGACCTGTCGGTTTGTTTCTCGGTTTTGATCTAGTTCGATGTGGCGAGGGCATCAAGGTGAAGCAAGGGCCTCTGCTAAGATGTTGTAGTATCGCCTATAATTCCCGTTTGAAGTTTTTATTTGCGAACGAAAAGATGCAGGATTGCTGCGTTGGCACTCGGAGGAGCGTAAGAATGATGGAAAGATAAGACACACTGCTGATTCTGCCCAGTGGAGAAACTTTGATAGGAGCTTCAAAGACTTCGGTGCAGAATCGAGGAATATATAGTTTGGGTTGAGTATAGATGGAATGAATCCTTTCGGTAACATGAGCAGCCGACATAGCACCTGGCCCGTTAATCTATGTATGTACAACCTTCCTCTTTGGCTGTGTATGAAGTGGAAGTACATTATGATGTCACTACTTATCCAAGGGTCAAAGCAACATAGGAACGATATTGATGTGTACCTAACACCATTGCTGGAAGGTCTTGTGACACTGTGGAACGAAGGGGTACAGGCATGTGATGTGTACAAACGAGAGAAATTCACATTACGTGCCATGTTGTTCTGCACCATCAATGATTTTTCTACCCTTGGTAACATGTCGGGGTTCAGTACAATAGGAGCCAAAGAATTCCCGCACTGTTTACATGATAACGATAGTGTGTGGCTGAACAACTCACGCAAAACTATATAAATATGTTACCGTATGTTCCTTCTCAAGTATCAACCATACCGCAAGATAAATAAGGAGGATGGTTCACCTCCAAGGGCTTTTAAAGGGAAAGAGGTCTATGATATGGTTAAGGATATCGATGTTGTGCTTGGAAAGGGACGCAAATTGAGGACCCGTTAGAAGAACATCTGGAAGAAGCGATCAATTTTTTGGTACTTACCTTATTGGGAGCACTTAGAAGTTCACCACTGCACCGACGTCATGCACATCGAGAAGAATTTATGTGATAGCTTGATTGGTCTCTTACTGAACATTCGTGACAAAACAAAGGATGGTGTCAACGCACGACGTGACTTGGTTGATATGAACATAAGGACCGAGTTAGCACCGAAAGAGACCGATAGAGGATGAACGTACCTTCCCCTAGCTTGTTACACTCTGTTCGGGGTCGAGAGAAAGGAATTGTTCCAGAGCTTACATGATGTGAAAGTTTTATCCGGTTACTCCATCAGCATGAAGAAACTTGTTTCTATGGAAGATTTAAAATTAATTGTTATGAAGTTTCTAGATTGTCATGTGCTGATGGCACAAATGTTTCCTGTTTCAATTAGGAGTATTTTACCGAACAAAGTCCGAGTGGCAATCACGAGGCTGTGTTATTTCTTTAACTCAATTGCTTAGAAGGTCATCGATCCCGAAGGACTAGATGCTCTGCAGGCTGAGGTGGTGATGACTCTATGTCATCTTGAGATGTCTTTCCCTCTGTTATTTTTGGATATCATAGTCCTTTTCATTGTTGACCTTGTGAAAGAGAAAGATATGCGGTCTTGTGTTCCTACGTCATATGTACCCGTTCACGAGGTACATGGGAATTCTCAAGTCCTATGTACGCAATTGATCTCGACCCGAGGGCAACATCATTGAATGTTATGCAATTGAAAAGGTCATTGAGTTCTGCGTTGACTACATGGCTCAGGTGAAATCGATAGGTGTGCCTCTATCTCGTCATGAGGAAATTTGGAGGGTATCGGGACCATCGGAAGGAAAGCAATCACTCCCGATTTTGACGTGTATGCTCAAACTCATTTCACAGTCTTGCAACACATGACCCAAGTGTCCATTTACATCGACGAGTACAAAGACATACTACATCAACAGAATTCAGGCCGGTCGGAGGTTTGGATTACGAGAGAGCACAACCACCTGTTCAACGAATGGTTAAAGGTCCGATTCACTGGGAGGCCATCATCAAGTGATGATATGCTGCCATGGTTGGCAAAAGGTCTAAAATTTACAATTGTGACATGGCAAGGATACAACATAAATGGGTACACATTTTATACAACAGCTCAGGATAGGAAGAGCACAATCTAAAACTGTGGTATTTGCGTAGATGCATTTCACGAGCAGTTCAATACCGCTGGGTTGAGCTCCTACTATGGGTTCGTATAGGAGATTTAGGAGCTCGACTATGTACTTTTCAAGATCCCCTGTTTCGGAGTAATTGGGTCAAACTTCCACATGGTGTGAAGGTTGACAAATACGGCGTCACTACTATGGACCTCGAATGTGTCGGATACAAGGACGAACCATTCGTACTCGCTAAGCAAGTTGTTCAAATTTTTTATGTAAAGGACCCGGCAAATAAGAACCGTCACGTAGTTCTTCATGGAAAAAGAAGGATTATTGGAGTTGAGAATGTCATGGACGAGGGAAGGTACAATCAATTTGACGTATTGCCTCCTTTCGGAGGCGACATCGAGACTTGAGGAAGAAGCTGAGTGAGGAAGATAGCTATATGCGCTTTAATCATCGTGAAGGGTGTTTTTCAAGGAAAATAGCCAAGTGTAATGAACACCTATTTGGAAAATTGTTCCATTGTAATGAAGAAACTTGGTGCATGTAATTAAGGAATTATTCCATTGTAATTGATTCACTAATTAAGAAATTATTACATACGTGATTGTATCTCTTGTCATGTTTTGGAGGGTTGGCTAGCATTTCGATGCTAGCTATGTGGACCTAGGAAAGGCGACTAAAGGGGGTGAATAGGCGCTTTCAAAACTTTCTCGCCTAAATCAAAACCAACACGAACTTTACTCCTTTAGCTATGAAAGCTAAGAAGATCGATAAGCACACAACGGAAGCCTTGTGTTGGATTTGATAAACCCCTCAACCACGACACAACCGGAGAAAAGAACTCACTGTTCCTTCATTGGAAGCTGGCGGTCCGGCCAAGCTACCACGGGCGGTCGGACCGACGGTCAACAATGATCCGACCGACAACTAACTAGCGGTCGGACCGGTGGATGGCGGTTCGACCCGGCAAGCCGGTGATGCGAATACAGGCGGTCGGACCGCGTTGAAAGTCCGTCGGACCGGTGAGAGTCGAATGAAAAACTCCACCCAAAACCAAAAGCGAAATTTGATCCAACTTTTGTTTCAAGCAATAAAACTTGACCAAATTTCGAGCACACCTCCTAATGATATTAGAGACCTATTTCTAGCGACGATCCGTCAGATCCACTTCGCAGAATCGATCTCTCGAGATTTTACCAAAGAAGTGCTCAAACCCTAGAAATATGAAAATCTTGATTCAAGACTTGCTTGTGGGGGGTTGATGATCTAGATGACTCTAGGAGTAATCCCACACATCAAAGCAAGATAAAGTAGGTCAAGAGACCAAGCATGAACCTTTGAATCAAGGAAGCACCAAAATCATCCAAAAGGAGAAGAACACAAAAGGAGCAAGCGATCTTTCAATTGAGCATCACAAGATTGTTCGATTACACAAGATGCTTACAAAGCCTCTCCAACAAGGAGGGCAAGAGCTCAACAAGGAGCACACTCCAAACCCTAGTTCTCCTCTCCTCTCCTCCAAACCCTAGAAAAGGAAGAAGGGGCTAAAATGAATGCTTGGCTTAGTTTTCCATCTCCCCCCTTCCTATTTATACTAGAGAGCTAGGGTTTCCTTTTGGGGTCACTTACACATGGGACCCACACACAAATAACTCTTGAAGCAATCGCACGCTTCACCACGTGTAGGTTGATCGGCGGTTCTCATCGTCGCCAAGCCTCTCTTGTCCGAATCCCGGAACCTCCCGAGACTCGCATCGATATTCGCACCGCTGATCCAACCGGTATGTCGAACCACCGTTCGATCCGTCTTGCCCATTACGCACTGCTTGAGTCACACGACCTCACCGGTATCCATGATCGTTACGGACCTCGGCTCTCCAAGCGTAGTCGATCCACTCACCGTTAGCGTCGTTGACACGCAAGCCACCTGCGACAATAGACAAACAAACCGTTTCCGGGAACAAGTTCTTCACAACTTGACCCACGTTAGCTCCGCAATGCAATATACAACAATAAAGCATTGAAGTTCATATGATAACACAATCAAAACCAACTCAATGCAACACTTGGCTAACCTTCAAGCCATTGCGGTCGGCCAGCCACAGGCGGTCCGACCGATTCATCTTGTCGGACCGCTCCCACAACTGGCGGCCGGACGGTCCAAAAGACAGCCAAATTTTCAACTCAAAATTCGAAACCTTCTGGAATTTTCAAACGAATAGAACTTTTGACTGGGAGCTTCAAAAATTATGGGACCACATCCAGGAGACTCCCCTCACTTGCCTACACAACCTATTTTTGGCTCAGCTCCAAAAACCCATTTTCATTTTTGCGGTCGGACCGGCCACCAAGGCCGGTCGGACTCCTCCACGGGCGGTCTAACCGCCCGACACCGCCGATCGATCCGCGTGGTCCGACGACCTTTGAAACAAACCAAAAGCGAGATTTTGCAAACCAACAACGCCACTGCCAATTGACTCATCATCCTGAGATCGTGCACATATCCTCACGATATCCACAATCTCCCCCTTGATGAACACATTGGCAATTTTTAAGAAAATGTGTTTTTTCAAAATGAAAAATAAAAATTCGCCATTTTCGCATAAAGGCACAACTTATTCCATAAGCAAGAAAAAAACTTAGGAACCGACCAAGCTGGCTTCAGAATAGTATAGGCAAGTGAGATAAGGCAATGAAAGCACCAAAGGATTCAATTTCCAGAAAGTAGCCAAAAATCTCACTTAGGTCCAAATGAAGGGCAATTTCTATTTGACCTTTGATCATTGTGAGTATTTTTCAATTGCAAATGAAATCAGGAAAAGGCAATAGAACCACAAGACTTAACTCACTATGATCATAAATTTTCAAAAGGTTCAAAATTTTTATTTTATGAAGTTCTTTTATATTAAACCTTGAGTAAGCTTTTATATTAAACCTTGAGTAAGACACCAAAAGCTCCAACATTATTAACATCATTTTCTTCACAATCTTTCTCCCCCTTTGACAATGAATTCATCAAGATGCATGAAAAAGAAAGAGCATGAAGGAATGACTTTATTTTTGAACTTTAGTAAAAAGGAGCAATGACCATTATACATGGAGACAGTACAAGTATTATACCAAGCCATATAAAGAGTAGACGCTATATTCAATCATGGCAAAACATGTACTTGCAAAGCTAAAACCAAGATAGCGCCAATCGAGATTAACATAATTAAAATCATGAAAGGTTGCTCAATATCATAGATTCACTCCAAGCAACCAAAAATGAGTCAAGCCATGTCTATAAGTAAAAAGAGACTCAAAACAAGAATTGAGGCATTTTGAGCATTAAGAGAATTCTTTTGAAGCAAAACTCAAGCACTTAGCCCTTTTTGGGCAATTCCTTTTTCTTTTTTTGCTGTGCTAGATCTCAAGGCTTGCCGCGACCATCTCAAGCGATAAGCTTAAAAGAATGATCTAGGTCATCCAAAACTCCCCCTGAGTTCATGCCTAGTGCAATGGCAAGCCGTCTCATGAGAAAGGATTGGTGAGATCAGTTTTTCGCATGAGAAAATCTCATTTTTCATTTGCTTGACTTAATAAGATAAAAGCTCATTTTTCAACTCGAGAATAAGTTCAAGACTCAATTCAACCTGTAAGACATGGCGAGAATCATAAGAGGATCACTAGAGCAAAACTAGTCACAAGATCCAACAAGACATGATTTGATTCAAATTGCTCACAGATATAAAGCTAGCAAGGCAAAAGCTAAGCCAAACACGAAGAGCCATAAAAGGAGTCTAGCAGACTATCACTTGATATAACAAGGTATAGAAGATGAAGTCAAGTCATACAAGGATAATAATCAAAGCTCCACTAATTTTATTATACAATGCAAGACAAATGAATTGAAACATGCATTATGATACAATGAATGCAAAAAGAGCAACTTCCCCCTCAAAACAGCCCAATAGGACTAATAACCCTAACTCTCCCATAAGCGACAAAACGCGAAGAGTCAAGAGCCTTAGTGAAAATATCTGCAAGCTGTTGCTCAGACTCTACAAAGTGAAGCACAACATCACCTTTCTCAACATGGTCTCTCAGAAAATGAAATCGAATGTCAATATGTTTAGTCCTGGAATGTTGCCTTTGGGTTTTGGCAATATTAATTGCGAAGTGTTGTCACGAAAAGAGAAACACTTCCCAAAGATAACCCATAGTCTCATGGCGTGGACAAAATCCAGAGAACACGAGGCAACCGACCAGGCGGCTACATACTCGGCCTCGGTATGGCAATGTAAGACTGCATTTTCTAGAAGACCAAGAAACAAGAGATGTGCCCAAGAAATGACAAGTGCGTAAGTACTCTTCCTATCAACTCTACACCCGGCGAAATCAGCATCAGAAAATGCTCGAATTGAAAGAGCCGAAGAAGAAGAATACCAGAGTCCAAAGTCAAGCGTATCTTGAAGATACCTGAAGATGCGGCGTCTTCGCTTGACGATGAGAAGCACGAGGAAGCTCGAAATCGGCGCATGGACATCTGGCGAATTGTATGTCGGCCTCGTATTATAAGATAGAGGAGGAGCCAATCATCTTGTGGTACTCCTTACGGTCCACGACTCTCCATCCTCATCGTGGTCGGCCACGGTGGTTGTAGCAATGGGAGTAGACATTGGCCTCTCGCTTCCCATATTGAAGCGCCAGAAGAAGGTCCTTTGTATACTTACTCTGGTGAACGAAGGTGCCTTCTTTCAGTTGCTTGATTTGTAGGCCAAGGAAGAATGTCACTCTCCCATCATGCTCATCTCAAACTCCTTGCTCATTGAATCGAAAATCTAGACACCAAAGCATGAGAGGAACCACGAAAATAATATCATCCACATAAATCTGAACCAACAAGAAATCAACGCCATGCACGAGAGTGAACAAGGTTTTATCAACCATTCCCATTTTGAAATCATTTTCAAGCAAGAAACTCTTAAGCTGTCATACCAAGCTCTAGGAGCTTGTTTCAATCCATCTGAGGCTTTAGAGAGTTTAAAAACATGATTTGGGAATTTTGATTTTCAAAACCAGGAGGTTGCTTGACAAAGACCTCTTCTTCTATGAAGCCATTCAAGAAAGCACTTTTAACATCCATTTGAAAAAGCTTGAAACCTTTGGATGTTGCAAATGCTAAAAGAATGCGAATGGCCTCCAATCTAGCTCTTGGAGCAAAGGTCTCCTCAAAGTCTAAGCCCTCTACAGGAATAACCTTGAGCTACAAGTCTAGCCTTATTGCGAACAACCAATCCATCCTCACTTTGCTTATTTTAAAACCCATTTTGTTCCAATAACATGAGAATCGGAAGGTCGCTCAACTAAAACCGGACTTTGTTTCTTTCGAAATTTTCAAGCTCTTCATGCATGGTATTGACCCAAGAGGCATCGAGATAAAGCATGGGTGATATCTCGGGGTTCAAAAAAGCGACAAAAGCGGAATGTGCATGAGAATAAGGAGAAATAAACACAGGCGAGTGACTCGCTCTTGAAGATCCCCAATCATCTGCTCGGTGGATGTTGTCGCTGTATGCGAAGTGGTGCTCTGGTGCAGGCGTGGCCTCTACCTCATGAGTTGTGGAGGTAGGAGCAGAGCCACTCGGATCGTCGGTGGGGATAGGAGGAGGTGCTCATTTAAAGCGACGTAGTAGTAGCGAGCTCTCCACCCCTCTCAGAAGCAGCTGGAGGATGATTTGGTTCTTCATCCTCAGAATGAGCAGGATAACCAAGAAATATGCCATCAAAACATCTAGACTCAAATTTATCAAGATTGCCATGTTTAAGAATGAAGCACTTGCAACCAAAAATCTTGAAATGAGAGACTTTGGGAGAATGACCAAATCTAAGCTCATAAGAAGTCTTTCCAACCACAGATCTCAAGAAAACCACATTGGAAATATAACAAGCGAGAGATCGCCTCATTAAAATCTCCTTGGAGTAGAATGCTCATCTAGCATGGTCCGAGCCATCTCTACAAGGGTTCTGTTCTTCCTTTCTACAACACCATTCTCACGAGGAACTCTAGGAGAAGAAAGCGATGCTCAATTCCCTATCGGTCTGAAGGTAGAAAAGAAGAATTCTTGAACTCGTCCCATTGTCACTCCTAATGGCTCTCAAAGCTCGGGTATATCAACAGCAATTCTAAGGACCAAATCTCTAAAGAATCCAAATGCTTCGTCCTTAGAAGCAAGAAAATAAACCCATGAATACCAGAGTAATCATCCACAACCACCGGCACATACCATTTCCCACCGGTGGTGAACTCTAGAAGGACCAAGCGTATCTAAGTGAAGAAGCTGTCACAGTCCATCAGTCATTACCAAAGTAAGAGGTGGGTGGGAAGCGCAGACACCATCTTACCATGTCTCTGAGGTGAGCATACAAGATCTCTAATGACCTTCACCTAGGCAAACCTCTAATCAAGTCCTTGCAAGCGACTCTAGACAAATGATCAAAACCTATATGCCCAAGTCTACGATGCCACAAAACAAGATCATGAGAATCGAGGCTACAAGACACCTAGGACTGAAGCGAAGATATCTTGAAATTTGCACGAAGATCTTCTCAAATCTGAGATCTCAAAAACAAGCTCACCGAGGAATCTAGAACTCTGCACTCACCTCTCTTAAACCTCACTTCTAGACCCTCATCAAGCGGTGAGAAGCAGATAGAAGATTATACCTCGACTTACTTACCAAAGCGGCGTCTTTTAGCATGAACTTGTCGTTGACGCAAGACGGTGCCCTTTGCGATCCACGGTCCGGTAGAAGCATCCCCAAATGTAATCAATTCATTGCGGATGCACGTGTGAGGAGGAGAACCATCTAGAATCTCCAGTCATATGTCGAGAACACCCGGAGTCAACAAGCCATATGTCCTCCTTCCTCGCACGACGGACCTAAAAAGCACAATCAGAAAACATCCGTGCCTCAGTACTGGGGTTAGTGATAAATGATCGAGGGTTCCAGTACTGAGAAGCACGATGTCTAGGAGCAGCAGTAGAAGTAGCAGAAACATGATCAGGAATAAAATCACAAGAATGCACATGAGAACCACCTAGACCTCTCCGAAACGATCTACTAAAAGATCGATACTCCCCCTGTTTAGGTGCTACCCGTGGTCTCTCCTCACGATGTCCTAATCCAACATGCTGCCTAGACCCACCAAAAGAGTCTACAAAGTTCTCTACAAATCTAGGCCTATGTGTGGTGCGATAAACAGGCTGCCTAGCTCTAGAGACTACAGCTGGAGAAGGGACTCCTCTAATGGATCTTAGGACGCTCATCCTCTCTTTTCTCTCAAGCTTTGCTCTCCGGAAGCAGAACTCAACAGTATGGCTTTCTTTCTTGCAGAAGGTGCAATGGTACTGGACCTTTTGAGAGTGCTGCATGGATGAGTGAAAGCACCTTTCTTGCCGAAAGAGTTTGAGCAAAACCCATGATTTGAAAACAACCCGGATGGCTTAGTAGGTTCTAGCTCAAACAAACCATTCTTCACAACTCTAGCAATCCTAGGTGGGTTTTTCTTGGAATGCTCTAGGGGATTGAAACCTAGACCACTATTTTTCACACTCACTTTGGATTGATCAAGAATCATGTTGAGTTTCTTTTTCCCACTTGAAAACTTCTCAAGAGTCACCTTGAGGTAATCATTTTCTTTCATTAAACCCTCACATCTAGTGCACTTGCTAGACTTGATTACCTCATTGTTCTTACTCTTAAGAAGGGCCACTTCCACCTTGAAGGCCTCACAAGACACACAATAGGATTCTCTAATCCTATTCAAGCGCTCCTTAAATTTGACTCTAAATGCCTCTTGAATCGATTAATCATGGTTTCAACTTGACATTTAAAGCACAAGAGTTAGAATCAATAACTTTCTTAGAAGCAGTAAAGACATGGATCTTTCAATTTTAGCCTTTTCTTCAAGGGTCTTGTTTAAGGCTTCAATCTCAATTGTAAGCTTGGGACAATTTTCACAAGATGCAACTCTAGAGTAAACTAGCATTTCTTTCATCTCTTGCATCTTAATCCTATTATTCTTACAATGAGAGCATGTGTGACTAGCATCAAATTTTGCAATTCTTTTAAGGAGCTATCGGTTTTAATTCAAGCAAAGCACAATTTGAGCAAGTTAAAGGGATAGCTTCCATGGCGGTCACATCAAGTGAAATGGCATCTAAGCAAGCGAGAACTAGACTTGAGAGATTCTAGTTCATCGAGAGCATCCTTAAGTTGATTAGTGACGGAGGAATGAGCAGATTTCAAGCTTGTCAAGTCATTAAGCAAGCTAGTGCAGATTCACAAAAATCATCGGGATTAATAGATTTTAGCCTAAGCACTTCTAGGTTCAAATTATCAATCATAATGTCACCTTCTTAATCATTTTTACTTGCTTATGCAATTTACATTCAGCAAGCACCAACGCCCTTTTCATGTCGACAATGGAAGGGCATACCTCATCAGGATCACTAAAAGGATCCTCATTGTTGGAGGAGTCATTTGTCGTAGTTGTTCTTGGCCATGAAACACATGGGTGAAGTCATCGCCTTCTTCTTGCCACGAGTCACTCTCGTCGTCCTCCGTTCGAGTCCACATCGCTCATATTTACATTCTCAAGAGCGGCAAGGACCCGGTGACAAACTTTCGATAGTTTGTCTTCTTGGGTTTAGCATCCTCTCACGGGATGTCTTCGTGTCTCCTTCTCCTCCTTGCCCTTTAGCTTGGGGCACTGGAGCGAATGTGGTTTGGCTCACCACATTGAAGCATGTGATAGGTCCACTTCTCCTCCTATTCCTCACCTTGTTATACGCTCTTGTGAATTTGGTGGAAAGGAGGGCTAAGTCATCCTCAGGCGTTTCTCTAGTTCCTCATCACTTAAAGAATGTAAAGCGGATAATGAAAAACCGGATGAGCTACAATCAAGAGACTCGAAGAACAACCCTTGGATTTGTCGACCACTAATGCCATCTACTGTCTTGGGGAGGCGAGATAAAGTCAATCTCATGCGTCTTCAACCTCGAGTAAAGCTTATCCATGGTAAGCTCACTCATGTGATGTTGTCATTGATGGAAGTGATCTTCATTCCCAGACCTTCACATCAAGAGCACCCGAAGTGGCGTGCATTCTCGCACTCAGAAATACCGAGTCAACAGTGCGGAGATCATGAAGAATCTTAGAGAATCTTCCCACGGCTCATCCAAAGACTCTCGGGCCTTTGTTCGATCTTTGAGTATACTTTCTTGAGTGGTTACATCTCGCTTCCTTGATCGCGATGGACCCTTCATGATAGTCACAAAGAGTCCGCGGATCTCGTGAAGCGGAACCGCAAGTGAGCAACACGCTCAAACTCGGATCGACTAAGGCCTTGGATCAAATAATTCCGAGCCTTCTTTGTTAGCCTCCACATCCGGAGTGATCGTATCGTCATCTACCGCACGACATAAGGATTTTTCACCTTTAGCCAAATAAGCGTGCCCTTGAGCCTCGATATATGCTTGCATACGAGCCTTCCAAGTATGCAAAGTCAACTCCTTCAAAATGTGTGGCTTGGTTGAGTACTTGTCGATCGCCATGGCTCCAAAGACCGGTTAAGATCTATGAGAAGAGCTAACCACTCGATACCACTTGTAGGACCGGAAAGGCGACTAAAGGGGGGTGAATAGGCGCTTTCAAAACTTTCTCGCCTAAATCAAAACCAACACGAACTTTACTCCTTTAGCTATGAAAGCTAAGAAGATCGATAAGCACACAGCGGAAGCCTTGTGTTGGATTTGATAAATCCCTCAACCACACGACACAACCGGAGAAAAGAACTCACTTTGTTCCTTCTTGAGGCTGGCGGTGCGGCCGGCTACCAGGCGGTCGGACCGACGGTCAACCAATGATCGGACCAAGCAACTAACTAGCGGTCGGTCCGGTGGGCCGCGGTTCGACCGGCAAGCCAACGGTGCGAATACGGGAGGTCGACCGCGTTGAAAGTCCGGTCGGACGGTAGAGTCGAAGCGAAAAACTCCACCCAAAACCAAAAGCGAAATTTGATCCAACTTTTGTTTCAAGCAATAAAACTTGACCAAATTTGAGCACACCTCCCTAATGATATTAGAGACCTATTTCTAGCGACGATCCGTCAGATCCACTTGAGAATCGATCTCTCGAGATTTTACCAAAGAAGTGCTCAAACCCTAGAAATATGAAAATCTTGATTCAAGACTTGCTTGTGGGGGGTTGATGATCTAGATGACTCTAGGAGTAATCCCACACATCAAAACAAGATAAAGTAGGTCAAGAGACCAAGCATGAACCTTTGAATCAAGGAAGCACCAAAATCATCCAAAGGAGAAGAACACAAAGGGAGCAAGCGATCTTTCAATTGAGCATCACAAGATTGTTCGATTACACAAGATGCTTACAAAGCCTCTCCAACAAGGAGGGCAAGAGCTCAACAAGGAGCACACTCCAAACCCTAGTTCTCCTCTCCTCTCCTCCAAACCCTAGAAAAGGAAGAAGGGGCTAAAATGAATGCTTGGCTTAGTTTTCCATCTCCCCCCTTCCTATTTATACTAGAGAGCTAGGGTTTCCTTTTTGGGGTCACTTACACATGGGACCCACACACAAATAACTCTTGAAGCAATCGCCTGCTTCACCACGTGTAGGTTGATCAGCGGTTCTCATCGCGTCGCCAAGCCTCTCTTGTCCGAATCCCATCGGAACCTCCCAGAGACTCGCATCGATATCCGCACCGCCTGATCCAACCAGTTGTATCGACCCGTTCGATCCGTCTTGCCCATTCTGCACCTGCTTGAGTCACACGACCTCACCCGGTATCCATGATCGTTCTGGACCTCAGCTCTCCAAGCGTAGTCCCGATCCACTCACCGTTGACGTCGTTGACCTGCAAGCCACCTGCACAGCAATAGACAAACAAACCGTTTCCGGGAACAAGTTCTTCACAACTTGACTCACGTTAGCTCCGCAATGCAATATACAACAATAAAGCATTGAAGTTCATATGATAACACAATCAAAACCAACTCAATGCAACACTTGGCTAACCTTCAAGCCATTGCCGGTCAGCCTTACAGGGCGGTCGACCGATTCATCTTGGTCGGACCGCTCCCTGGCGGCGGTCGGACCGGTCAAAAACAAGCCAAATTTTCAACTCAAAATTCGAAACCTTCGGAATTTTCAAGCGAATAGAACTTTTGTTGGGAGCTCCAAAATTATGGGACCACATCCAGAGACTCCCTCACTTGCCTACACAACCTATTTTTGGCTCGGCTCCAAAACCCATTTTCATTTTGCGGTCGGACCGCCACCAAGGCGGTCGGACTCCTCCTGGCGATCGACCACCCGACCACCGCCGATCGAGACCGCGTGGTGCAGCGACCTTGAAACAAACCAGCGAGATTTTGCAAACCAACAACGCCATTGCCAATTGACTCATCATCCACGAGATCGTGCACATATCCTCACGATATCCACAAGCTGAAAAATAAAATATTAATTTTTTGGATATAGAAGGAACTATCACATGCGGTTTCGTGTAACACACCGTCTATGATATATGTAGGACATCGATTCCTAATTAAGGCACCAAAATATTTCGCCTCCCGCACACGCGTCCAAAAATTCCTGCACAAAGCATCACAGACGGTTCCGTAATAGAACTTTATGTAATACTTATCACACAGTTCATAAACATAGCAAATGCAGGATATGCTCACTTATCGCAGACGGTCCTGGAATAGAACCGTTTGTGATATGCTTAGCACAAGGTAGTGGTCGTAGTTTGCCTAGCTTATCACAGACGGTTCTATTATAGAACCGTGTGTGATCTGCTTCGCACTAGGATTTACTATGACTACCCACCTTTACTACGACCACCCACCCCTACGACTACGACCACTCACCCCTGGTCGTAAGCATATCACAGACAGTTCTATTCCAGGACCGTTTGCGATAATGAGCATATCACAAATGGTTATATTTAAGAATCGTATGTGATATGATCGCTTATCACAGACGGTTCTTTAATATGTCTGTGATGTATGATATCACAAACAGTTCTTTTAGAGAACCGTCTATGATATACATTTATAAATAGGGGCCCCTCTAGTGTTTGCATCCTTACTCCTCAGAGCAACTCTCCGAGTTTGCATCATTCCTCCTTAGAGCTACTATGCGACCTCCGATCGACCTCCTCCCCGCGCCGGTGTCATCCCTCTGCGACCCCAACCTCCTCCCCTCACCAACGTCATCCCTCTGCGACCCCCAACCTCCTCCCCTCACCGGTGTCATCCCTCTGCGACCTCGACAACGACGCCCCTAACCTCGACGACGCCTCGGTCCCCTGACCTCGACTACCTCTTCGTCCACACCCCCTTCAAGGTACGATCACCGCTTTGGATTGTGCTAGAAGAAGTTTCAAATTGTGCTATTTTTTATTGACTCTAGATAGCACTGTAAGATATTGCTTTGTTAATCTTGCGAAATAGCAAGTAAATGAGATGACGCTTGCACCGTCTTCCCCACCATCATCGACGTCTCCGAATGCATCGGGATCTTCGAGGAAAGTGGTACCAAAGTGACATGCTAGAGGAATATTGAAAATGTCCGTGGGCCAAATGACCATCACGACTGTCAGTCCCTCTGGGATCCCTTTGCTTCCCCAGAAAGCAGCGGCAACATTTTGGACCACCTGCGGTATACTTGCAAGGGAACGGGTCCTCATCACCACACAAAAATAGAAGGATGTGACGGACGAAGAAAAAGTGCAGCTATGGACTGAAATTACAATGTAGGTCGAGATCCTATTAGAATTCTATGAACCCGTGCGATGGCATGTGTTCCTTGCGATGGCACACGCTTGGAAGACCTTCAAGGGCAAGCTTGTCACGGAGTATGTGAACAAAGGTCAGACGCGCTGCGCGAAGTATAGTTTCGTGTCGTCGGATACATGAGACGTCTTTGTGCAGATGAAGACAACGGACGAATTTCAGCAGCAAAGTGTCGCACACAAGGCTATATAGGCATAAAACATTCACCCTCACATACTCGGCACCGCTGAGTTCACATGTAAAATCCCAGAATGGATGCATGAGGACGATCTGGCAATCCAGTCGGAGGTCTCCCTGCCATTTGCCGTGATCACCCGGCAGCGCGCGGCCCGGTTAAGGCGAGGCCAAAACCATGTCATCGGGCGCCATCTCTTTCACAAACCCGGCGGAGAGGGACTATGCCATCGCATGGTAAGATATGTCGAACTACCTAGTTTTTAATAAGTCAATAACTTCATGGGGTCTAATATAACATGATGTCCTCTTGCAGCAAACATTGAGTACCGAATCATCCCAAGGCTCCTTCGAACTATTCAGGGAGGAGGATATACTATCCACAGCCCTGGGAAACAAGGACCACCCGGGTCGCACTCGGGGCCTTGGAGTTTATGTGGAAGCATGATTCCCACGACTCAGGAGTATAGGAGTCGAGAAGAGATCCAAGGTCGAGCGCGAAGAACAATGGAAAGCGGAGTTTAAAGAACAGATTGCTGCACAATTTCAAGCACAAATAACATCATTGTAGGAACAAATAAATCAAATCCTCAACTGGTCACAAGACGCCCCCGTAATTTTGGTAGCAAGTACCCCTCAACATCGGAGTAGCGTCGCGTCCACACCTGTACTTCCTGAACTTGGCGACGCCCAATTACCTATCGACCTCAACCACGTAATATACATCTCTAGGATGCTTCAAAGATAGACTTGTAATACACCTTAGCTAATTGTGTATCGTTTTGTAGGTGCCCACGCCCTGCATGGTACAAGTGCTGGTTGGGTCCATTCATGTTGAGACTGGACCGGGGTGGTGTTTTCATGCCACGAAGAGATAGTAGTGCACGGTGCCCAGCAGGCACAGGGTTACGCCAAGGTCCAGGTGGACATGGTACATGATAATTTGATGTCCATCCCTCTGGAGAAGCATCCGAACGAAGACATCATAGCACTAGGGGATGTCGTGCACACTTTTGTGCAGTGGCCCAAGAGGGACATCACCCTAGACCATGCAGTGCTGCTTCAGAAGTCTTCCGTATCGTGACCGTGGAGACGGCACCCGTGGAGATGGCACCAAAGAAACAAGAAAAGGTTGTCGAGTTGTCTTCCAGGAAAACAACTAGCACGTGAGGAGCTAAGGCCAAATCGAAGAAGATTAAGACATCTCACAAGCCTAGGACGTTCTCTCTCGGAATGTTGTTGGTCCCCGGCACAACATTACGCAACATTGGTTTGGCTTGCCAGACTTTGCATGACTGGTATATGCGGCAGACCGACGAGGTGAGGGAAGACCGGCCTACTAGATTCACTGTTAGCTACAATGAGAACCATTTCCACCACAAGCCGAGCTACTTTGTCGTGTGCTTCGAAGACTTATTTGATCTACTCAACCTCAACGCCCTCGACGCCTCACTTCTACGATGCTGGACACTGTAAGTGTTTACAATCAAGTTCTACATTCACGCAATACCGATAAATGTCATAACTTATTGCTTATGTATAGATACATGATGCAACAATACCGGCGATGGCGACAACCGGTGGGTTTCCTCGACCCATGTTTGATCTCAGAGAAATGCATCTGCAAAGACACAAACTACGTCGAGAAGTACATAACGAAGGGATTGCATACTCATAACGACAAGGACTACATACTAGTGCCCTACAACTAGGGGTAAGTGCTTCACTACTTGCTATACAAATTTCATTTGTTCTTTATACACAACACTAACTTAGGTTTAATGACTAAAGTGACATACATGAGTAGGTGGCACTGGGTCCTTGTAGTCATTGTACCAAAGTGGAACAAGGTAATATACTCTAATTCTCTAGTCAATAACAAGCACGACTTCACCCTTGTGCAAAAAGTACTCGACAGGTACGTTCATTTCCTCCATACGTAACTCCATTGTAGTCTTCGTTTGTTTGAAATGTCCGAGGATAACTTTTTTGGAATCACGTTGGTCATTTAGTGCCTATGTTGCCGAGGGAGGGACACACAATGAACCGGGCGCCAAACTACGACACAGAACGCGATTTCCGGTACCTGCTTACACTTCATAACCTGGCTTCTCAAACTGACTAAACCTATATCCTATATCACACTTCTATTTTTGCAGTACCACCAGCAACTACGTCAAGACAACATATGTGCATTCTATGTTTGTCTTCATATGCTGGAAATCACGAGTGCAAAACCGAAGGATCCAAAGGTCAATCTCTTTATAATTGTTTTGTAATTACGAATCTACATATATATGCTTACTACATTACTCTTGCTAGCGACAGGGCATGAAAATACCAGAAAGTAGCTTCGATCTGGACTTACTCGTGTAAGTTCGAGGACGGCTCACCACCTTCATAATGGGGGAGATCATTAAAGAGAGTGGAGTGTTTTACCTCGGCGACTTTGATTTATTATAATTCGCTTTGAGTTGTAATCAAATCACTTTGTAATTAGATCATTAAAGTGACTTTGTAATTGATATTGAGTTTGTAAATCACTTTGAGTTGTTCAATATCAAATCAATTGTGATATATCTATTTTCTGCTTGCTTGTTTTCAGAGGGCATGGCTAGCATTACCTGAGGCTAGCTAAAAAATCAAAATATATTTAGGTATAGAACAAACTATGACAGACGGTTTTGTGAAATAAACCGTCTGTGAATGATACTCACAGATGGCTACTACTAACAACCATCCGTGAGATGTATACAATTAGAGACCCCTTCCCCCCTTTCTTTTCTTTCTTGCTGTTTTGCTTTCCCAACTGTGAGTTTGATTTTAAAGCTTAGCTTGATTTCTTCCTGATGTGTTGTTGGTTGATATGCATGCACATGTGAATGATGCTGGGATGTGAGTCGATGCTGCCTATTCATGAAAAAGATGGAGGTGGGCTAGTAGGTGTGGTTTTGGACATGCTTGTAGAGGAGGCCTTGTGATGGTTTGATGAAGGACTGCTGTTGCCTCGTTGCACTGTTATACTTCCCCTCTACTACTCCCTCCCTTTGCTCTGTGATACCATGGATGTTGGTGAAGGATGGGGATGCTACTGTTAGTGTGTCAAGTGCTCTTGTGAAATGTGATGCTACTGGGGTGCTCTATGTGCTTAGTGTTGGTTCACATTCTGATATATTTGTTGTCCTATATCACAGTTGATAGTATCTTGATAGATTTTTTCTTGTGTAGAACAAAGCTAATTTAGGACGATTTACTTGAATTAGTCTGAATATATTAGCAAGTTTTATTTTGAGAGCAATAATCAATCTTCTTAATCTTACCTTTGTCTGTGTAATCAACTAGCCACTCGCCATTCATTTCACCTTTGTCTATGTAACCGTGTTCATGCTGGTCAAATTCTCCTCCCTTGTGTCTCAGGTACGTCCTTGTAATATTCCAAAATAACCTCTTAAAGGCCTGCGTGTAATGAAACAAATGTTGTTACGCGAAAACATGATATTTTAGCGTTTTAAGAAGGAGTTAGAGTCTGAACCGAGATAAAAGGATCGTGGGGATTAGGGATTCTAGCAACCCTATTAGTTTTATTCCTTAGTTTCCGTGCGCCGCCACTAGTGCGGCGCCTCATCTCCTGCGATTGCCGGCGCGTGGAGGCATCGCCACCCAAGCGCGCACGTGTTCAGCATCACCCAGGATGCCTTTGCCGCGTGGACGCCCACTACCAATGCCGGCCGCGCGGACGTTCCACCCATAAAGCCAGCCGCGCGTCCACTTGCCCGCTTGATTCGCCGACTGTGCTTGCACCTTTCGCTGTCGTGTGCTTTCGACCGCTCGGCTAGCGCGAGTCTGCCGGCGTTGTGCGAGTGCTTGCATGCGTGTATGCGGGCTGCTGCTGCATGTGTGCGTGTGGCTCTGCATGTACCACCGAAGCAAGGGAAAGAATCAAGAAGATTAGTACAACGGTGGTGGTTAAGGATCAATTTGGAAAAAAGGAGTTCGTGGGTTTGCCGCTTTTCATCGTAGGTATCAATCTAGTTATTTTCTCTTTGTTTTTTTTTCTTGTAATTACAGATTAGGATCGAGATTAGAAGAAAAAATTCACATATTCTAGTCGAAGAAAAATCGAGCAGATAGATTTGTTTAGTACATTGTTTTATTATACGATTATTTTGGGTACCTTAATTGCAATGCAGGAATGTCATCTACTAGTTAATTGTATATAATTTTGATATATTTCTATAGAATATTTAATCATGTTGAGCGGACAAGTATAATTCGAGTTATGAATTTTGTAAGACTTGCTGTCTATGTAGTTGTCATCTTTTGGCTTTGTTTTGGTAGACTATAGACTTAAAATAGTAAATAGTGTAATTAGAGATTTTGATCCACATGAGAGATGTAGATCATTTTCTAAGGGTTCTATAGAATCTAAGAGCTCGAATTTTGGTGGGTAAAACAAAAGTTATAAATTTAGTAAGACTACATTTGTCCGAAGATGACGGTCGGTCTTACGGGATAAAAGCGGAGGGTTAGATGATTTAATTAGAAGTAATGGTAATCTAAGAAAAATGTGGGGAATTTTGTGTAGATTCCAAAACTGGATGGTTTGCCATGATCGGATTTTTGAGTCAAAAGTTACGCTCTTTTTAGTACCGGGACGATAAGGGTATTTATTCGATCTGGAGAAGCGTGGTAGATTTGGGGACGTGTAGGAGCGATGTCGATTGATTGTTGTTCTTATGATGATGTGGCTTGTATTGAAATTTGAGTGTTTAATGTAGGGGAGGCGTCGTGCTTGTTGCCATCTTCTAGCCAAATCGTGTGTCGCAACTAGTAAAGGCAAGTGCATGGTAGACAACGATCAATGATTGATCACTATCATTCTTTATCTTTCAATACCATTATTGTTGTGCTTTTATTTTTCTTTAATTGCAAGCAACGGAATGGTATGACTTTATCTTGTTGACGAACATGAGGAAAATGGGATATGTTAAGTATGATGAAATTTTGCATTTTTTGCATTCATAAGCATCTTTGCATATGAGTGATGATCATGATTGATCACAACTTCACAGAGTGGAGGAGGTCCACGATCCTTGAGGAGGAGCGGGCTTGAGAATGAATGTTGTTGCAAGCATTCACTCATCCTATACCGATATCATAAGCGAAGTGCATGTGGACATGTAGAGTTGAGTTGCATTGATATATGTAACAAGTCGCATGTGAGAACAAAGAGACGATAACAACATGATGATATTAATAGAAGTACAAGTAATGATAATGAAGCTATTGAATTCTGTTGATCTTTTCATTGTTCATTGTATATTAATGTGTTTGCTGAGTCGTAGACTCACCCTTACTCTTCTGTTGTTTTAGGTGAACTTCGAGGACGCCACGACTGAGAGCGAGTAGAGCACATGGAATAGATTCATACTTCAAACACACGATCATTTTCCATAAGAACCTTTTTATTCAATGCAGGATTACTCTAGGACAGGTTAGATGTTGAATAAAGTTTAGGTCAACATTTTGGACTAGACTATTTGTTTCAATGATTTTGATTCATTAGTTGGTACTATTCTGGATTGTTTACCTGGTTATGCTTCCCCTTGCTTACTTACTCTTGCTTGATCCATAATTATGCATGCTCTTTTGTGGTCCATGGATGTGTTTATTGTTGTTTACTTGATGAAATTTGTGGATATCATGGGGATATGCTCCAGATCTTAGGATGATATGACAATTGGCAATGGCATTACCGGTTTGTCGTTTCACGAGTTTTCGACAAAGTTTCAGGATTTCTGGACAGGGGCGGTCTGACCGGCCATAGCATGGCGGTCCGACCGGTCCCAAATCGGTTGGACCGGCCATGTGCGGCGGTTAGACCGGCCGTGACCAAAAATGGTCAGAACAGGCTGGGCCAAAAATAGAGGGTGTACGCAAGTGAGGGGATCCCAATGCACTTGGTCCCATAATTTTGGAGTCTCGATCAAAAGTTCTATTGGTTTAAAGTTTCCGAGGTTTCGGATTTTCGGGGTTGAAAATCGACTAAGTCCTTCGGCGGTCGGACGGCCTATGGTGGCGGTCCGGCCAAGCAAGGCTCAGCCGTCGAGCCCCGCCCGAGGCGATCGACCGGTTATCTTGAACGTCGGCCTTCGTGGCGGCGTTGTTCGTTGGTTAGGTCAAAGTCATGAGTTTTAGTGCATATGTGTTGCATGATGCATGTTTTGACTAACGTGGGTCAAGTTGTGAAGAACTTGTTCCGGGTTCGATTTTGTTGTCTAATTGTTGTGCAGGTTGCTTGGTGGTCAACGACGGTCAACGGCGAGGATGATCGAGGCGAGGCTTGGAGAGCCGAGGTCGAGCGATCGGCGATGCGGGTGAGTCAATGAAATCAAGTATGGTGCGAGAATGGACAAGGATGAGCGAACAGACGATTCGGTGCGGCCGGGTTTGATCAAGCGGTGCGGAGTCGGTGCAAGTGCCATGGTGGTTTCGGTGGGAGCCGGATGGGAGAGACTTGCCGACACGGAGAGAGTTGTTGATCAACCTACACGTGGCGGAGCAGGCGAAGTGTTTCGTGCAGATGGACTCGGTCTTCGGAGAAGGACCGAGAAGGGGTATTTTGGTAATCTTACTAAATACCGCCTTGGTGACGTTTTGCCAACCCGCGGCGCAAGACGATGCCAAGAGAAGCGGTTTAGGTCAAGAGATGTTGAAGACGGCGCTTTAAAATATGTGCGTGTGTGACCCGTTTGTGTTGGGCCTTAACGGGAGCCCATTTAAGTTAAAACTTCTAGAAAGTCTAAGTCTCCACTATAAATAGAGGAGGAGGTGGCTGCACTTTTGTCAACCCTTTGATTATTGTTGAAACCCTAGTTTGGCTTAGGGAGAGGATTAGTGGAGGTTAGGGTTCTAGAGAGTTTTGATTTGATTTCGTGCTCTTGAATTGAGCTTTGTCCTCCATTGATGGAGTGGCTGTAAACCCAAACCCTATCAAATCAATCCAAGGAAAGTTTGATCAAAGATGTGTCTCTTTGCCTTTCTTCTCTCTATTTGGTGGTTTTGAGTCTTTCCTTGATTTGCATGTTTTTGATTGATTTCTTCACGTGATCTAGCTTGCTGTGACATGTGGGAATACATCTAGGATCATCTTGATCATCAATCACCCACGAGCAAGTTTTTGGATCTAGTTTTCGTTTTGACTCGGTTTTGAACCATCCTCCTCTCAAACGAAGAAAGGTCATAAATTTTCCATGGATCTCCATGATCTTTAATTGGAATAGGTTCCTGACATCCTAGAGAAGGTGTGTTCCAAGTTTCATCAAGTTTGGAGTTGTAGATCAAAAGTTAGACCTTTTTGCAACTTCATTTTTTGGGCTGATTTCACTGTTCATCAGGCTGGAGGTCAGACCGCCCTACGTGGAGGTCAGACCGCCCATGGACCGGTCAGGCCACCACTAAATAGAGGTCAGACCGCCCTACACTTGGAAATTAAGTTTCGGTTGATTTTGGTTGTTTTGCTTCGGGGTTTTGATTGGATTCAATCCTAGTCTTCCGCTGTACTGGTATATCGATCTTCATAGCTTCTATAGCTATTGGAGTGAAATTTGTGTTGAATCTAATCTTGATTGAAAAAGTGAGCGTGCTCCTATTCACCCCCCTCTAGTCGCCTTTTCGGTCCAACAAAATTTTATAGTGTGCTGAAGATCATTAGTTGGAGAGTGGTTTAGTGGCACTACAGGCTCAGTGTTGGCCTGGGGTGTTACAGTCCTACCATTCCATTCCTGATATCTTCTCTTTAGAAAATCTTCAAGCAGTGGCTGTATATATATATAGTTTGTAGTCCCCTGTTAGCTGTTAGCTAACTGAAGGCCTAAATTTAGCTGGCTAGCTTGCTCGTTGGGCGTTCATATCCTAAACGTGTAGGTGAACCACGGCCAACTTCATCGAATATGACACACTAGAGTGTGTAATTTGTTTCATGTCAATCTTCCAAGTGCTTGCAGAATCATCCTAAACCACGGCCTCAGAAGTAATAGCAATAGAAACTGAAGTTGAAGTTATTAATTACAAGCATATAATGTCTTTAAACCCAACAAGAACACGAAACAACTTGAGTTCTGGTTTATATGTAAGGATAGCCTCATCGTAGAACTTAACATCAAAGAATGGTTGATTGCTGATATATGAAGTCACTTCCCAGTCGGAGTACCTGCACTTCCACGCCCCTTTTTGAACATAGAGATGTCTAATTACCTGGTTGTCGTCGATAGGTAATTGGACGTTGCTATGTTCAAAAAGTGGTGTGGGCGTGCAGGTACTCTAACTGGGAAGTAGCTTCATGTATCAGCAACCAACCATTCCTTGATGTCAAGTTCTACGGTGAGACCATCATTACATATAAACAAGAACTAAAGTTGCTTGGTGTTCTTATTGGGTTTAAAGGCAATTACATGCTTGTAATTAATAACTTCAATTTCAGTTCTACTGCTATTACTTTCGAGGCCGTGGTTTAGGAGGATTCTAAAGCACTAAGAGGATTGCATGAAGCAAAGCACATAGATCGATGTGTCGGGTTCGATGAAGTAGGTCGTGATTTCTCTGCATATTTAGGATGAACGCATGAA
The DNA here is from genome assembly GCA_036346395.1 of Hsuehochloa calcarea. Classification (NCBI taxonomy): domain Eukaryota; kingdom Viridiplantae; phylum Streptophyta; class Magnoliopsida; order Poales; family Poaceae; genus Hsuehochloa; species Hsuehochloa calcarea. The sequence continues at coordinate 18,320,994 of CM070611.1, read as the reverse complement.
CAAGCTAGCTAGCTGAGTCGAACCTCGAGGAGAGCTGTCTGCAGTGCGCGCACGGTCTTCGCGGAGACTTGAGTAGGCTGGTGGCGAGCTAGCGGCGACCGGAGGTGGAGACGAAGACACAGTTTACACGGAGAAGTCGCTACAGGCGTCAAGAAGCTTCGGGAAGGTGCGCCTCGGGATAGTCATGACTCCAAGAATGAGGCGCACAAGGTCTTATTGGCGGAGGAGGTCGGAGGTGACCGAAATTGAGGCGGCGGAGCTTGACCGCAGTCGGAGAAGAAGGGCCCAATCTCCCTTGTTGAAAAACCAAAATCAAATTAGCTCGGCCAGAAACCTCAATGAGACGATGCGATTCTAATGGACCAAACACTGAGAGGAAAAACTCACCGAAACACCTTAAGGGCTGCGGGGCCGTTGCCGCTGGACGTGAGGACGATGAAATCACTCTCGACGTTCCAGGGGACAACGAAGACCCGGACCGGCCAAAATGGATGCGACGTCAAGCGTGGATCTCGGCGGTGAGGTCGTGGCTTCGAAGGCATCACCGAGGCGGTGGCGCTCACCTCAGCTCGTTCTTCGGCCAGAAGAGAGAAATGGACAGAGAAAGCGAGAAAGAGCTAAAGAGGATGAATGGATTGGCTCGGAAGGTAGATGAAGTCGCGGTGATGCTCCTGATAGGACGCCTTGCGGGCATAAGGTGCGGCGATATCGCCGTGGTGCACATGCACAACAACGATCTTTGCTAGGCTTAAGCGGCCTGTTGGAGAAGATAGCTCCGTGGTGGGCCCCCTCATCAGAGGAAGAAGGATAGCGATGCGATGGAGTTGGTTGAGTCAAACCGAGTGGCGGTCGGGCCCGGTCGGAGTCTGCGCCGGAGAGTGGTTCGATTTGGGCTTGGGTCCAGCCAAGAGATGCGGTCGAGCCAAGTCAATTCAAAGTGGCTCAGTTGGAATAGTAAAACCAGTGCAGTCGGAGGTTAGGTTTTGAATTTAAATTTGACAGAAAAACAACTAGTTTGACTAAGACGTTTAAAATAGAAATAAAATTCTAAAAAAATTTGTGAGTGTTCTTAGGTTTAGCTAGGACTTAGGAAATTTTATTTTGGCCACTATTGATTTTCCATTTGTATTAAATAAATTCTCTTCGAAATCAGCCTTAGTAACTAGGTTAGGATTTTTATGAGGTCAAATCAACTTCTAAAAATTTGTGAAAATTATATTAATATGTGAAAATTAATCTAATATTTTAAAAAATTATTTCCAGAGACTTTTGTATACACATATTTCTGAAATAAAATAGAAACTTGATTTCAAGACAAAATTGTGAAATTTAAGGTAAACTTATTTGTTTTAACAAAAGTTTTTGAAAAGCTCAAACTTTTATACATTTGAAAGACAAACCATTGCTTGGGATGTTACAACATGCTCCAGAAGACTTTGATGTGGATGATCCTATGACCATCCAAAGGAGGAGAATTACAACCGAGAGAACTTTATGTGAGCACATCAAGTCTGATAGAAGGAAGCTCAAGAATTTCAATGGATAAATGACCTGATTGAAAACCAAACTCAAGATCTTGGACAAGCACTAGGCTATGAACTCTTTTTTGGAGAGATCGCATGAAGGCTTTGGGATACAATGGTCAGGCTTGAGCAGACATGGTGACACTGTTTTGGAAGTCGTATCGGAACTACTCCGTTAAACACCAGCTGTTAAAATGACTCTCCTTATAGATAACCACATGGCAACAGGTTTGGTTGCTCTCCTAACCATGACTACAGTCGGAGGAGAGTCATTCGAATAGCCAGTGATCGACAAGTTCCTAGGGGGAGTAGTCGTTCACCACTTCTTTTAAGGAATCTGCAACATTAGATGGAATACGAGGACTATTACCCTCATAGGGTTGAAACCTATGATAGGTCAGTTCCACCCACCACTAAGTATCATCGTGTACGACTACCTGGTGATATCAACCCTTCTTTCCCGCAAAGAAGGCATCATGATATTATTACGGATCTTTGGGCGTTTTCGCGAGCCTTCGGCAGATTCTTGCCACCATGATTCCAACCAAGCAAACATGGAGAAATTTGATAGGTCACAAAATCCCATCTAGTTTCTTCAAATATACACCACTGTTGTTCGAGCAGCATGACGAGGGGAGAATGTCATGGCCAATTACCTTCCTTCTGTGCTTAAAGGATCTTTTCGATTGTGGTAGTTAAATCAGCCACAGGAGTCAATCTACTCATGACATCATATCTGCGATCTATTACTTGCCAACTTCTATGGCAATACAACTATCCCGAAAAGGAGTATGACCTACGAGAATCGACATAATTCACATGAGACCCTGCTCCAGTTTATCAGGCATTTTAGTTAGGTTCGCAACTCAATTCCTAAGCTTTTTGACTCTTCTGTCATCAGAGCAATTAAGAAGGGAGTCCGAAGTCGAAGGATCACAGCACATTTAAGCAGGTGATCGAGCACTGGCTAGCTCTACAGCCTGATAAGAAACCCATAAAACAAAAGTTACATAGATTTGCACCTGATCGATGAGATGCCATCAGATCAGATTTGGACAAGCTACTTAAAGCGGGCTTTATAATAGAAGTGGACCACCTAGAGTGGGTTTCTAACCCTGTAATGCTTAGAAAGTCTAATGGTAAGTGGCGTAAGTGTGTAGACTTTACTGATCTTAATAAAGCTTATACAATAGATTATTTTCCTCTTCCTCGTATTGATTAATTGGTTGATTCTACTACTAGTTGTGAAATATTAAGTTTCCTAGATGCATATTCTGGATATCAATAGATCAGTATGTGCCTAAATGATGAAGAAAAGACTACATTCATTACACCATTTGGAATATTTTGCTATGTCAAAATGCCACTTGATTTTAAAAAAAAATGCTGGTGCATCTTCTCAATGCATGATGCAAGCGACCTTTTCTGTTCAGCTATGACAAAATTTGGAAGCCTATATTGATGATCTGGTCATAAAAAAACATCAAGCGCCTTAATCATATTTATGACTTGCAAGAAACATTCGACAACCCCAGAAAGTATCATTTGAAACTCAATCTTGAGAACTGTGTAATCGGAGTCTCTTCAAAAAAGTTACTTGGATTCCTTGTCTCTACGAGGAATCAAAGCAAACCTAAGATGATAAAGACCATTGAGCAAATCGCCCTCTAACCACAAAGAAAGAAGCGAGAAACTCACAGAATGCATGGCAACTTTAAGTCATTTCATCACACTGGCCCGGGAGAAAAAGGACTTCCTTTCTTCAAACTTCATAGGAAACATGGCGGCTTTGAGTGGTCACGGGGCGCAAATAATGCATTTGAGGATGTCAAGAGATATCTTATGAGTGCTCCTGTCCTGGTTTCTCTAAAATCAGAAGAGACGCTCCTAATATATCTAGCTACTACGCCACAACCGATGGCGCGATGCTGGTTGCGAGAATGTGAAAACATTCAACGACCAATTAACTACGTTAGTGAAGTCTTACAGAGGCCTAAGGGTGATACCCTCGGGTCCAAAAGATTCTCTATGCCCTTCTCATATCTTCGAGGAAACTAAGGCATTATTTTCAGGCGCACAAGATAATTATGACGTCTGAATTTCCCTTAGGAGAGGTCCTCCAGAACAGAGAAGCAGCGGGGTGCATGGCAAAATGGTATGTTGAACTTGGAGAGTTCGACCTCCATTTCGTGTCTCGGATGGCCATTAAATCCTAGATAACTTTGTCGTCAAATAGACAAATCCTGAACCTTCTCAGGATCTCAGTACAAATCTCACAACCAGTGGACAATGTACTTTGATGGTTCACTTACGCTAAGTGGCTTGGGGGCTAGGGTGATCTTGGAATCTCCTACAAGAGAGATCTTAAAGTATGCTATTAAATTAAACTTTTCTACTACTAACAATGTGTCGGAATACAATGGTTTATTGGCTAGCATACGAGTAGCGAAAGAGCTTAGGATTCGACGACTACTCGTGAGAGGAGACTCTCAACTAGTTGTGAATCAGGTCAGAAAAGAGTATCAATACTCTAATCTAACCATATTCAGTACTTATCAGAAGTCGGAAAGCTTGAAAAGCATTTTTTGGTTTTGAGGTACAATATATCCCTCGAAAAGAATGGCTTTTTCCCGTTCATAAGTACCAAAAGTAGTCTTCTTGGAATAGCTTCAAGAGCCGTCTCTGGTTGAAACACCAGAGACATTTCCTATTGAGCCAACATCCCTAGAATACGAAGATACCTAGATAATTCTCATCTACAAGCATCTTCAGAAGGGCATAGTTGTTAGGACCCAAAAATGCAATTATGGAACCTCTGTGTATATTGCACTAGTCTAGGATCACGCTAGTGCACACAGTGTCAACATAGATAAATATCGGTCTACACATGACGAATAATAGAATAAACGAGTAATTTGAATAACAAATATTGATTTTGACTTTATGGTCGAGTTTATATTTATTAAACCCCGCAGGGATTACAATAATTAAATTAGAAGTAGCGGAACAAAATAAACTTCAGTGGACTCCCATCAATTCACCACAGGCAACAGCCTAGGATCAAAACCTAACGATCAGCTCCTTCGTAGAACACCTCCTCAAAAGTGGGCGATGACTCCTCCATACATTTAATGGGTGCGACAAGCATGAGTACATAACAGTACTACTTAAGTTATACCATATAATGTAATTTATAGATGATGGCTTATTCCAAAGGAATGACTTCTGTGGTTATTTTGCAAGAAAGCAACATTTTCAATTGAATACAAATAATAAATTGAAAGCGTAATTCAAAACAAATAAACAATAATACTTTAACAATTATTTTTCACAAAGGACACAAAGCCTACTTAATTTCTTTCACACATCCATCTGTCTGAGGGTGATACGTAGTAATGAAATTTAAATGAGTTTCCAATGCTCCATGCAGACTTTGCCAGAAACAAGAGGTGAACTGAGATCCTCGATCTGACACTATCTTCTTAGGCACACCATGCAAGCCGATAATTCTTGACATATATAGCTCTGTAAGGCAGTCTCCCGAATATGTAGTTTTAACTGGTAAGAAATGGACAACTTTCATCAAATGATCAACTATTACCCATACTGAATCATAACCCGATTGAGTCCTGGCTAAACCGGTAATGAAATCCATTCCGATGCCTTCCCATTTCCACTCTGGAATCTTCAGAGGTTGTAACAAGCCTGCTGGTCTCTGAAGTTTTGCCTTTACTCTCTAACATACGTTACACATGGCAATGAACTCTGCGACACCTCGCTTTAAATTTGGCCACCAAAATATATTCTTGACATCCTGATACATCTTAGTGCTTCCAGGTTGAATAGAGTATTTCGAGTCGTGAGCTTCTTTTAAGATTAGCTGTATCAAGCCATCGAAATCTGGAACACGGATACGTCCATTAATCCAAAGCGTATATCGATCATCCTTAGTGAATTCCTTGAATTTGCCTTCTTCCATCTTGTGCCTAACGTCCTTAATTTCAGGATCATTTGGTTGGGCAGCGCGAATTTACTTCTCGAGTAGGCGCACTTCGGTGGCTACAAATCCTTTGACTACCACTTCTAACCCGACACGAAACTCTTCATGAAGTTACAGGCAATTCTCGTTCACTTCCAAAGTATTCATGTAACTCTTACGACTTAAAGCATACGCAACTACATTGGTTTCTGAGGGATGGTAATGGATTCCAAGATTATAATCTTTTATTAACTCTAACCATCTTATTTGCCTCATGTTGAGGTCAGACCGAGTGAAAACATACTTCAAACTCTTATGATCTGTTTATATCTCACAACGATTACCAATGAGATAATGATGCTAAATTTTTAGAGCATGCACAATGGCAGCTAATTCCAGATCATGGGTATGGTAATTCTCCTCATGAGGTCTCAGTTGTATTGATGCATAAGCAACAACTCTACCCTCTTGCATTAAGACACAACCTAATCCTTGACGCAAAGCATCACAATAGATATTGAAATCGTTCTGAATATCTGGTAGAATTAGCACTGGGGCTGATGTCAGACGTTTCTCCAACTCTTGAAAACTCTCCTCGCAGGTTGGAGTCCATGTGAACTTTTTCTGCTTTTTCAACAATTGTGTAATAGGCTTACCGATCGTCTAGAATCCTTCAATGAAGCTGCGATAATATCCTACCATTCCCAAGAAACTGTGAATCTATGTAATGGTCTTGGGCTGCACCAATGTAACACTACTTTAACTTTACCTGGGTCGACTGCTACTCCTTGAGCTACCATCACATGACCAAGAAAATCAACTTTCTTTTTTCAAAAATCACACTTGTTAAACTTAGCATACAACTGATGCTCTCTGAGTTTCTCTAGGATTAATCTCAAATGCTAGGCATGTTCTTCTTCTGTCTTATAAACCAAAATGTCATCGATGAACAAAACTATAAATTTGTCTAAATATTCCAGGAATAACTTGTTCATCATGTTCATGAAATATACAGCGGTATTAGTAAGACCAAAAGATATGACTAAGAACTCATAATATCCATACAGGGTAGAAAGTGGTCTTGATATATCCTTTGGACAAATTTTCAAGCGATGGTATCGATCGCAGATCGATTTTTGAGAACACTCCGGCTCCTTTCATCTAATCAAACAAATAATCAATTCGGGGAAGTGGATACTTGTTCTTGATGGTGACCTCATTAAGAGAACGGTAATCAATACACATCCTCATGCTTCCATCTTTCTTTCTGACAAGCAAGATTGGCGCACCCAACGGCGATGAACTAGGTCTCACCAACCCTTTCTCAAGAAGTTATTCAATATATTTCTTCATTTCTGCTAACTCATCGGCTAGCATCCGATAGGGTTTCTTCAAAATTGGTGTTGTTCCCAGCACAAGGTCAATAACGAACTCAATGTCACAATATGGTGGTATTCCTGGCAAATCTTCTAGAAACACACCTGGATATTCTCTGACAATGGGTACATCCTCTAGGGAAACTGCCTTGAGACTATTGATTAATAAATGTCCATCACAGGTGGTAGTGGCTAGGAACTCCACTTTCTTTCTATTGGTGTCTTCGATTATTACGGCTCTTCGGCCACAATCTAGCAAAACTTGTGCTTTGAAAACCAATCCATACTAAGTATGACATCTAGAGTTTGGGTGTCAAAGACAATGATGTTGGCTAAAAACTCAACTCTAGCTATGAGTAACTTAGCCCCAAAATGTCGGGACCCCGGGTATGCAGCCCCGAGACCCTCTGTGTATTCCGAACTAGTCCTAGATTAGTAGCTAGCTCACACAGTTGCAACAATGATGTTATCATATCCATACCACAAATAAGATAACGAAGCAGACAAAGTAATATTAATTAGCAACAAAAGGACCTTATGGTCAAGTCTTAATAAGGGCTTAACAGCAAAAGAGTAAGTTGCGGTGAAATCCAAAATATCTCATGGAGGCCGATCGGCGTGCCCATAGGCAATCGAGTGGAGGGCGCGACCTAGTTCGCAAAATCTTCAAAGAATTTCTCCTCGTAGAACTCGGTGTTCCTGGTTCTTCTCGACGGGGGTGATCAACAAGTGGCGTATAGCCGTGAGTACATAAAGTACTCCATAAGTCATAGGAAATGTATGCAAATAGTATTCATGCAAGGCTTGAACAAGGATAGCTTTATGGCTATTTTACATAAAGTAATGTTGACGATAAATATAGTAAGTAGATTGTAAAGCATTGTTTAAAGGTTTATACATAAGTAATCAAGTTCTTTGACACAAATAGTGAACATTCCGTTAACTTCTCAACCATTCCAACCAAACCCTTCCATCCATCCATCCATTCCAACATTTTTATGAAAATCTACCCTTTGCGTCAAATCACTGGGCATATCCATAGCAGGGTCACGACTATTTGAATAATTTATAACACCTTGCGGAGGTTGTACAACAGCGCACAAGACACGACTTTCTCTAGTTTGTTTAGCATCGACAATATCACCGCTGACTACCTTAGGTAAGCAGTCTAAAGCACGTGACAAGGCCTTTACAAAGTTCTATTTTGACACGGTTCTGCTCGCTAAGGATTCGCCTTCCTAGCCCCCTCTTGCGCCGCTCATCAACCCAAACAGAACCGACTCAAAATTTTGCTAATTAGTTGGTCAGGTCCACCCCATAATGGACTTGTGGTTGCACAGTATGGCCCAGATCAATGGCATACAAAGTTAAGTCCTTAGGTGGTTGCTTAGGCGAGACTACTACATCCAAATGTGCTTCCTGCACTCCCTTTACTGCACATCTTTTAACAACAGTAGCCATGGCATAATTCCATATTTCCTTCAGTCAAGTTCAATCATTTCTTTGAGTGTGATCGTGAATCCCATCGGGTAACTAAAGTATGGCTAAACATAATATGCACCCATGTTGGTAATACAATTATGTCCAACTAATATCTAACCAACCTAAGGTGTCCAAGGATTTATGTCATTCAAGGGAACATGTCATTCTCAATTTATCAAGAAGGTATAATGGCAATTAGCTAGGTAATTAACTATTCCCGAAACCATTTTATACAACTAGCCATGCATGTTAATATAAAACAATAGAATTTTTCAAAATAGGCATAACATGATCAAAGGCCTACGACTTGCCTTTGTTGAATAGTTGAGATGCTTCGACAGACGGTTCCAAGAATTCCTCAGAGAAGCCGGAATCTACAAACGCGAAAAGATCCAAATAAATACAATAAATCTAAATAAAATCTAAAAATTATGAAATTAAAGCAAAGAGAGGGCTGAATTTAGATAAATTTAGAACCAAGAATCGATGGAATCGAATTTCGTATGAAAGAGAACGAATATCCAGAAGTTTGCCTTCACATAAAATATATAAAGTCATCAGACATAAATAGTGCCAGCTCAGGCAAAAATGATGGGGCCAGCGAGGCAAAGGGAGGGTGGCGGCGAACTAGCAAAATGGAATCCCGAGGCGAGGCAGACCCAATGGTGGTGGTCGTGTCGCGGCGGAGGTCGATCTTGGGCGGGCAAAAAAGCGCCTGAGGAATAGCGGCGCGGTGAACCGCGATGATTCGGAGAAAAGGAAGGGAGCCTGACGTAGAACATTGTGAGGAGAAGCTAATGGGCAGCGATGTCCTTTGGGGATCAACGATGGTGGTGGAATGCGAGGAAGGAAGAGTTTCGGCCTGCGACGAAAATATCTCGATTGCGGAGAAACGAAATCGAGAGAGGGGCAAATTCTGGGAGGTGGAAGAGGAAACCGAGGGGCACGCCGTGACATGGTTGGTGTGGCAATTGGAGAAATGGAGAGGGAGAACGGACGGGGAGTGGCACACGGCCGAACATGGAAATGGAAATGGCTTGTACGAAGGAGTTAGTTGCATGATGAGACTGGGCAGTGCTAGCAGTGGCATTGGCCTACATGCAGAGCCACAAAATCCACTAACTAAATCTGGACTGCTTTTTTTTAGCTAGCCACTAACTCATGCACCCAACTGTGATACATCCGTGCCATGCACTTACAACATGCATGCTAATCACTTAGTTAGCATCTGCATGCACCGTTGCTTGGCTCGGTCAGCAGGGACTGGCGCACGGGATGGGTGGCCGGCTAGAGAAGAAAGAAGAAATGGGGAGTTCGGCAGTGCTTGGCTGCTGCTGGAGGGGCTTTGGTGGAGCTTGGAGGAGGAGGAAGAGGAGAGGTAAGGAGCACGGTGGCGCCGACGGCCGGGCGCAGCGCCGGCTGGGCCGGGGGGAAGCTCCAAGCACCGCGCCGGGCAAGGGGGAGGCGACCCCAGGAAGCTGAGCCAAGAACCGGAGGAGGAGGCGCCATGGGAGCACTGTAGTGCGGGGCTTCATGGCTGGCAGGGGGGAGGCGCTCGGGTGGACAGGAGATGGGCGGTAGGGCAGCAACTGGGAGCTGGGCGACAGCATGGGGAGCTTCGGTTGGGAGGGGAGGAAAGAGCTGGAGGAAGGAGCATGTAACTGCTTGGCAGAGGAGGAGCTGGTGGGGAGGGAGCAACAGGGGGAGAAATAATGGAGGTGGCGTGGAGGTGGCAGGAGGAAGGGGGAGCTGCTGTCGGTTTCTGGAGAAAGAAGAAAGGGGAGGAAGGGAGGAGGGGAGGAGCTTTTGGTTTATATAGAGGTGGAGGAGGGGAGAGGGAGCTGCACGGGAGCAGCTGGGCAAAGCCAGTGGCGCTGGGCCGGCGCGTCCGGGGGCGGGGGCGGAGGAGCGGGGGATGGGGCGGTGGAGGAAGGGACAGGAGATGGCAGGGTGGCAGCAGGAATCCTGGGAGGGAAATCCGGTGAGAAAATGGGCGAAAGGATGGTGGCATGTGGCCCTTGTGCCATCGGAAAGAAAAACAGCCCACGGAAAAAAAAGAAGAGGAGAGAGAAAGAAAGAAAAGAAAAAGGAATAAAGAAAATCCGAGAAATCAAAAATAAAATAAATCCAAAAATTTTGAGAAAATTTTATAAAATACCTTGGAACCTGAATAGATTAAATAAAATAGTTCCGTATTTTTTTGAAGTTTATTTTAACCAATTATAATATTTTTCCTTCAGAAATTCAATTTCAGCTTTAAATTAAACCGACAAAATCCAAACAATTATTTGTATTTTTAAATCTGCAAAATAGACCTTCAATTTAAATTAAATTTTATAACAAATAAAATAATTTTTGGGCAGACAAAAAAGAAATAAAACAGACCGGGTTGTAGGATACATCACCTACTTGGATAAAATCAAAGAAATCCGGAAAATCCAATAAACTCATTTTGAATTTAATTAAGGTTTGATTTAATCATTTAAATGTTTTTCACTTCGGAATTTCAATTTAAGCTTTGCATTTATTCAATGAAATGCAAATAGTTTATTTTATTTCTAAAGCTTTAAAAGAACTCTGAAATACGGGCAAGCCGAAAAAGAAATAAAAAGAACTACACGGAAAGAAAATTGGGTCTTTGAAAAAGGAAATCCAAGGTAAAGCCAGAAAATCAAATAAGACGATTTTTATTTAATTGGAGTTTGATTTACTCCGATTAAATTATTTTAAATTTATGAAAATCCAAATTAAGCTTTAACAACTTAGGAAAAATTCAAATAGTATTGTTTTAAATTTACGAAAATCCAAATTAAGCTTTAACAACTTAGGAAAAATTCAAATAGTTATTTTTATTTTGAAAATTTTAAAAATGCCTGAAAATTGGGATGTTACACTAAACATCCCGCTCTTGTGTTTAACTATGCTCTCGGAGATTGGACTAACAGAGTATGCTTAAGACGCATAACTTTCTAATTATTCTTGGTTGTAAAAACTCAAGAAACAATCGAATGCGAAGCTCCAGAATCAAACAAAACTGATGCAGGTACTGAGTTAACTAGAAACTTACCTAATACGACGTCGGGTGCTTCTTGGGGTCCTTCCAAAGTGACATGGTTGACATGGCATCTAACCACAGACTGCAGTGCTCCTTTGGATTGACCGACAGCTTGAGATACTCCTCGGTTGACGTTGGTTGCTAGAGTCTTGGCTTGTGTAGCTTCAACGTTGAAGCGAACTAGAGTCATTGTTCCCTTTTGGGGGCAATTATTAGTGAAATGCATTGGCTCTCGGCAGGTGTAACAAAGTCTCGGTCCGCTCTATTGATTGCCTCCTTGGTTGGGGTTGACTGGGGTGGTGTTGCAAAAATTACGAGGAACTTCGGCGGTCTTTGAAATAGGTGCAAGCGTTCTGAATGAGTTCTGTGGTGGAAAACGAGTGAACTGTTCTTGCTTTCTGTTGAGATTGATGACTCCCTTGCTGGGCCATTCTATGCTTGTGGTTATCCTCCAGTTCCTTGCGCTTATCTTCCAGGACTAAAGCTTTATTGACTAGCTCTTGAAACACGGAAAGGTATGACAATCGGTGACTTGTAGTCCGATATTCAATCTTTTCAGAAGCGACTCGGCGAGCCTTATCGGTGGCGACATCCTCCTGACATAGCGGGCAAGGTGAGAGATTTTGTTGAGATAGTCAGTCACTAACATACCTCCTTACTTTAGGGCACGAAATTCATCGTTCTTCAGATCAATAATTCCTTTTGGCACATGATACTGGTGAAACACCGTAGAAAACTCCTCCCAAGTAATATTCTGTTGCATCTCACATACGGCCCAGAAGTTTTCCCACCATTCGTGGCAATACCCTCTATCGGTGAGTGGCATAGAGAACCTTCTCATGATTCTTTGCATTGAGTGATCAATAGCTTCCTCTCAATGATACAAAGCCAATCATCGGCTTCCACCGGTGAAACATTCCCAGAGAACGTTGGTGGGCAAGTCCTCATGAACTCTGCTAGCTTGGATCACTACTACAAAAGAGGCTATAGCGGGCGGCCCATCACAGACGGTTCCTTTGGAACCGTACGTATTAAAATGTGTCGAGCTTTGTTTTAGCGCGGCGAGCCTATCACGAGGCGGTTGTTGTTGTGAACCGTGCGTGATAATAAATATCCTGAGCGGTTCCCAATAATAAATGTCGTGTAATATCTAAGCGGTTCTATTTGAGCCGTGCAGCGATATCACGAGCGGTTACGAAATAGAAGCGTGCGTGATATTACACGAGACGGTTCTTTGAGGGAACCGTGCGTGATAATCAAACATCCTGACGGTTATTTGAAGGAACCGCGTGCGTGATTATATCCTGAGCGGTTCCCTCAAAGAACCGTGCAGTGATGTTTATAAGGTTCAAAGAACCGATAGGGTTTTGCTCTTAACCCTATCGGTCCCGACCTCTGCGCCGCCTCCCGAACCGGCGCCCTCCTCCACCGAATCCGGCCCGCCTCCTCTCGAACTCCTTCGACCCGGCGCCCCTCCTCCCGACCCGTGGCGGAGGAGTTCACGAGGAGGCGCCTGCGTCAGCTCCCCGACCACAAAGCGGCCCACTTCCACTTCCGCTCGTTCGCGCCTCACTTGCCGCCACCGCCGCCGGCCGACACCACCACCTCTTCCCAAAGCCATCTCCCGGTGGTGCGTGCCCCATACATCCTCGCCCTCAAACCTATATAGATCTCTCCTCTAGGTGCTTGGTGGGTTAATTGGCCGTGGAGAGTGATTGAATTGCGATACAAGATGGGGATCTGACAATTAAGTCATTTAGATTGGCGGGCACCCTCTCGAGACTAATCTTTGAGTCTAGCAAGCTGCTGAGACCTTTTGCGGTTGATCCATTATGGTTGGGACTAGATGGGGATCTTCTTGTTGTGTGCATAATGTCGGCTATCGCGGGCATTTTGGATGGTATTGTGTGCATTAAGGCATTAAGGCATCTCAATCAAATGATGCGATCAAGTCTTGATCTTTTGTGCTAATTTTGTCTTTGAGTTCTATGAAATTTCTGTAAAATTTAGGTTTTACGATATTGTGTATTCAATTGACTTGACTTGTCTTTGCTTTTTGGACTTTGGGAGTCATGGCTAATCTGTAAAAATCTGTTGCCACAATTACAACATTGAGTCAAAATTTATGGAAGTGTTGGCATAAGTCGAATTATAAAGTATTACCACAGAGAACAAGGTCCTACTATAGTGCCCAGAGAACTAGGCATGCTTAACTTTCCAAACTAGCTTGCTAAGCTAAGTGTGAAAAATAAACCTTTCTAGAATTTTATTTGTTTACGTTTTATTTGACAAATACCATCTTTGGTAATTAAATAAGTACAATATTCATGATGCAAATTTTGCAATATAAACTATCCTTTTTTCTCAAACCTTTAGTTTTTAATCGAACAAAAGCCTTGAGGAGAATGGCATATTTTTTATTTGGATTAGATGATACTCCTCAATCACAAAAGAATGTCATTTTAGATGCGTGTGATCAAACTTTTAAACTTTGGCTAACAATATATTTCTCTAGCAGTCTCTTTTGTATGTTTGTATGGGTTGGTCGGATAAATCATCAAATTAGCATAAGTTTTGCATAATATCTAAAATCTAGCAGTCTCTTTAATAGTACTAATAGTTCTCTAGCGGATGTGCGAGAGTAAAGGGTTTCTGAGATACTAGTGTACTAGTCTAGGAAAATTGGAAAAATACGAGTCAAAATCGGATACACAAGACATAAACCGGAGGATAACAACCTACTTGATTGCGGTAGATGGAAGCATCACCCGATAAATTACTTTGGGTAAATTTCCTTTCGCTAGAATCAGCCATGATATGCAATCCAAGGTAAAAAGTAGGATATCTCACTCACTTCTACGGTGAATGATAAGTCCTATTCTTTGTAAAACAAATCAAAACGTGACCAAGCGACATAAAGTTGCTCACTTATAGCATGAGTTTAGCCTTGCCATCAATGCACCACACGAAATAGCAGTCTCCATTGTAAAATTTTCCCATGTCCTCTTTTGGTAGGACAATTCCATTTATGCCTTTTGTGATTACTTATTTTAAGCGATTGCATGACTCTCATAACCTTGAATCACTTGAGTCACTCTTGTTGTCTTTGGCTTTTTTATTAATGATGAATTCCTACAAGAGACAAACAAAAAAAAACATGTGATGTTGCATATCTGAAATGGCAACAAAAAATATAAAAGGAAAGGCAAGGCTGTTTGAGCTTACCTCAAGCGCTTTCTTGGCGACTTTTCTATCCTCCATTTGTGTTATCAGACCAACCCATACAAACATTATTTATTACAGTCAAGTAAGAAACAACTAGTGTTTACGTACTCAAGCATGGCATTATATTGACTTACAATCCATCACCTTGCACAACATTCGCATCATTAATGTGACCTTCTTTGAAATATTGTCTTACTAGAGTTTGAAATTGATCGATATATTGCATACTTGAGTTTATATTATCATATTCATTTCATGAAGTGTATAGACAATAGGATTGAGATGGCAAAGACTTGTTCTTTTGCAACTCTCCTTCTGAGAGCACAAACTATCATCAATCTTTTGCAAATATGTGCTAATTACAATAGGAATAATGCTTAATTCTGTAACTTACATAGATAGCAAGTAAGCGAGATGGCGAGGCGCTAGTCTTGCTGGCCAAATCACCAACCTTGCACATGCGAGGTATTGTAACATCCCAAAATTGGTTTGTGTTTCAAATGTAATAGAAATGAGGAGAAATTAAAACTTTTTCTCTCATCTTGATTTTTGTAATCAGTTCCATAATTTTTGTAAAGGAATTATGCGAAATCAAAAATCAAATTGCCATTTGGACACCAACACAAATCTCCTTCACGAAAATCTTGTGCCCAACCCCTCAAAATAATTTTTATTGGACCTAGGAGAGATGTTTAACACCTCAGAATTATTTCATAATTTTCAGAAATTATTTGATAATTTTTGAGGCAAGTCAAACATTAGTCAAACTCCTAGAATAGCCTTCTGGAATTTTTAGAGAAAAATGCAGTGCATAAAAGTCTCTGAAAATTTTATATAAGGTTCTGTAACATGCCAAATTTGGTTTGTGTTTCAAATGTAATAAAAATGAGGAGAAATTAAAACTTTTTCTCTGATCTTGATTTTTGTAATCAGTTCCATAATTTTTGTAAAGGAATTATGTGAAATCAAAAATCAAATTATCATTTGGACACCAACACAAATATCCTTCATGAAAATCTTGTGCCCAACCTTTGGAAATAATTTTTCTTGGGTCTAGGGTTGATGTTTAACACCTCTGAATTATCTCATGATTTTTAGAAATTATTTGATAATTTTGGAGGCAAGTCAAACTGGTCAAACCCTATTTTCCCCTCTTCTGGAATTTCTGGAGAATAATTCAGTGCATGAAAATCTCTGAAAATTTTATGGAAAGCTCCTCCTGTAGTAAGTAAGCTCCAATTAAAATTTCATAAATTTTGGAGTTTGTTTGCTACCTCAAATAATTCCTCAAAACTCAGATGTTTAAAATTCAATTTCTATTTGGTTTGCACTGTTCCTCGGGTTCGAACCAGACTCGGGCTCGAGCCAATGGACTCGGTCCAACCAACTAACCGCACCGTAGCGGCCTTGATCGCGCGGGAGTCGTGGCCGTTGGATCGACATCGAGCGGCCGAGATCAAGCGCGATCGAATCGTTATGTCGAACCGATCTATTTGATCGTCCGATTAAATCCAGCGGTGCGTCGTTAAGTCGTCTTCCTCCTTCATGCGATTCGGCGAAGTCAACCGCGGTGGCGTGCGGTACCCTTCGGCGAGCCGGTCGCGTCTCCTTTGCCAACGGCTCTTCCGCATTTATTGCTCCCGTCCGGCCGCCCCCACAGCCGTCGTTTCCCCTGCGGTTACCTGCCCCCGTCGCCCTCGGCCAACCTCAACACAGAGCTCCACCATTTTCCCTCCCGTTGCTTCTTCCTTGCTTCTCGGCCTATAAGACTCCTCCAGTTGCTTCCTTATCCTCCTTTAAACACCCTCGAGCTCCAGTATTGCTTCTAGTACACTGAGTGAGCTCCATTTCAAAATTTGCCCTCGGCCGCCATTGTTGAAGCTTCGGATCCTTCGGTGGAAGTGGTGCTCCGGGCCTTCTCTTTCAAAACCCTTGCTTCCTCGGTTACTTGGCATCTCGTAGAGTATTAACCCTCTGTCAATTTGGCTTTTGTGAAGAGAAGCGACTCAATTCGGATTGCCCCAATTCGGCCGAAACCGCTACTCTTCTTCACCCGAGCCGATTCGACTCTCCTCTGCGCCTTCTTTGGACTCAGGTAACCTCTCTTTAGTCCCTAGTTGATTGGCACTCGCTCTCGTGGACCGCAGCTGAGCTTATCGCCGTTTTCGTTTTGGTCATTTTTCGGCCCTCTCGGTTCCTTCCGACTTGCCGCGATCGGTCCACGCGACCAGCGCCATTGGTACCATTAGGTGCGCAATGGCGATTGGGACTCATTTTAGGCGTTTGCTCGCACCGCCACGGCGAGCAGCCGCCGCGAGCCGTTCTTCCCGTCGTTTGTTTTGCGGACGAAAGCGAGCGGAGTTTGAGCGTCGTCATTGTGGACCGTCGATCCTAAGATCTGCGGCTCGGGATCGCGTAGAAGGTTTGAGTCTCATCGCGGCGCCTTGATGCGTGATCCGTTGGATCCAAGATCAACGGTGCAGATCGAAGTGAACGTTCGGACCGCCGAACTTCCCGTAGCATCTCGTTCGTTAGTTTTTCATCCAACGGCTGGTGAGTAGGGTGGCGCGTTCATCTGTTGCCGCGTGTGGGAATCGTTGGATCCAAGATCGACGGCTCGCGTGCGCGGGAACGTTCGGACCACCGAACGCTCTGGGCCACGTGAACCGTTGGATCGAGATCCAGCAGTTGGCGCTTAAGGCTTCAGCAGCTGCGTGGGTATGCCTGGGACGCGGACCGTCGGATCCAAGATCGACGCGCCTCGTTCGGGCACGTCATTTCAAAATTCTGTTTTTCCCGAAAGGATTTATTTACCAACTGAAAAATGTGATAACTTGTAAAATGCATAACTAATTCATTTCAAATCCTTTTCGGTTGATTCAAATTTTGTTGGTTATGTTTTTAACTAAACTTTAATTTAAAAATGTTTCCAAACTCAGTATAGCTCCCAAAAATTTTGCTAATGAATAGTAGCATTTTTGATTTATAAAAGCTGAGCAAAATTGTTTTGGCCATATCTTTTGCATTAAGAATCCAAATCAATTGGTTCTTATTGCTAAATTCTTTATAAATCATTATCTTTCTACTGTAAAATTTTTAGAATTTTTGGAGAAGGTTTACTATTGGGTCTTTGCATTTTATTCGCTCTTATCGTTTGTTTCTCGCTTTTTCGTTAGGATCCGAAGAGCACATTGACAATATTGTTGATCCTCAATGACACCTTGACCCACGACAAGCGTGCAAGCAGTTTGATCATGTTAATCCCATTATTTTTCAAGTCTAATATATTGATTTCAACTTGTATGTATGCATTGCTATTTTGTGTTAAATTATGGTTAGTATCCTATAGTTGCAAAATCTGTAGGAATTGTTTACCCTCTACTACCTTGAGCCTAGGTTATTTGCTGTGATTTGAGTTCGATGGATGAGCTCTTGTCACTTAGTAGATTACGATTTGAAATTGCTTAGAAATGCTTAGTTTCGGTAGTAATGGGCGATCATCGATTGTAGTCGATGATCTTGATCACACATCTAAATATTATTCCAGTATGTCTAGCACTTGTGCTTTGTTATTTCGTAAAGTCAAAATTCTGAAAATGGAAAAATTATTTTAGACTTGGGCAAGTGGTTGGATGGTGGGTTATTGGGTTTGTGGATGTCTTGCCTAAGTCAACAAGGACCGAACATCTTGTGTCACACTCTTCAAGCATTTTTGCGTGCTAACCACGCGAGAGGGATATGGGACCTCTCTTGACTTAGTACTTTGGCGTGTGTTATCTCCGAGTCGCAGGAGGGGGTTGTGTGTGTTGTGTGAAAAAGGATATGTGTTCTTGTGTTGGGTGTGCGGTGGTGGGGATTCCGGGTAGGCTCTCCACCTCGAGGAGCATTGTAGTTGTCCAAAGCTTTACCTGAGAAGGGTAGTTGACCGAGGCTTTACAATGACTCGACACAGCGTATGGGTTTCTATCCATACAGGCGACTCGTAGTTAATACACAATATTGGAAATGTCTCGTAGGACTTAGTTGTCTTAGGCATACCAAAGGAAGTATGCTAATCTAGTGGCAAAAAGCGATGCAGCGTATGGGTACATTGGTACACCTGCGAGGTATAAAACTATTGAATAGCCTCGTCCTAGGTTATGGACACGCTTGGTTAGGTTTTGCAAGAGTTAGACTACAACCTTTTAAATTAAAATTTGACATGGTTGGTATGAATGGGTAATTCATGCTATTGTTGTGGTGACTAATGGTTTAGTCACTTCGGGATTGTTGTTGTCATCTACCTCTTTGTTATATTGTTGTCTTTTGTGATTATTTGAACATTAAAAGCGGAGTTGTTAAAATTGCTTTCAATCTATTATATTATTGCAAATGGAAACTTGCTTTGTGCTAAAATGAAACATCTGACCTCCACTTCAATTAGCTTGCATGTAGTATATATCTGAGTTTGTTATTCCACATGTAAGTCTTTGAGTACATTGAAAGTACTCACGGCTTTTGCCATTTGCTTTTGTTCTGGGGAGGAAGGTGAGCCCCAAGGGCCTCACTTTTGTGGTGTCTTTGTGGATTTGACGACTAGCTTGGCGGTCCGGTCGGTTGCCTTGTGGGTTAAAGGCACCTTGATTGGCTCTTTTGGTTTATAGCCATCTTATGGCACTTTTGCTTCATTGTTAAACTTCTTTATGTATATGTCGTTTGGCGGTCGGCCTCTCTTTTGTAATAACTATCCTTTATTTATGTTATCTTACGGTTTGTTGTTTTGCTTGGTTCTATGTGGATGAATGGAATTGATGCATAAATTTTGTAAAGAGGTGTGTATCTTGCACTCTGGGAAGTATACATGTCTCGAATCTCGGATTATCGATTTGTGATGCTAGGACCAAGTGGATGGTTAAGCATTACAAGCCGGATAAACCGGGTCTCTAAGGTTTGTATCGAGCCATCTTGACCGTAGTAACCCAAGTTGGTCGTCTTTAGGATATTTTGAAAAACTTAATTTCAAAGTATCAAATAATTTTTGAAAGCTTAAGTAAGTTCTCAGATTTTATTCCTTACCTATCTTAGCTTTCTTCATCTCATCTCACTCTGATTTGAGTTTTAAAGGTTGTTTTCCTCTCATCTCCTTTTCAAAGATAGTGTTATCGATTAAATGGGTTTTGGGAACCACTGAGTTTGGCAAATTGAAGTGCTTAGGGTTTTGAAGTTTACGGGTGAAGATTTGGCTAGAGGCTTGGATGCGGAATATGGACAGCACGCCTCAATTTCCAGACAGCGAGCTCAATGGTTTCTGATCGGACCACTGAGCTTGGCAAATTGAAGTGTGCCAGATTTTGAAGTTTCTAGAATGGGAGACTTCGACTGGAAGCTTGGATGCAAAATCGCTACAGCAACCTCAATTTCCGGACAGCAAGCTCGATGGTTTCTAATGGGGTAGAAAATGAGAGGATAATCAACTAAAACTTGTGGGGTTAAAAGGGGTAAGATGTGATACTAGTTAGCTAAGTATCTAACACTATTTTCGTTGACTGAACCTTGCTCTTTAGTGGTAATCGATCTTACCTTAATCTTCTGATCTTTATCTTCTCAATCAATTACTCGTTCTTTCAATACGGGCTAGTTGAATTGGGAAGTTGAGTTTTGGTTTTATGATTCCTTGCCGTTTTTGGAGTCTTTTTATAAGCAGGTCTAAGATTATACACATACTGTTTTTGGCTTTCGGTTAGGGTGATATTCCATTCCCCTAGTCGCTAGCTTTTCGCTTTCTGTCGGCTTTTAATCTTTGAGTCTAGTTTTAACCAAAGTTTCTTGTAACAGGATGGCGAGCGCTTTTCGTAGCGGCCAAGGCGATCGGTGGTCGGACGAGGATCTTCCTCCTCCTCAGACCATGGCGAGGTCCTTCTTGGATCGAGCGCAACCGTGCGAGAGGGCAGGAGGTTCTTCGGGCGTCATCGCGCGCAACACTTCCGCCCTTACCGGTGCATCGGGATCCGGGCAGGGAGTGGTCACCCGCGTGGGGACTTGCGGAGTTTCTTCGCACTCACCCCTCGTTCTCAGTCGAGGACCGCAGCCTTGACGGTAGCCGTCGGTGGGCGGAAGCTCCGCATAGCGCGATGCGGGAGCACGAGAAGGCGCTGTTCGCATCGCACCGGTGGAGGGTGCGGCTTTGTCTTGGTGGGAGAGCTTTCGCCATGCGGCCCGACGGCCACACCGTCACTTGGGAGGAGTTCCGCGCCTTCCGTCAGTCACATTCCTTCGGCTGATGATTTGAAGAAGAAGGAGTTCTTGTCGCTCGGACAAGGACATCTCTCGATTCTGAGTACACACGAGTTTAACCATTTGGCTCGTTATGCTCGGAGGAGGTGGCCTTGATGAGGCCAAGCAAGAAAAGTTCAAGGATGATTTGTCAGGAGCTTGGGACAAGCTATCCATCGTCGACTTCCGGTTCCGGGCCTTGGTGGACAAGGCCATCGTCGCCGAGCACTCGTAGAGGCGCTTGTGGATTCCATAGCGTGGGTGGGAGGCCCGAAGTCATCCAGGCCGGCTATCCCGTTTGATCCGTCTCGGGTCGTCGCGTCGTGACCCGGCACCCAGGGCGGCTATCCCGTTTGATCCGTCTCGGTCGCGTCGTGAGCCGGCACCCGAGGCCGTCGGCTGTTCTTCGCCCTTCGCAGGCCGTGCCCGATCCGTGCACTGCGAGTCGGTGAGTGGCCCCGCAACTTTGGCTGCCGGGGTTACTGCCGCTGCAACGGAAGGGGCATTATGCGAACCAATGCCCTAAGAAGGCAGGGCGACCCCTCATCCTAATGGAGGACGCGGGCCAGGAGGTGGTTCTTCTCAGGACCTGAAGATAGTCCCTACTACCCAAGGCGTGGGTAGTGGTCGCGTCAACCTCATCTCCGCAGAGGAGGCACGGGAGGCACCGGCGTCGTCTTTGGGTACACTTCTGTTAACTCTCATTACGCTCTTGTTTTGTTTGATTCAGGAGCATCTCATTCTTTTATTTCTGAATCTTTTGCTGCTATTAGTGAGCTCCTCTTTACTCCATTGTTGATCACATTGCTCATTCGCTCTCCGGGTTCGGAGTTGAGAGCTGCATTAGAGTGTAGGGACGTTCCTATCGAGATTGAGGGAGTAGGGTTCTTAGCGAATCTTATCATCCTCCATTCAGCAAGTTTAGATGTAATTCTTGGTATGGATTGGTTGTCTCGGCATAAGGGACAAATCGATTGCGCCGAGAAGTGTGTCTCTCTATCTAGCCTTCCGTGGCGGGTTAAGCTTTTTCGTCGAAGTTGCTAGGTCCGCATCTCTTCGCGCTGGAAGCGAAGCCCGCTCTAGATATTAGTGAGGTCCCAACGGTTTGTGACTTCATTGATGTCTTTCCTGAAGACCTTCCGGGGATGCCACGATTCGAGATCTCGAGTTTGTCATTGAGTTGGTTCCGGTATCGCCCGATTTCAAAGAGGCATTATCGGATGCCACCGAACGAGTTGGTGGAGTTGAAGAAGCAACTGAATGAGCTGCAAGAAAAAGGTTTCATTCGCCCTAGCTCATCTCCGTGGGGTTGTCCTGCAATCTTCGTGAAGAAGAAGGACAATACTTTGCGCATGTGCGTTGATTACCGTCAAGCAATGAGGTAGCGGTGAAGAACAAGTATCCTTTGCCCGCATTAATGATCTCTTTGATCAATTAAGCGGAGCTCGAGTATTCTCCAAGATTGATTTGAGAGTGGGATATCATCAAGTTCGGATCGACCGAGGATATTCAAAGGCGGCCTTCTCTACTCGCTACGGCTTGTATGAGTACACCGTCATGTCATTTGGCTTAACCAATGCTCCTGCCTTGTTCATGAACCTCATGAATTCGGTATTCATGGAGTATTTGGATAAGTTTGTCGTGGTCTTCATCGATGATATTCTTATCTATTCTAAGAACGATGAGGAACATGATGAGCATCCGAGGCTTGTGTTAGGCAAGCCGTGAGCATCATTGTATGCAAAGTTCAACAAGTCGCGTTACGGTTGAAGGAAGTGGCCTTCTGGGTCATGTTCTTTCAGCGGGGCGTGGCCGTTGATCCTAGCAAGATCGCGATGTTCTTTCTTGGTGTCAGCCTACTTCGGTAACTGAAGTGCGGAGTTTTCTCGGTTTAGCTGGGTATTATCGCCGTTTCATCGAGAACTTCTCCAAGATAGCGAAGCCGATGACGGAGTTGCTTAAGAAGGACAAGAAGTTCTTATGGTCCGATGCTTGTGAGGAAAGCTTCCAAGTACTTAAGAAGCGTTTGACCACCGCTTCAGTCCTCGTTCTTCCGATGTTCATCAAAGCTTCGACATCTTTTGCGATGCTTCTCGTCGAGGACTCGGTTGTGTCCTTATGCAAGAAGGCAAGGTAGTGGCCTATGCATCAAGGCAATTGAGACCTCATGAACTCAACTATCCTACCCATGACTTGGAATTAGCTGCGGTGATTCATGCACTTAAGATTTGGCGACATTACCTAATCGGTAATCGTTGCGAAGTGTATTCGGATCACAAAAGCCTAAAGTACTTGTTCACTCAACCAGATCTGAACCTCAGGCAAAAGAGGTGGTTGGAGTTGATCAAGGACTATGACATGGGTATTCACTACCATCCGGGCAAGGCTAATGTTGTTGCCGATGCGCTCAGTCGGAAAGCGCATTGCAATGCCTTATTGCTCCAGGAACGCCAACCCACCCTTCTGAAGGAATTTCAGCGTCTCAACTTAGGTTTGGTTGAGCATGGTTCCCTCGCTACCCTGGTTGTGCAACCAACCTTGGTGGATCGGATTAAGGTCGCTCAACAATCAGATGTTGGAGTGAGCCGCATCAAGGAAAATATCAAGAACGGTACAGCTAAGTGCTTCTCTGAGGATGAGCATGGTGTTGTAAGGT
The DNA here is from genome assembly GCA_036346395.1 of Hsuehochloa calcarea. Taxonomy (NCBI): domain Eukaryota; kingdom Viridiplantae; phylum Streptophyta; class Magnoliopsida; order Poales; family Poaceae; genus Hsuehochloa; species Hsuehochloa calcarea. The sequence goes on along the minus strand of CM070611.1, from coordinate 18,297,446 downwards.
TGAACAGCCTTGTGGTTCCAAAGGACATGGAATTGCGAATTTGATTCTCATGAAGCCCATGATTCGCCTTTGTCTATTCATCCGGGGCCACAAAGATGTATCAAGATCTCCGTCGGGGATTTTGGTGGACCCGAATGAAGAGGGAAATTGCGAAGTTCGTTCTCGAAGTCGACATATGTCGTCGTGTCAAGGCCAAGCATCGGCGTCAGCAGATCGCTTGACCTTTGCCTATTCCGAGTGGAAGTGGGATTCGATCGGGATGGATTTTATCACCGATGCGCCCCGAACCTCCAAGGGCAAGGATTCCATCAGGTTGTCATCGATCGATTGACAAAAGTAGCCCATTTTACGCGATCTGAACAAACCTTAGTGTGAGTCTACTAGCGGATCTCTATATTTCCGTATCGTGCCTTGCATGGTGTACAGAAGGCGATCGTTTGGATCATGATGCGCTTTTCACCGCCGAGTTTTGGAAGTGTTTGCAGAGGCTATGGGAACCCGTCTCACCTTTAGCACGACATACCACCCCCAAGCGATGGTCGGACCGAAAGGTCAACCAAGTGTTGGAGGACATGCTTCGTGCTTGCGTCCTCTCCTATGGAAAGAATTGGGAGAAATGCTTGCCTTTGCCGAGTTTTCCTACAACAACAGTTTTCAAGCTAGTCTCGGCATGTCACCTTTTGAGGCCTTATGCGGGAGAAAGTGCGAGAACCCGTTGAACTGATGCGAGACCGCGAAAGACCATTCTTTGGCGGACTCGATCAATGAGGCCGAGAGTCAAGTCCGACTTATTCGTGATCGTTTGCGCCCGACTCAATCCGAGCAAAAGAGCTATGCGGATCGCCGTCGTCGTGAGTTGAGCTTTGAGCCTAATGACTTTGTTTATCTCAAAGTCTCTCCTTTGAAGGGCCATCGGCGTTTGGCGTCAAGGGCAAGTTAGCTCCTCGATATGTCGGTCCTTACCGTGTTATTGAAAAGAAAGGGTCATTGCCTATAAGTTAGAATTGCCGGCCGCACTCGAGGGGGTACATGATGTGTTCCATGTGTCCCAACTAAAGAAGTGCCTCCGTGTTCCAACAGAGGAAGCTCAGTTGGAAACCCTCGATGTCAAGGGATTTGACCTATCGCGAGCACCTGTTCGCATACTCGATGGTGAGCGAAGAACAAGGAATAAAACCATCGATTCCTCAAAGTTCAGTGGTCGAACCATTCCGAGGATGAGGCTACTTGGGAAAGGGAAGATCGTCTCTGTGCAGACTATCCATCTTTCTTTACCGAGTGAGTCAAATCTCGGGACGAGATTTTTGTAAGGGGGGGAGGTTTTGTAACATGCCAAATTTGGTTTGTGTTTCAAATGTAATAAAAATGAGGAGAAATTAAAACTTTTTCTCTGATCTTGATTTTTGTAATCAGTTCCATAATTTTTGTAAAGGAATTATGTGAAATCAAAAATCAAATTATCATTTGGACACCAACACAAATATCCTTCATGAAAATATTGTGCCCAACCTTTGGAAATAATATTTCTTAGGTCTAGGGTTGATGTTTAACACCTCTGAATTATCTCATGATTTTTAGAAATTATTTGATAATTTTGGAGGCAAGTCAAACTGGTCAAACCCTATTTTCCCCTCTTCTGGAATTTCTGGAGAATAATTCAGTGCATGAAAATCTCTGAAAATTTTATGGAAAGCTCCTCCTGTAGTAAGTAAGCTCCAATTAAAATTTCATAAATTTTGGAGTTTGTTTGCTACCTCAAATAATTCCTCAAAACTCAGATGTTTAAAATTCAATTTCTATTTGGTTTGCACTGTTCCTCGGGTTCGAACCAGACTCGGGCTCGAGCCAATGGACTCGGTCCAACCAACTAACCGCACCGGCCGCGCCGCGATCGGGCGCGGAGTCGTGAGCCGTTGGATCGACATCGAGCGGCCGAGATCAAGCGCGATCGAATCGTTATGTCGAACCGATCTATTTCACCGTCCGATTAAATCCAGCGGTGCGTCGTTCGTCGTCTTCCTCCGCGCATGCGCGATTCGGCGAAGTCAACAGCGGTGGCGTGCAGTACCTTGGCGAGCCAGTCGCGTCTCCTTTTGCCAGCGGCTCTTCGCATTATTGCTCCGTCCGCCGCCCCACGGTAGTCGTTTCCCTGCGGTTACACGCCCCGTCGCCCTCGGCCAACCTCAACACAGAGCTCCACCATTTTCCCTCCCGTTGCTTCTTCCTTGCTTCTCGGCCTATAAGACTCCTCCAGTTGCTTCCTTATCCTCCTTTAAACACCCTCGAGCTCCAGTATTGCTTCTAGTACACTGAGTGAGCTCCATTTCAAAATTTGCCCTCGGCGCCATTGTTGAAGCTTGGATCCCGGTGGAAGTGGTGCTCCGGGCCTTCTCTTTCAAAACCCTTGCTTCCTCGGTTACTTGGCATCTCGTAGAGTATTAACCCTCTGTCAATTTGGCTTTTGACAGAAGAGAGCAGCTCAATTTCGGATTGCCCCCAATTCGGCCGAAACCGCTACTCTTCTTCACCCGAGCCGATTCGACTCTCCTCTGCGCCTTCTTTGGACTCAGGTAACCTCTCTTTAGTCCCTAGTTGATTGCTTTTCGCTCTCGTGGACCGCGGTGAGCTTATCGCCGTTTCGTTTGGTCATTTTTCGCCCTCTCGGTTCCTTAAACTGCCGCGATCGTCCACGCGACCAACGCCATTGGTACCATTAGGTGCGCAATGGCGATTGGGACTCATTTAGGCGTTTACTCGCACCGCCGCGCCGAGCCGGCGGCGGCGAGCCGTTCTTCCGTCGTTTGTTTTGCGGACGAAAGCGAGCGGAGTTTGAGCGTGCGTCATTGTGGACCGTCGATCCTAAGATCTGCGGCTCGGGATCGCGTAGAAGGTTTGAGTCATCGCGCGCTTGGTGCGTGATCCGTTGGATCCAAGATCAGCGGTGCGGTCGAAGTGAGCGTTCGGACGCCCGAACTTCCGTAGCATCTCGTTCGTTAGTTTTTCATCCAACGGTGGTGAGTAGGGTGGCGCGTTAAATGCATTGCGGCGTGGGAATCGTTGGATCCAAGATCGGCGGCTCGCGTGCGTGGAGCGTTCGGACCACCGAGCGCTCGGGCCACGTGAACCGTTGGATCGGATCAACGGTTGGCGCAAGGCTTCATAGGCTGCGCTGTCAGCGCTGGGGACGCGGACCGTCGGATCCAAGATCGACGCGCCTCGTTCGCCACGTCATTTCAAAATTACATTTTTCGAAAGGATTTATTTACCAAGCGAAAAATGTGATAACTTGTAAAATGCATAACTAATTCATTTCAAATCCTTTTCGGTTGATTCAAATTTTGTTGGTTATGTTTTTAACTAAACTTTAATTTAAAAATGTTTCCAAACTCAGTATAGCTCCCGAAAATTTTGCTAATGAATAGTAGCATTTTTTTATTTATAAAAGCTGAGCAAAATTGTTTTGGCCATATCTTTTGCATTAAGAATCCAAATCAATTGGTTCTTGTTGCTAAATTCTTTATAAATCATGATCTTTCTACTGTAAAATTTTTAGAATTTTTGGAGAAGGTTTACTATTGGGTCTTTGCATTTTATTCGCTCTTATCGTTTGTTTCTCGCTTTTTCGTTAGGATCCGAAGAGCACATTGACAATATTGTTGATCCTCAGCAGCACCTTGACCCACAGCAAGCAGGCAAGCAGTTTGATCATGTTAATTCCATTATTTTTCAAGTCTAATATATTGATTTCAACTTGTATGTATGCATTGCTATTTTGTGTTAAATTATGGTTAGTATCCTATAGTTGCAAAATCTGTAGGAATTGTTTACCCTCTACTACCTTGAGCCTAGGTTATTTGCTGTGATTTGAGTTCGATGGATGAGCTCTTGTCACTTAGTAGATTACGATTTGAAATTGCTTAGAAATGCTTAGTTTCGGTAGTAATGGGCGATCATCGATTGTAGTCGATGATCTTGATCACACATCTAAATATTATTCCAGTATGTCTAGCACTTGTGCTTTGTTATTTCGTAAAGTCAAAATTCTGAAAATGGAAAAATTATTTTAGACTTGGGCAAGTGGTTGGATGGTGGGTTATTGGGTTTGTGGATGTCTTGCCTAAGTCAACAAGGACCGAACATCTTGTGTCACACTCTCCAAGCATTTTTGCGTGCTAACCACTTGAGAGGATATGGGACCTCTCTTGACTTAGTACTTTGGCGTGTGTTATCTCAGAGTCGCGGGAGGGGTTGTGTGTGTTGTGTGAAAAAGGATATGTGTTCTTGTGTTGGGTGTGCGGTGGTGGGGATTCCGGGTAGGCTCTCCACCTCGAGGAGCATTGTAGTTGTCCAAAGCTTTACCTGAGAAGGGTAGTTGACCGAGGCTTTACAATGACTCCGACACAACGTATGGGTTTCTATCCATACGGGCGACTCGTAGTTAATACACAATATTGGAAATGTCTCGTAGGACTTAGTTTGTCTTGGCATACCAAAGGAAGTATGCTAATCTAGTGGCAAAAGGCGATGCGGTGTGTGGGTACATTGGTACACCCCTGCAGGGTATAAAACTATTCGAATAGCCTCGTCCTAGGTTATGGACACGCTTGGTTAGGTTTTGCAAGAGTTAGACTACAACCTTTTAAATTAAAATTTGACATGGTTGGTATGAATGGGTAATTCATGCTATTGTTGTGGTGACTAATGGTTTAGTCACTTCCAGGATTATTGTTGTCATCTACCTACTGTTATATTGTTGTCTTTTGTGATTATTTGAACATTAAAAACGGAGTTGTTAAAATTGCTTTCAATCTATTATATTATTGCAAATGGAAACTTGCTTTGTGCTAAAATGAAACATACAGCCTCCACTTCAATTAGCTTGCATGTAGTATATATCTGAGTTTGTTATTCCACATGTAAGTCTTGCAGTACATTCAAAGTACTCACGGCTTTTCTTGTTGCTTTTGTTCTGGGGGAGGAAGGTGAGCCCCAAGGGCCTCACTTTTGTGAGTATCTTTGTGGATTTGACGACTAGCTTGGCGGTCCGGTCGGTTGCCTTGTGGGTTAAAGGCACCTTGATTGGCTCTTTTGGTTTATAGCCATCTTATGGCACTTTTGCTTCATTGTTAAACTTCTTTATGTATATATCGTTTGGCGGTCGGCCTCTCTTTTGTAATAACTATCCTTTATTTATGTTATCTTACGGTTTGTTGTTTTGCTTGGTTCTATGTGGATGAATGGAATTGATGCATAAATTTTGTAAAGAGGTGTGTATCTTGCACTGGGAAGTATACATGGTCTCGGATTATCGATTTGTGATGCTAGGACCAAGTGGATGGTTAAGCATTACAAGCCGGATAAACCAGGGTCTCACAGGTTCCTCCTGCTATCAGCAATCTCCATTTAAAATTTCATAAATTTTGGAGTTTGTTTGCTACCCCATATAATTCCTCCAAAAATCAGTTATTCAAATTCAAACTCTAGCTGGTTTTCACTTTGTTCCTCGAGTTGGATCGGACTCGGGCTTGAGCCTCTTGACTCGGCCCGATCAACTAAGCGCACTTTGCTTGATCGGTTCGGTCTGCGAGTGTTGTCTTGCCGTTGGATCAGCATCGAACGGTCCACGATCGCGTGAACGTTCGGACCGTCTGAACGCGCCGATCCATTTGAACCGTTGGATTCTAAATCAAGGGTCCACAATCGCGTGATACTTAATTTCAAAGTATCAAATGATTTATGAAAGCTTAAGGAATTCTCAGATTTTACTCCTTACCTATCTTAGCTTTCTCCTCTCATCTTGCTCTAATTTGAGTTTTGAAAATTGTTTACCTCTTCTTCCTTCAAAGATAGTGTTATCGATTAAAGGGGTTTTGGGCACCACTAAGTTTGGCAAATTGAAATGCTTAGGGTTTTGAAGTTTCTGGACTGAAGATTTCGGCTAGAGGCTTGGATGCGGAATCTGGACAGCACGCTTCAATTTCCAGACAGCGAGCTCAATGGTTTCTGATGGGACCACTGAGCTTGGCAAATTGAAGTGTGCCAGATTTTGAAGTTTCTAGGATGGAAGACTTCGGCTGGAGCTTGGATGCAAAATCACTACAGCAACTTCAATTTCCGGACAGCAAGCTCGATGGTTTCTGATAGGGTAGAAAATGAGAGGGTGATTCAACTAAAACTTGTGGGGTTAAAAAGGGGTAAGATGTGATACTAGTTAGCTAAGTATCTAACACTATTTTCGTTGACTGAACATTGCTCTTTAGGGGTAATAGATCTTACCTACTATTCTGATTTTTATCTTCTCAAGCAATTACTCGTTCATTCAATACGGGTTGGTTGCATTGGGAAGTTGAGCTTTGGTTTTATGATTCCTTGCTGTTTTTGGAGTCTTTTTATAAGCCTTTTTAAAGTTATATACTTGTTGTTTTGGCTTTCGGTTAGGGTGATATTCCATTCCCCTAGTCGTTAGCTTTTCGATTTCTTTCGGCTTTGATTTTTGAGTCTTTTGCTGCTATTAGTGAGCTCCTTTTTGCTCCATTGTTGGTCTCATTGCTCATTCGCTCTCCTGGGTTGGAGTTGAGAGCTGAATCTGAGTGTAGGGATGTCCCAATTGAGATCGAGGGAGTGAGATTCCTTGCGAATCTTATCCTCCTCCATTCAGCGAGTCTAGATGTAATTCTTGGCATGGATTGGCTGTCTCGGCATAAGGGACACATCGATTGTGCCAAAAAGTGCGTCTCTCTATCTAGTCTTTCCGTGAGCGGGTTAAGCTTTTCGCAGAAAAATTGCTAGGCCCGCATCTCTTCGGCTTGAAGCGAAGCCCATGGTCGCCTTTGTCTATTCATCCGGGGCCACAAAGATGTATCAAGATCTCCGTCGAGGATTTTGGTGGACCGAATGAAGAGGGAAATTGCGGTTCGTTCCGAAGTCGACGGCGTGTGTCGTCGTGTCAAGGCGAGCATCGGCGTCAGCGGGGCTGCTTGACCTTTGCCTATTCACGAATGGAAGTGGGATTCGATCGGGATGGATTTTATCACGGTGCGCCTCGCACCTCAAGGGCAATGATGCCATCCAGGTTGTCATTGGTCGGCTAACTAAAGTGGCGCACTTCCTTCCGGTCAAGGCGGATCTCCGTGTAGGTCTTTTGGCGGATCTCTACATTGCCCGCATCGTGAGCTTACATGGGATACCTAAGACAATTGTCTCGGATCGTGGTTCTCTTTTCACCTCTCGCTTTTGGCGAGTTTGCAAGAGGCTATGGGAACCCGTCTTACCTTTAGCTGACATATCACCCCCAAGCGATGGCGGACCGAAAGGTCAACCAAGTGTTGGAAGACATGCTTCGTGCTTGTGTCCTCTCCTATGGAAAGAATTGGGAGGAATGCTTGCCTTTTGCCGAGTTTTCCTACAACAACAGTTTTCAGGCCAGTCTTGGCATGTCGCCTTTCGAGGCCTTATACGGGAGAAAGTGTAGAACCCGTTGAATTGGTGGGAGGCAGGCGAAAGACCTTTCTTTGGCGGACTCGATCAATGAGGCCGAAGTCAAGTCGACTTATTCGTGATCGTTTGCGCACCGCTCAATCCAGCGAGAAGAGCTATGCGGATCGCCGTCGTCGTGAGTTGAGCTTTGAGCACGATGACTTTGTGTATCTCAAAGTCTCTCCTTTGAAGGGTCATCGGCGTTTGGTGTCAAGGCAAGTTAGCTCCTCGATATATCGGTCCTTACCGTGTTATCGAGAAGAAAGGCGATTGCCTATAAGTTGGAATTGCCACTGCACTTGAAGGGGTACATGATGTTTTCATGTGTCCCAATTAAAGAAGTGCCTCCGTGTTCCAAGCGAGAAGCTCCGTTGGAAACTCTCGATGTCAAGAAGATTTGACCTACATGAGCATCCTGTTCGCATACTCGATGAGGTGAGCGAAGAACGAGGAATAAAACCATCAAATTCCTCAAAGTTCGATTGGTCGAACCATTCGAGGATGAGGCTACTTGGGAAAGGGAAGATCGTCTCCGTGCAGACTATCCACCTTTCTTTACCGAGTGAGCCAAATCTCGGGACGAGATTTTTGTAAGGGGGGGAGGTTTTGTAACATCCCAAAATTGGTTTGTGTTTCAAATGTAATAGAAATGAGGAGAAATTAAAACTTTTTCTCTCATCTTGATTTTTGTAATCAGTTCCATAATTTTTGTAAAGGAATTATGCGAAATCAAAAATCAAATTGCCATTTGGACACCAACACAAATCTCCTTCACGAAAATCTTGTGCCCAACCCCTCAAAATAATTTTCATTGGACCTAGGAGAGATGTTTAACACCTCAGAATTATTTCATAATTTTCAGAAATTATTTGATAATTTTTGAGGCAAGTCAAACATTAGTCAAACTCCTAGAATAGCCTTCTGGAATTTTTAGAGAAAAATGCAGTGCATAAAAGTCTCTGAAAATTTTATATAAGGTTCCTCCTGCTGTCAGCAATCTCCATTTAAAATTTCATAAATTTTGGAGTTTGTTTGCTACCCCATATAATTCCTCCAAAAATCAGTTATTCAAATTCAAACTCTAACTGGTTTTCACTGTTCCTCGGGTTCGGATCAGACTCGGGCTTGAGCCTCTTGACTCGGCCCAGTCAACTAACTGCACTGCTTCGGTCGGTTCGGCGCGAGTGTTGTGCGCCGTTGGATCAGCATCGAACGGTCCACGATCGCGTGAACGTTCGGACCGTCTGAACGCGCCGATCCATTTGAACCGTTGGATTCTAAATCAAGGGTCCACAATCGCGTGAGCGTTCGGACCGTCCGAGCGCCTCGCGCGCGTGAACCGTAGGATCCAAATCAACGGCCCGAGATCAAGCGCGATTGAATCGTTATTCTCGACCCGTTCTATTTCACCGTCGATTAAATCCAGCGGTGGCGGCTATCGTCTTCCTCCTTCGCTTTCGCGCTCGGCCTTGGTCAGCGATAGTTGGTGAAAAGGCGAGCGTGTCGTCGGGTCTTCTCTCCGCCGCCAGCGTTTCGGCATTTATTGCTCCCGTCCCCGCCTCCCAAGTCGTCGTCCTCCTCGAGTTCACGTGCTCCCATCGCCTCGATCGACCTCAACACGAGTTTGGCCATTTTCTTCCCGTTGCTTCTTCCTTGCCCCTTCGGCTATAAAACTCCTCCAGTGGCTTCCTTAGCATCCTTTGAACACCCTTGAGCTCCAGAACCACTGTTAGTGCATTACTCGAGCTCCATTTCAAAAATTGCTCTCGGCCGCCATTGTTGAAGCTCCAACCTCTTCGGTGAAAGTGGTGTTCCGGGCTCTCTCCTTCTAAACCCTTGCTTCCCCAGCTTCTTAGCATCTCACTGAGTATTAACCCTCTGTCGATTTTGCTTTTGCCAGAAGAAAGCGGATCAATTTCGGATTTCCCCCAATTCGGCCGAAACTGCTATTCTTCTTCGCCCGAGCCAGCTCGTTTCTCCTCGGTGCCTTCTTTGGGCTCAGGTACCCTCTTATTAGTCCCTAGTTGCTTGGCACCCGCTCCCTTGAACCGCAGCTGAGCTCATTTGCGTTTTTCGTTTTCGGTCATTTTGAGTCACCTCGGTCATCTCCGGCTTGCTAGCGTTCTAGAACGCCGCAGCTGAAATTTCTGGTGCCATTGTGTGCGCAAGAGTGTTAAGAACCCATTTTGGGCATTAGCTCGCACCGCCGCGGCCAGAGTCGCCGGCGGCGAGCCGTTCTTCCCCGTCGTTTTGTCGGACGAAAACCTGGCGCGAGAGTTTGAACTTGAGTCGTTGCGGACCGTCGATCCTTAGATCAACGGTCCAGATCTGTATGAACGTTCGGACCGTCCGAAAGGTTCGATCCGCGTGGACCGTTGGATCCAAGATCAACGGCTCCTATGCGTGTGAACGTTCGGACCGCCCGAAGGGTTTGTAAATCCCGCGCGCGCGCGTCCGCGTCGGAGCTTGGGCCGTTGGATCCGAGATCAGCGTCCCAGGTTCGGCCACGTCGTTTTTAATTTCTGATTTTCCCGAAAGGATTTAGTTATCAACTGAAAATTATGATAACTTGAAAAATGCATAACTAATTCATTTCAAATCCTTTTCGGTTGATTCAAATTTTGTTGGTTATGTTTTCAACTCATATTTAATCTAAAAATATTTCCAACCCCAGTATAGCTCCAGAAATTTTTGCTAATGAATAGTAGCATTTTTGATTTATAAAAGCTGAGCAAAGTTGTTTTGATCATATCTTTGGCATTGAGAATCCAAATCAATTGGTTCTTGTTGCTAAATTCTTTATAAATCATGATCTTGCTACTGTAAGATTTTCAGAACTTTTGGAGAACTTTTTCTGATTGGGTCTTGGTGTTTTCTTCGTTCTTATCGGTTCTTTTGGTTCTTTCGATAGGATCCGAAGAGCACGTTGATAATATTGTTGATCCCCAGCAGCACCCGAACCCTCAGCAAGTAGGCAAGATATTTGATCATAAATGTCCCATTACTTTCAAAGTCTAATATCTTGTTTACAAACTATATGTATGCATTGCTTTTGTGTCCAATTATTTTTGCCCTGTTTAGAGGTAGCTATTCCTAATGCATTGTTGCCATTAAAATGTTATCCTCGCCACAACCCTAAGTTATTATCATCATTTGGTGAATTAGAGCCGGTGATTTAATTATGTTCTTTCTTGTCTTTTGCGATGTCATGCTTAGAAATGCTTAGCTACTTAGGTAGAATTGGGCGGTTATCGACTTAGTCGATGACCTTGATCACACAAATCATTTTGTTTATTTTTGGTTCAGCACCTTATGCTTTTGTTTTGTAAAAACCGAAAATGAAACAAAATGATTTGACTTGGGCACAATGGCATGTTGGTGTGATTGTTGGGTGTGACAAGGAAAGGTGCCCAGGTCCCTAAGGACCGAAAATGTTGCTTGCGCCATCGATCCAAGTACTTTTGCGTACTAACCACATGAGGGTTATATGGGACCCCACTTGACCTAGTACTTTGGAGTGTGTTATCTCCAGTCGCAGGAGGAGCGTTGTGTGTGTTGTGTGAAACATGATATGTGTTCTCGGTGTTCTTGTGTTGGGTGTGCGGTGGTGGAGATTAGGGTAGGCTCTCCACCTCGAGGCGTCATGATTGTCCAAGGCTTTACCCGTGACGGGTAGTTGTCCGAGGTGGGCCACGACCCGACACAACGTATGGGTTTCTATCCATACAGGCGACTCGGGTTAATACATAATATTGGAAGCGTCTCGTAGGACTTAGCCGTCTTGGCATACCTAAGGAAGTGTGCTTAACCCGGTGGCAAAAGGCGGTCCGGCATGTGGGTAAGTTGGTACACCTGCGCAGGATAAAACTATTCGAATAGCCTCGTCCTAGGTTATGGACACGCTTGGTGATTTCACGCAAGATCTAGACTTCAACAACTGTTTTTGTTTTAAAATTAAAACTTGACATGGTTGGCATGAATGGGTAATTCATGCTATTGTCTTCAAGCTATTGGGTTAGCCACTTCGGGACTATTTCTCGTTGTTGATACTTGATTACTCTTGTTTGTATCAAATAAAATCAGATTTGTTAAATTGCTTTCAATCTATTACATTATTGCAAACAAAACTTGCTTTATGCTTAAAATTTGAGTCCTAGCTTTGCTCCACTTAAATAAGCTTGCATGTAGTTATTGTTCGTGTCATTATCATTCTTAGATATCTTGCGAGTACATTCAAAGTACTCACCACTTTATTGGTTTGCTTTTTTGTTTGCAGAGGAAGAAGGTGAGCCCTAGGGCCTCACTTTTGTGAGATGTTTGTGGATTCGACGACTAGCTTGGCGGTCCGGTCGGTTGCCTTGTGGGTTAAAGGCACACTGATTAATTGGCTCTTTTGTTGTAGCCATCTTATGGCACTTTTGCTTCCGCTGTTTAATTATTGTTGTCTCTTTTATTGTTGGCCAGTTGGCCTCTCTTTTGTAATAACTATCCTTTATTAATGTTATTCTGCTACATTTTTGCTTGGTTCTATGTGAATGAATGGAATTGATGCATGAACTTTGTAAGGAGGTGTGTATTTAGATTCGGAAGTATACATGTCTCGAGTCTCGGCTTATCTGTTTTGTGATGCTAGGGCCAAGCGGTTGGTTAAGCATTACAAGCCGGATAAACCGGGGTCTCACAGGCGCCGTCTTGGCCACCGTCACCGACGCCGCAGATACGTAAGCGAGATGGCAGAGGAATATCGAAATTGCCTGCTGGCCGACTGACCATCACGGAGGTCAGTGACGTTGGTGTCCCTCTGAGTCCCCGGCATCGTGGCGAGATTCGGACCATCTGCGGGATACTTGCAAGGAAAAGGTCCCTATCACCACACCAAAGTGGCAGTATCTGACAAAAGATCAGAGACGCGTGCTGTGGGAAGACCTTTCAAGCAGGTTCACTATCCCAGAAACACACATGAAACGCGTCGAACGGCATGCCTTGCTCTCCATGTGTCACGCGTGGAGGACCTTCAAGAGCGTTCTTGTCACGCAGTACGTGAACAAGAGTGAGACGCCCTTCACGAAGTTTCCATTCTTGACGCGGGAAACATGGAACGCCTTTGTGGCTATGAAGACGACGGATGAATTTAAGGAGCAAAGTGCGGCGCACAAAGCAATCCAGGCATGAAACACTCACCCCCACAGACTCGGCACCGCTGGGTACGTGGCTAAATCCGCGCAATGGGAGGCGGAGGAGGAGAATCTATTTCCTGATATCACACACCCGCGTTCCCTAACCTGGTTAAAAGTGCGGGCAAAAATCTCGTCTGATGGCAGCGTCACTTTCCCAAACCCGGCGGACCAGGAAGTGTCCCAACGTGTGGTAAATATGTCGAACTACCTACTTGTTTATAAGTCCATAACTTCATAGTGACTATAATAGCATGATGACCTCTTGCAGCGTGAATTGATTGCCCAAACTTCCGAAGGCTCCTTCCAAGAACACAGGGAGAAGGATATACTATCTCGGCCCTAGGAAACAAGGAGAACCAGTGCGACGCGAGGCAAGGGGTTAACGTACCTTGGGTACATGGATTCATGACGACTACTTCATGTATAGAAGTAGGAAGAGATCCAAGGCCGAGCACGATAATCGGTTGGAACCGCTTAAGGCGAATTTCAAGGCAGATAGCAAGTTTGCGGGATCAATCGAATCAAGTACTCCGCAACGATGCAAGCCGCCTCGTTATTGCAGAACCGGTCCTCGACATCGGAGTAGTGTCGCGTCCACGCATAATTTTGAACATGACGACGACCAACCACCGATAGACCGCATCAAGGTAATGTACATCTATGGAATGCACCAAAGATAGACCTATAGGACGCCTTAGCTAATTGCGATCGTTTTGTAGGAGCCGACGGCTGCAAGCTCAAGCGAGGTTAGTTGGGTCCATTCCTATTGAGGTGGGCGGGGATGGTGCATCCATACCGTGAAGGAGCGATGCAAAGACGGTGTCCGTGTGGCGCATGGTTACGCAAGGGTGGAGGTGGACATGGTACATCAACATTTCATGGCCGTCCATTGGACATTCGCCCGAACGAAGAGATCACAACACTAGGGGATGCCGTGCAGTTTTATCCGATGGCCCAAGACGGACATCGCCCCGACCCAAAGCGAGGCCGCAATCTCGACAGGATCATTCCTCTCCAACAGGACCCTCCATGACTCCACCTCATATTTCGCCTCGAAGGCCACCTCATCGGTTCCGTGGAGAAGACGCCAAGGAACAAGAAAAGCGTGCTATCAGTATCGGTTCCGAGTCGTCTCGCAGAAGACGCGCCAATCGTTAAGGCCAAATCGAAATCGACGAACATTAAGCCGCCTCCCAAGTCCCGAAGCACGGAAGTACTCCATCGAAAAACCGTTGTGCCCTAACGCACAATTAGCCCATATTTGATTTGCTTGTCGGGCTTTGCATGCTCGTACTGCGGAAAACCGCAAAGAAGGGTGCGACACTAGAATCACCGTCGCATACAAGGATGAGCATTTCTTCAACGGTAGGGCAACTTCGTGGTGGGCTTCAACGACTTATTCAACCTATTAAATCTCGAAGCCCTCGACGCCGCTTCTACGATGTTGGACCTTTGTAAGTGTGTACAATCAAGTTCTACATTCATGTAATCGATAAATATCGCAACTCATTGCTTATGTATAGATACATGATGAAATATGCCGGGAAGGGCGAGAAGTGGGTTTCCTCGACCCACACGTGGTATCTATGCAAACCATCGAAGCGACGCACCGCCGCCGAGAACTACATAACGGCGGCATTGCTTCTTCAGACTCGCAAGGACTACATACTGGTGCCCTACAACCAGGGGTAAGTGCTTCACTATTTGCTATTCAAATTTCATTTGTACTTAGGTTTAATAGTTATAGCGACATACATGAGTAGGTACCATCAATCCTTTTAGTCATTATACCCGGGAGGAACAACGTGATATATCTTGATTCCCTAGTCGAAACGATCACGACTTGAAGTCGCAAGGAATACTCGACAAGTATGATCATTTCCTCCATACATAACTCTATTGTAGTCTTCCTTCGCTTGAAATGCCCGAGGATAACTTTTTCAATTATGTAGTTCGCTCATCTCCTATGTTAGCCAACAAGGAAGATACTGATGGATCCAAATACCAACTAACACACAGATTTAAATTTAGTGCAGCTACAACACAATAATCCTATATATATCATACTTCATAAAAATGTGTCTTCAATCGACTATACATATATATGTAATTCTATTTTTGCAAAGGTCTGCTTGACAAAAAATGATGAGCTATGTGCATTCTACGCTTGCCATCATATGCAAAGAAATCATTAGTGCTAAGATGAAGAATCAGGAGGTTTGTCAATCTCGAAATAATTTTTTTGTAATTGTAAATTCAAATGTATATCCTTACCATTTTTTCTTGACCTAGCGGCGTGGTTTGATAATAGATTTACATGGACTCATTGCGCAAGAGCTCGTGGAAGTTCGAGGCGCCTATGCACCTTTATCATGACGTAAATAGTTGACAAAGGAGAGTTTCACTCCATCGCGAACCCGTAGATTCACGCAAACAATTGACTTAATTGTAATCCAATTGTACAACTATAGCGAAAATACTTCAACAAATTTGATCTTTATTAATTTATTTTGAGTAATGATCAATTTGAGTTGTCAACAATTGATTATCTGCGATGTATCATTTTTGTACATACTTGTTTTCGTGAGGGCATGGCTAGCAATTCGAGGGTGGCCAAAAACGACAAACAATGTAGCTAGGATCGCTCACTACCACGAGCGGTTTTATGTTGAAACCGCTCGTGAAGGCTATTACCATGCAGCGGTTTCAACATAAAACCGCTCGTGATAAGTGCTTATCACGCACGGTTTTAAGTAAACCGTCGTGATATTTCTAGTATCACGAGCGGTTTTAAAGTAAACCGCCTGTGATAACCACTTATCACGCAGCGGTTAGAATCGAAACCGCTCGTGATAATAGTCTCACAGAGCGGTTTTGAACCGTCTGCGTGATAATCTACTTGTTATCACAGACGAACAAATATAGGCGGTTCGAAACCGCTCGTGATGACGGTTCCAACAAATGCGTGATGACGTGTTCTGTAGTAGTGGATGCTCCATGGTGACCATGCTTAATTTAAATATAGTCCTTCATGATGATCGACGCGCATATAGCTAGCTTCCTCACTGGGTTCTTCCTCCAGCCTGATACCGTCTCTAAAAGGAGGCAACTCGTCAAATTAAATATACTCTTCCTCATCCACGACATTCTCAACTCTGGCAATCTTTCTTTTCCCATGAAGAACTACGTGGCGGTTCTTATTTGATGGGTCCGTTACATAAAAAACTTGAACAACTTGCTTAGCGAGTATGACTGGTTCGTTCTTGAATCCGACATGTTTGAGGTCCACAGTAGTGACGCCATACCTGTCGTCCTTCAAGCCCTGCGGAAGTTTAACCCAATGACATCGAAACAGGGGGATCTTGAAAAGTACATAGTCGAGCTCTCAAATCTCCTCTACGAACCCATAGTACGAGTTCAACCCGCGTGCCCCGCGATATTGAACCCTCGTGAAATGCATCTATCACGGACACATTGCTCGATCGTGTTCTTCCTATCCCGAGTGCCAGATAAAACGTGTACCCATTTATGTCGATCCTTGCCATGTCACAATTGTAAATTTTGGCCCTTTGCCAACCATAGCGATGTTTCATCACTTGATGACCTCCCGATGAATTGCGGCTTTAACCATTCGTTGAACCAAGCGGTTGTGCTCTCGTTATCCAAACCTCGACCGGTCCGATTACATTTGGCGTACTATGTCTTTGTGCTCGTCGATGTACGGGACACGTGAGTCATGTGTTGCAAGATCGTGAAATGGGCTGCGCGTATGTATCTAGATCGAGTAATTGCTTTCCTTCCGATGGTCCCGATACCCTCCATTCTCCCCTCATGACGAGATAGAGGCACACCTATCGGTTCCACCTGAGCCATGTAGTCGACGCAGAACTCAATGACCTCTTCGGTTGCATAACCTTCGATGATACCGCCTCCGCCGAGATCGATTCCGCACGTAGGACTTCGAATTCCCATGTATCTCTCGAAGGGTACATATGACGAGGAACACAGGTCGCATATCTTTATCTCTTTCACAAGGTGAACAATGAGATGGACCATGATATCAAAAATGACAGAGGGAAATACATCTCAAGTTGACATAGAGTCGTCACCACCTCGGCTGCAGGCGCCGAGTCCTTGGGATCGATGACCTTCTAAGAAATTGAGTTAAAGAAATAACACAAACCTAAAGATTACCACTCGGACCTTGTTCGCAAGATACTCCTAATTGCGTGAGAAGCATTTGTGTTATCAGCACATGACAATCATGAGACTTCATACCAATTAATTTCAAATCTTTCATGGAAACATGTTTCTTAATATTGGCGAGTAACCTGACGGAACTTTCACACCATGCAAGCTTTGACACAGTTCATTTCTCGGCCTTGGACAAAGTGTAGCAAGTTGGGGAAGGTACGTTCGTCCTTTATCGGTCTCTTCGGTGCTAACTCGGTTCTTATGTTCATATCAATCAAGTCACGCCGTGCGTTAACACCGTCTTTTGTTTTGCCACTAATGTTCAGTGAGAGACCAATCCAGCTATCACATACATTCTTCTCCACGTGCATAACGTCGATGCAGTGGCGAACTTCTAAGTGCTCCCAATAAGGCAAGTCCCAAAAAATTGACCGCTTCTTCCAGATGTTTTTCTGAGGGGTCCTTAATTTACGTTCCTTTCCAAGCACAACATCGATATCCTTAACCATATCATACACCTCTTTCCCTCTAAAAGCCTTTGGAGCTGAACCGTCCTCTTTTATTTCCGTCGAATTGTTTCTTCATCTTGCAGTATGGGTGAATCCTGGGAAGGAACCTACGGTGACGTATATACACAGTTTTACGCGAGTTGTTCAGCCATACACTCTCGTACCATCTAAGCAATGCGGATAGGCTTTTGCTCCTTTTGTACTGAACCCCGACAGGTTACCAAGGGCAGAAAAATCATTGATGGTGCAGAATAATATGGCGTGTAAAGTGAAGTTCTCTCGTTTGTACGCATCCCATACTTGTACCCCTTCGTTCCAAAGTGTCACAAGATCTTCCAGCAATGGTGCTAGGTACACATCAATATCGTTCCCAGGTTGCTTCGGCCCTTGGATAAGTAGTGACATCAAAATGTATTTCCGCTTCATATACAGCCAAGGAGGAAGGTTGTACATACATAGATTCACGGGACAGGTGCTATGTCGGCTGCTCATGTCACCGAAAGGATTCATTCCGTCTGTACTCAACCCTAACCTTATGTTCCTCGGTTCCACCGAACTCTTCGAAGCTCCGATCGAAGTTTCTCCACTGGGCAGAATCAGCAGGGTGTCTGAGCTTCCCATCTTTCTTACACTCCTCCGAGTGCCAACGTATCAATCTTGTCTCCTTTCGGTTCGCAAATAAACGCTTCAAACGTGGGATCACAGGCAGATACCACAATATCTTAGCAGGAGGTCCTTACTTCGCCTTAGCAGTATTCTTACGCTTGTATCGGGATGCTTTGTACACGGGACATACATGCATGTCTGCATACTCTTTACAGTAGAGGATACAATCGTTCGGACATGTATGTATTCTTTCTACTTCCATTCCCAATGGACAAAGAACCTTCTTAGCTTGGTAAGTCGTGCTGGGCAACACGTTTCCCTCCGGAAGGATGTCAGCTAAGATACCTAACAACGCCGTAAAACTCTTGTCGGACCAACTATTGCTTGCCTTCAATTTCAGCAGATTCAAGCACGGTTGACAACCTTGTGTATTCGGCTTGCGGCCGGGGAACAAAGGTTTCCCGAGTCCTCCATTAAGCTCGAATTTACAAAACTCTCTCACCGTAGTTCCTTCTACATCGCAGTAGCATCCGATCCGATTTTCATCATGCGACCTATTCTCATCAAAAGCACATTCCACACCACGCATATCGTTGACTTCTCAATGATGTCGTCATTATCGACTTCGGTATAATCGCTTCTTCACCGTGGATCGTCCAACATGTATATCCTTTTGGAAACCCCTTCAGTATTAAGTGAGCTTCGATGCATGTTGGGTTGTTAAATATTTTTATATTACCGCAATCAATGCATGGACAAGACATAAATTTTATCCCTTCTTCAACATATCCCGCCGGTGGCTCTTCTAAAAGCAAACACGCCATTAATATACTCTTCACTCACACGGTTCTCAATGTACATCCAGCTTCGGTCCATCTACACGTCTACGCACGTAACAAATTAATTAGTGTTAAATTATATTAATAAACTGCAAGTACCCTTCATAATAACCAAACACATTAGTGATTAGTCTAGAGCAAATATAAAGGGTTACAGATCGTTACACATTAGTTATTAGTCTAGAGCAAAAATAAAGGGTTACAGATCATTACCCTTATCTCCAAGGTGGCGCAATGTAAGAGGAGGCAGCAGAGGTGCCGCAATGGGGGAGGAGGCAGCAGGGGTGACAGCTCAAAAAGGAATGGGCAACAATATGCATGGAACGAGGCAGCAGCAGCAGGGTGGAGCAACGGGGGAAGAGGCAGCAGTAGCAGGGTGGCCAATGGGGAGGAGGCAGCAGCAACAGGGTGGTGGTGCCTCAAATGCAATGGGCAGGGGGCCTGTCGGGAGCACCTATTTATAGTGCCTATATATCACAGACGGTTCTTGTAAAGAACCGTCCGTGATAAATAAGTATCACAGACGGTTCTTTATACGAACCGTCTGTGATACCTCACAGACGGTTCGTATAAAAAATCGTCTGTGATGACTACCATTATCACACACGGTTCTTATTAACGGTTGTGAAGTATCACAGACGGTTGTATTAATAAACCGTCTGTGATATGTCCTTATCACAGACGGTTCCCAAGGAACTGTCTGTGATGAGGCGTCTTCTATTGCATGTTTTGTGGTAGTGCCACCGGGTCCGGGGGCGGAGACCCGGAGGTGGAGCGGCGTGGGAGAACCGAGGCGGGGCGGGCCAGGCTGGGCGGAGCGCGGGTCGGGCCCAGGAAGAGCGGCCGACGGGCCAAGCCCAGGCATGAACCCTTAATAATCTTCGAAATTTTTTTGATTTTGAAATTGAGGTTTAGATTTTGGGGAGTTTTTGAAATTGAAACCATTTTTCTTCTTGAATCCCAGAAATTGGATGTTACATACTATCGATAACAGTTGTCTATACTATTGTGTGTCCCCTTAGAACTCACGTAATTGACACGATTTCAATTCAGCTTATAGTGTGCACGGTGGCTAGATTTCTTTTCTTCTTGTTCAATTAATTTGTGAATTTCTAGCTATTTTTTCTTTTCTTTTCTTTTCTCTCATTAATGTATGAATTTCAAGCTTTAATTTTTCCCTCCTATGATTAAGTTGAGGGATTGTGAACGAGCTAAGGTCTAATTAGTAGAGATACATCCATATGTTGATGATAAGTCTAGATTACAACGGTGCAAATTAATCGAATATAGATTGAAGTATATATTAGCATTCACTACCGCAGATGGGCTCTTTGCCGAGTGCTTAGGGCACTCGGCAAAGCCCCTATTGCACTCGGCAAAGGCTTTGCCGAGTGCGCGACTCGAAAAAGCAATCGGCAAAGAACCGTCGGCAAGGTTTCTTTGCCGAGTGCCACATATCGGGCACTCGGTAAAGCCTTTGCCGAGTGTCACGTCAAGACTCGCAAAAAAAATCCGACGTCAACTCGACGGCCTCTTTGCCGAGTGCCACCTCGGCGACACTCTAAGAAAGAATTTTTCTCTTTTTATGAAAATTCTTTGCCGAGTGCCATACTCTTGCACTCGGCAAAGCTGGGAAATTGTTTGATTCTCGGCTTTGCCGAGTGCCATACTCTTGCACTCGGCAAAGCTGGAAATTCGGTTTGATTCCCGGCTTTGCCGAGTGCCATCTTGCACTCGCAAAGTGGGAAATTGGGTTTCGCTTTCCTTTGCCGAGTGCCATGGTCACTAAGATTCGGCAAAGCCCTCTTTGCCGAGTGTGGCACTCGCAAAGAGGGAAAATGCTATTTTTTTGGTTTTGCTTTCCATCAACACAAACAAAGAAATCATATATATATATCAACACACAGCACAGGATATATGACATACACATCCATATTCCATCACATACACATCCATAACCCATCACATACACATCCACCATCCATAATACATCACATACAAATCCATTGTCCATAATCCATCACATACATTCGCATCATCCATGACAATATCCATCACAATATATATATGTCTCTAGTAGTAGTCCAACATAAGGCTAAGTCTAACACAAGTCCATACAACATGAAAAGAAATAAATAAACGGAACCTACTGCCAGCCTCCCCACCCGGAGTGTGAACTGCCACCTTGAGGAGGGCCAGTTGGCAACCTGGCCTGTGGAGAAGGGCCACCTCGAGGAGTCGGGTTCGAACCCGCCGACTGTGGCTGCACAAAAGAGAAGCGAATTCATGAGTATCTACAGGAGGGCCGCACAAGCTAAAGGAATAAACAACCATATATACTCACCGGAGTCCCTACAGGAGGAGGAGGAGCCACAACTGGAGCGAGCAGCGACTGGGGCACGACCACACCTGGCAAGGACTGAAGGCTCGCCATGAAGCTGAACATGTCCTGCAGCCTCTGCCCCTCGGCCGCCCTCTGGGCTTGTGCGACCTCCATCTCCGGTAGGTGGGCCTCCACTGGCCGCTCATTGGGCCTCCAACCTCCGCAAGTCGGCCTGCAACATTCCACCCGCAATGTTTAAACAATGCAAAGGCAAGGTAGATGTGTAAAAGCAATGAACGATTTAATAAAACAAGATTAACTCGAGTTCCGCCATCTGCTGCTGTGTGAGCTCTGCCGAGAGCGTATGGGGAGGAGGAGCTCGTGCTCCTTGCTCGAATCTCGGACGAGGGTGGGAACAGAGGCGAGTCGATGGCTGTCCGCCATCCAAGACGGCCGTCTTGCTTCTCCTCCCAAGCCTCATCGGAGGTCTCGTGTCCGGTGGGTGGCGGATCAAGTCCTCCCCATGGCGCTCGCGGGCCGCCGAGGTGTACTCGCTAAGCTTGCTGTGGACGCTCGCGTTGGTGTACGCCTCGGGCCCGTCCGCCGGGTTGTAGGTGACTTCGGGGCCGTCGCCTTGCCCTTGTGTGCCAGGGCGTACGCCATGAACTCGTTGCATTCCTGGCCTTGGTGCGCCTGGGACTGCGAGGAAAACACAAATATGATTACAAGTAATGAGAATTGAGCGTTAGAATAAATAAATAAAGATGAAAACACAAAGAAGATTACCCATGTCTGGGCGTACGTGCTGAGGCTCCGGTTGCCTTGGTGGTGTGGCGCCCCACCCATCTGCAGGCGGCAGTCCCGACGGATGTTGTGCTTCTCCGCCCACTCCTCCGAGAGCCACCTGTCCACAATGGCCTCCCAGCAGAGGCGGTGCCTGGCGCACCAATCAAGACATTGCTGCATACCATCAAGTTATTGATATGTCAGAAGATGAAATGAAGCCTACCTATTCTTCATTGAAGGAGTCAGTATTAATGTTTCGTACTTACCGAGAGGTCTCGCTCCTTGGTGAGCGCCCCGGTCCCGCATCGGCCTTCCTCACCACCGACCAAGGACGCCGGCGTCAGAGTTGATGATGCACTGGGAGCCGCTGCGTGGTACAGTCCGAGAGTCGGGACCTCTGCACCTTGTCACGAACTCGCGCCGCCTGGTCCTCAAACCCTTCGTCGACTCAAGAAGTCCTCGCATACGAGACATCATGTATCGCTTCATTATTTCAAGAATGACCAATGAATGCGTAGTATTGACCAATTTAGTGCGATGAAGACTCACGTAACTTCGGCCTTGATCCGCGCCGCAACGGTGCGAACTCGCCGTCCTCGGCGGCGTAGAAGTGGTCCCACGCCCGAGCGGCGAAGTCACCGAGGCGTAGGTGACCATGCCGAGGTGGTGCCGCCAATCGAAGGCCTGTGGTGGCATTGATGTGCTGCCGTTCGGACACAACTTCCCGATTGCCGCAAGAGTCATTAAGAAGAATTGTTAGTCTCGATTCGATTTTCAACATGTCATATGAAATAGTAGTGAAATAATACTTACTTGTCGCCATTGGTCGAATCACCGGGCGCCGGTGAAGTGGGATCGGCCACGCCGGAGCCGCGAGGGCCCGCGCAAGTAGACTCCCGACGAGGTAGAGCCAGAGGGTGCAAGTGGAACCCATCGCTGCCGATATCGCCGCCTCCCATGGTCCGACGAGTCGAGGAAGTGCCACCCTCCTATGTGCAGCCCACCGCTGGTCGTCCTCGCCCACCGACGGGTGGCGGCCGGTGCACCCTCGTCCCCGGACGGCCGCAGGGCGCTCCTCCTCCTCCTCGTCGGCGGCTCCAAAGAAGGGGTCGCCCTCGGCGTGGGGTGGTGAGCGCTCCCTCATGTAGAGGGAGTTGACCCCGACGGGCCCGCCTCCGCCTGCGACATTTTGTCGAGTGCCGCAATTTCAAAGATTAAACCAATTAGCATGCTTAAATTACAAGTACTTATAAAGAGATGCAAAATGAACGAAACATAATTGCAATAATAATAATAATAATAATAATGTAGTATTACATGAATTAGAAATATTCTTCACGATCGGCAATTTGGATCATAGGTGTCGCCATCACTATCAATATTGTCGAGTAAATCGGGCTCATCTCCATCGTTGTCATCATTGTCATCGCCTAACTCGTAATCGCTCAAGCATTTGTAAGTCCTTAGCATTTTGCACCTCTTCTCCGTCGTCCTCATCTCCACCGTCCTGATCAATGTCATTGTCTACTTCCATGCCCATCAGCGAAAACATGTCTATGTCAAACCTCCCTTCTAGCCCCTCTGTTTGATAAAACTCCCGTGTGTTTGGGTCAAAGTTGTAATCCTCATCGCTTGGGACAGTAGGTTTACGTCGGCGATACCAATCGCACAAGGTACCAACCGATAAGATTGGGGTCTTTTGGCACGCCCATGGGAGATAATAAACTTGCGTGGCTGTTGAGCCACAATATAGACATCCTCTCCTTGATAGACGAGTAATCCCGTCGAATTTCGACTTGTCCAATCTCGTGGGCTTCTCGTGACATTAGGATCGAACCAATGGCATTTGAATACGACTGGATTAGGAGCTTTGCGACACTCAAAATTGAGCTCGTATATTTCTTCTACTATGCCGTAGTAGTCGCGCTCATCGGTGCCGGGCGTACGAACTCCGGTATTCGTGGTTTTCCGATTGGGCCGACTCCGCTCGTAGTTTCTTGTGTGAAGCGATAGCCATTCACATCATAAACGGTGAATGACTTGACCTTGTAGGCGAAGCCTTTGGCGCAGCCCTTTCAACTCAAAGATCCATTTCGCATCCTTGCGGGCCCGCAAGGTGAGGTAGGATAGATCGTTACATTACTCGCTCGTAGGAGCAAAGTGGGATGTCAAAGATTGAACGAGGTAAATTGACGGTACCTTCAGATCGAACCTGTGATATGAAATCGGGCACACCATCTTTGAGAAGACTATCTTCTTCTTGAGGGAAGGAGCCCTATTCCTCTCTCTGTATTTATTCAAAATTCTGAAAAACAAGAGATAAGGGGTTGGATAGATGGAGGATAGTGACAAGGGCGTATGTAACAAGCTCATTGAGAACTTATCGCACATAAGGCTTCACTTCGTCAAGGTTCAACAACACATACAAGATGATAGTGCGCCACTCATCATGCCGCAAGGTCTTGGTGCCCGATGTGCTTGCCTTCCGAGTTGCCCTTTGAAAAGGCCGAGGTTCGATGAACTCGTCCGCGTGTAACGAGGGGGACGATTGTACGCTGGGAAGGCCATCCTTATAGTATGTGTTGTGAAGTTTGACACCTCCTCCGTAATGAATGCCTCGCCACGAAGCCTCAATTTTGGCTTTATTTCTACACTTTTTCAAGAATCTTTAGACATCTCTCAATTGTATAGCACCAACGGGCTCGCACGGGCCCCCATTCGTGCCTCGCACGGTAGGTGCAAAATCGATGTCGATCGCCGTGAAGAAGCCGGGTGGGAAGATCTTCTCCAACTTGCGAGCAACACAGTGCCACTTTCTCCAAGTCATCAATCACGCCCCGAGATAACTCCTTGGCACAAAGTGGCGGAAGAAATAGCTCAACTCGCCAAAGACGCGCCACACATGCTCGTGGACGATCCCCGGTCATCGCAGAAGGAGCCGCTCAATTCATATGTGGTAGTCATGACTCTTCATCCCTAAGACTCGCATAGTGGACAAGTTCACTCCCTACTCAAATTCGCCGCATGCCCATCGGGGAACATTAACGTCTGGATCCACTGCAGTATTTCCTTCCTTTGGTCCCTTTTCAAGACGAAATCGACCGAGTCCTTCTCCATTTCTTGCGGGCGCGGAGGCTTCATCACTTGCTTTGGCCTATCGCACATCGCTGCGTGTCGATCTAGCCTTAACGTTGTCCTTTGACTTATCAGAATGTCCATGAGTGTTGCAAAAAGCGCCTCGGCGATATTCTTTCTCGTGTGCATTACATCAATGTTGTGTGGAAGAAGAAGGTCATTGAAATAGGGAGCCTAGTCAAGCCCGATTTATGAGTCCACCGTGTTCCTCACCATATCCAATAAAACCACCTTTCTCTTTATCATGTTTGAGAGCCTCTATCTCAAAGACGGACCTCGGCACCGGCCATCATCCGAGGTGCGGTCGGTGACTTGAACCCCTTTCACGAAGTTCTTGACGCCTCGTGCGAATGGATGGTCAATAGGAGGAATTGACGATGTTGGTCAAACGAAGAAAACTTGCCACCCTCTTGACCAAGTGAACCTCACAATTGCCTTGCATATTGGGCATGGGAACTTCCCGTGAACACACCACGCGAGAATATGTCATACGCCAGAAGTCATGCAGGAGTAGTGGTACCACACATGCATTGTGAAGTTCTTCTTTGTAGCTCGGTCGTATGTCGCACCTTTTCCCAAGCAAGAATCAATTCATCAATGAGAGGCTCCATGAACAAACCCATCTTGTTCCCCGGTGTCCAGAATTATCGGTGACAAGAATACATTCTTGGGTTGAAACATGACGCCGGGGGGGGAGATTGAGGGGATCACGAACACGGGCCAACAAGTGTACGGGCCGCCAAAGAATCCATAGGGGTTGAACCCATCTGTTGCGGCGCTACACGTACATTCCGAGCCTCCTCGCCTTTACCATGATGTATGCCATCGAAATGGGTCCATGCATCGCCATCCGATGGGTGTACCATCTTGTCGAGATTGTATCTTTTGCCATGTTTGTGCCATGTCATCTATTTCGCGGACTCCTCTGTCATGTACACCGTTGGATCCTCGGTATGACAGAAGGTACCGAGGACCTTCGCGGGATACCAAGTCGTTCCTTCTTGCCATCACTAGTGTCGACCTCCGGATACCTAGAGGATTTGCACTTTGGACGGGCGTTGCTTTCTCGTGATCTTTCCTAAATAGGACGCAACCATTCGGACAAGCATGGATGTGCTCATACAAAGATCTTGAGGGCACGAAGAAGTTTCTGTGACTCGTACAAGTTCTTCGGCAGAATGTGACCCTCCGGAAGCAGGGATCCAACAACTGCCAACATACCATCGAAGTTGTCTCGACTCATGCTACACTGCGACTTGAACGCCATTAGGCGTCCAATGGCATCCAGCCATAAACCATTGTCTTTTCGTGAAGGGGCTTCGTGTCAAGACAAAGATATCGTAGTACGCCTTTGCGGATTCCTCTGGCTCGTCCTCTAATCCTTCACCGAACCGTGCCTCCTGAAAGTCATCCATCCAGTCTGCTACCCCGGCATCTCCATCAAAAGCCTCGAGGCGTGGTCTCACCACCTCCTCTCTAATACGATCGGCTTCACCATGGTGGATCCAACAGGTATAGTTTGGCGTGAATCCATACTTGCAAAGATCTTCCCCCACGTTCTTCCTATTCTTTCTTACACGGTTGTCACATTTGCTGCAGGGACACGGCATCCGACTCGACCCTCTAGCAGCCTCGCCAAATGAATGCTCCAAGAAAGCATTAGTCTTAGTCATCCATTCTGGGGTCATACTTGCGTGGCCCGTGTACATCCAATCACGGTTCTCCATCCTCTGGCATATACATATGTAAGCGAGTAATATAACCAGCAATTGCATCTGCCCGGCGTTCCTACCATCTAATAGGTGAGGATAGGTCCTAATCCCACCCGCGGATGCGTAGATGAGGTCAGTTTCAATGCTCCGCTCCTATCCGAGACAGAATTTGGCGGAAGATTTTCATTGTTCTCCGATACACGCCCCGCAAGGGAGAGTGTATCCGAGAACAACAGGAGGTGATGCCAAAGTCCGCTCTTGACCGAGCGAACCATGGAAACTAACCTCATCTACGCATCCGCGGGCTGTCCAAAATACGTGGACAATCCGAAAGAGATACGGTCGCAGATATGCAAAGATCTGCATACCTCCGACCGTATCTCTTTCGAACGGGAGACGCCTAACTGGGCTACGTGACCATATAAAACATGCATGCAAAGGAGGAGGGGGTTATACCTAGGGTGGCGGTGGAGTCAGGCTAGTGGGGCAGTGGCGTGTCGGTGCAGTGGCGAGGCGATGCGGTGCAGGCAGACCAGCAGCGCCGACGAAGACGATCGGGTCCTTCTCCTACATAAAAAGGTAATAGGTTAGGCAAACATTATACCAAACATTATATAAATAACAATAATGAACATTAACAAGGAGCATCATTATATGCACGGCTAGCAGCTCGTTTCTATCCAAAGAAGACTAGAACAAGATAATCACATAAAAGAAAATTTGTCAAGATAACCAACGAAGACATATATAATTAAGTACAAAGCAGCAAACTAAACCGTACGTCAATATATATAGGCTATAGCAATCTCCCCAGTCAACAAAGATTGTGGCAGGTAAGTTCATCCCAGAGAGAGTAATAATCACCTCACCAAATTAAAGTCTGCTTAGTTAATATACTCTTTTGCTCTTGCTCAACACGAATATATATATAATGATCAAACTAATGAGGCGTTCCAGTTGTAATTATGTTCATGTATTCATGATGAAAATCAATCTTTGGCACATATATATAATGATCAAACTAATGAAGCTGTTAATACAGAAAACAATCCAAAAAGAACCAGTGATACCAACATTATTTTGTTTCAACACTCCTAGTATATCGACATGTTTATTGAAGGACGATGGTTTATAGCCAGCAAATGAGTACAGCTAATCTTGTGGGCCAATTATGAATTGGCCGACTGGTGCACAATGATCATTAGCTGTTGATTTGAGTACCATTTTCAGTGATGTGAAATGATTTATAGGTATTTTATATATCTATTTTGTGGGCCAATTGCGAATTGGACGGCGATCTTACCTAATTCTCTTAAGTGAAATGCATGTATACACATGCAGCTGCTTGTCGTGTCAATATATTGGTGGGGATTCATGCATGTCTTTTGTCATATATATGAACGTTTGGTGACAAAGATGTAGACTTCATCTCAGATCTTTTTACCTTTAGCATGAAACTCGCATGCATGCACTTAATTGGCAATTACTACAGTTTAGCTAAGGTTTGTGTTATACATATGGCGGATGACATAACAATTAGCTAGGACAACTTGCTTCTCTTTCGGTGAATGGAAACAGGTACAAGAAGCTAGTATAAGCCTTTGAGATTCTTACCCCAGAAAGAAAGCAACAAACGCATGTGTCTAAGACGACTAAAAAACACGACAAACCAATTCAACATAACCACCCTCCTAGCTAGGACTCTATAGAGCATCATCCAGCTAGTTGTTTATATATATATATATGTGTGTGTGTGTGTGTGTGTGTGTGCATGTGCAGAACTACCCTAGAACATACGCGACTTCGGAAAGAGGCATACTCATGATCGCAACTTTCTTGTTTTTCTTTCTCCATATATAAAGTATTCCGGATGTCACTTAGCACGTTCCATTTAACGGTTATTAGTATATTGTGACGGGGTTATAAATTTGTAATATTTTTCCAAGTAATTATAATTTTGTCAGGTGTCACTTTGTCCAATTTTTTTGGTCACATACTCTTACCGTTGGGAAATGTTTATATATGACCTAAATAATTAGGCTGCACTAGATTACTAGAAACAACATCACCTGTACGAGGAAAATACTAAAGAGTACAATAACCGTTGCTCATTCACAAATAACCGTTGCAAAAATGTAAATATTGCAGTGTTTGTTCATATATATATCTATGTGTGTTGCATTTTTCCTCAAATGTAACTCGTAGATCAAGGGTCCATTTGGACTGCTAATGTAGATCACAAAGACACATATATATTCTAGAGAAGGAAATACAGTGATAGGCACACATGAAAAGAACATGCATACATATGGCGTGATACACACATGGCGATGGCATGCTGATATGAGATTGATTTTCTACTCCTTGCTGCATCCAGGTGATTGCACACCAATGCAACCATTTCATATTTGAAGGTCCGCAGGCGGTCGGGAAGAGAAGCATGGTGTTGGCACTTATAAGGGATGCTTTTGGTCCTGATCTTAAGGTCACTGTAACTAACTTATGCACAAATTACTACTCTTGATCCTTCTTGGTGCTCACAAAACTTAGATGATCTATTTATCTTTTCATTTCACAGATAGAACATGCATATTTGTAAATCAAATTCGATAGCTCGTATATGGATCTAACCGGAGACGAGGGAGCCGGGGCCGCCGGAGACGAGGGAGCCGGGCCAGGCTGGAGGGCCTTGGGACGCGGGCCGGGCGGGAGGCGGGGCGCCGGAGATGAGGGAGCCGGCCGGCGCTGGGAGGCGCTGGGAGGCTGGGCAGCATGGAGGCGGGGCCGCCGAGACGAGGGGCCGGGCAGCAGGGGAGGCGCGGAGCCGCGGGCCGGGCGCGGAGGCGGGCCGCCGGAGACGAGGAGCCGGGCCGGAGAGGCTTGGGACGCGGGCGGGGCAATGGGAGGCGGGCCGCCGAGACGAGGCCGGGCCGTGCGGAGGCGGGACGCGGGACTTGGGGCCCAGTGGGAGGCGGGCCGCCGGAGACGAGGAGCCGGGCCGGGGGCGGGGAGGCGCGGGACGCGGGACGAGGGGCGTGCGGGAGGCGCTGGGCGGGCGCTGGAGGCGGGCGGCTCGAAATTTGAAAAAGTTTGAGCTGCGTATCACACAGATGATGCTCACAAACCAGAGATCTCCACATGTGATCACACGTATCCACGGAGATCTCCGGTTTGTGAGCATCGACGTGATAAACGTGTCTTCAAACTTTTTCAAATTTTTTCCACGACATACGCATACGATACGGCGACAACTCGACAAGTTTCATGATTTTCGGAATTCGTTCGCATTTTATACAATTAAAAAACCACTCCCACGCAAGTTGGCGGCGTTGCCCCGTGAGCACGTTGATCGAAATTTCGAGACAGTTCCTGGATTTAGCCTAAATTTACACTAAGAAACAAGGATAACATTTTTTGAACGAATGTAATCCATTATTCGATGCACCTGCAGTTCAAACTTACATTTTCTGGAAAAATTCAACAAAACAAAATAAACTATAGAAATATGCCAAAAGGCGATGAAAATATCCCAAATTTAAACATGATGTTTGTGGTAGTGTACTAAAGCTTCAAAAAAAAATTGGTGGCAAAAAACAAAAAAATTAGTTTGCCGAGTGCCTAGGGTTGGCACTCGGCAAAATAAATTCTTTGCCGAGTGCCACACGGGGGGCACTCGGCAAAGAGGACGGCGCTGGATGCCGCTATGTCCCTAACAATCTTTGCCGAGTGCCTACCTTTGCCGAGTGCCTGGCACTTGGCAAAAACCGTCTTTGCCGAGTGCTGGTATTTGCCGAGTGCCAGGCACTCGGCAAAGGCCTCTTTGCCGAGTGCCATATTTTGTCGAGTGCGGCACTCGGCAAAGACCTTTTTTGCCGAGTGCCCGCAATTTGGCACTCGGCAAAGAGTTTTGCACTCGGCAAATCACGTGTTTCCCGTAGTGATTGTACGACCATTACAACTCTATTTAAAATATACAATTCTATTTAAAATATATAAATACATAACACAATATGCCCGCACAATTGCAGGGAATTTGCGTCTAGATTAGCTGACAGCTTTGCTTCAATATTGCTTCTCCGTTAGTTTGTCTTCTAGTTTTAGTATATAAATACATCAAGAGGAGGTTGCCTCCTGCTGTCCTGCATACAGGGGGGAAAAAGCTTATCGCTATAGTCCAAATTCCAAAATGGCCTTCTTCCTCGTATGCATGTCCTCGCTTCTGCTCATCGTCTTCTGCTCCTACGTCTACCAACTGCTCGCCGACACCCGTCGACGTCTCCCACCTGGCCCAACGCCGCTTCCAGTCATCGGCAACCTCCTCGACGTTGCGACTAAGCTCCCGCACCGCTCCCTTGCGCGCCTGGCCGAGCGCTACGGCCCGCTCATGACGGTCCGGATTGGCGCCGTCGTCGTCATCGTCGTTTCCTCCCCGGCCACAGCCCGCGAGGTCCTCCAGACACACAACGCCAGCCTCGCCGGCCGCAACCCGCCCGACGCGTGGCACGGCGTGGGGCACTCCTCCAACTCCGTGTTCGTCCTCCCGCCGCGCCACAAGTGGCGCGCACTGCGCAGGCTCGGTACGGAGCAGCTGCTGTCGTCGAGACGGCTTGACGGGCTGCGGCCGCTCCTGCGAGACGCCGTCCTCGGCCTGCTCCGTGACGTGTCGGAGCGGGCGGCGTCCGGCACGCCGGTGAAGGTCGGCCGCGCGGCCTTCGCGGCGATGGTGGACCTGCAGTGGCGCGCCATGTTCTCCGCCGACCTGGACGCCGCAATGTCCCGTGAGCTGCACGACGTCGGGCGACAGGCCGTGGCGCTGGCACTGAAGCCCAACGTCTCGGACTTCTTCCCGGCGGTCGCGGCAGCCGACCTCCAGGGTGTGCGGCGACGTTTCACGAGACAGCTCGGGAGGGTCTACCAGCTGGTCGACCAACAGATCGAGCGGCGGAGCAGCAGCAGGGAAGCCGGCGGCGGCAAAGGACGTCAGAGCGACCTGTTAGACGTGATGCTCGACATGTCGGAGCAAGGGAAGGACGACGGCGTGGTCACCATCAACCGGGATGTGATGAGAGCATTTCTCACGGTAAGCAATTAAGCACGAAAAACATTCCTCGCGCGCATGCTTGTAGTTTGCGCACTTCGAGATTCGTGTGCCATCTCACCTCCTCTTCATCTCCAACTAGGCTAATTAATCGTACACTAGCGTTGTCTCTGGCGATCTGGCAAAGTGGACACTAGGCTAGCGCCTCGCGCCGCGGATTGGTGTAGCCGGCTGACAATTGCCACCGTAGGTTCAATTTTCTTTGTCACGACACCAGAAGCAGACCGGAGTCGGTGGGGAGGCAGCACGGGGAAGCGGTGGGGTGGGGATGGACAAGGACGAGGAGGTAGAGCTCCGGCGGGCCTCCATGTCCATGGCGTCAAGTGCAGGCACATGAATGTTGACCATGGAGGCACGGATCACTATTTTATGAGGTGGAATTCAGTGGAAGCTGATAGACACTTATTGCTACACATTTTTAACTAAAACGATATTGGGTTGTAGCTTTCTCCCTAAAATCAAACTGGCCAGCCGTTGTTAATATCAGTTATTTTCACCTTTAGTGGTCTCCACGTGAGACACGTGAGACATTATTGAGTATGAATTTTATTACAGTACTAGCTGTCTTAGTAAGATGTTGAACTTTTTTTTCTCACGATCGATAAACAAAGCTTAAGTCCATCAACTGGGTGCATTACATTGAATAGAATCTATCTATATCTATATATCTATACTAATTAGAGCCCCTTCTAGAAGCCCACAACATGTTAATTCTATGAATAAAAAGCTAGAAATTCCTATATTATTCAGAGAAAAATAAAAAAATTAGAAATTCCAACGTAAATCACATAAAAAGAAAAGTCTAAACCTTCAATTTATAGCCTATACAGTCCTGATCTAATTCGTGAAGGACAATTGTTGTGACCAAATTGAAAAAGTGTTAGTCCTAAGCAGTGATTTCAATACCGGTTCCAAAAAAAAATACCGGGGGTGGCCGGTAAGACCGATACGGTCGATAATTGGCAAATTTTGGCCGAATTTTTTCAATTTGTTTTGAATTTTTCGGATTTTAAATTTAAAAAAATCAAATTCAGTTAAAATTCAATCAAACCAGAAATTTCGGCACCGATTCGAAATTCTACTGGGACCACTGGTAAACTGATTACCGGCGATTATCAGACCAATAATTGCCGATTCCGATAATTGAATCCCTGGTCCTAAGTACGGTTGGAAACAAATCGGAGGATAAGAAGAGTATGCATCATTTGGTACTTGGTACGGAGTGCATTATGCCTGGTGGGCTCACTGATACATGCATACATTAAGAATTGGTAATGCTAATTAAAAGGTTTATCTATTACATTTTAAAGAAAATAATGGATCTTGAATTGAAAGAGAATGGCAGGTAAACTGATATTGAATTGAAAGAGATTGACAGGTCAAACAAGACATTCATATATTAATCGGAGAAAAAGAGAAATATCTACAAATTCTCATATCTATCTATCAATCTATCTATATCTATACGTAAATTCTATTATTCGGAGAAAAATAAAAATTCTAGAAATTCCTACGTAAATCACATAAAAAGAAAAGTCTAAACCTTCAATTTATAGCCTAGAGCACCAATATTTCCTTGTGATGTAGCATCAGACAAGACAATTTCTTCCGATAGAAAAGGCCTGAGCCTAGAGTCCTGATCTAATTCGTGAAGGACACTTGCTGTGACCAAATTGAAAAAGTGTTAGTCCTAAGTACCTCACGTTAATCAGAGAAATAGAAAAAAAAATCCTGACCATCCATATGACGTGAATATAGCTTTTTAAACGGTTAAGATTTATTTATAAGCAAATTTTCTACAGTTCTCATGAAATAATTGAATCTCAAAAGTATACAGGTATCTATTGCCCTTACTTGGTTTAAACGTTTAGAAGCAAATCAACTATCAAATAATCTCTGTATTATGGGAGCTAATTAAATGTGTCTCCTAATTAATCCAATCTACTAATAACGTACTATTATTTGATACATGTGTGTATGTGTATGCATGGAGGACATAGTGAGATAGCCAATAACATACTATTGTATGCATGGGCGGAACTAAATGGAAGGACCCGGTGTCACAGGACACCGGGTCAAAATAAAAATTTAGCAGAGATTAGTCCATATATACTACGCGTGCACCCCTTGGTTAAAAAGTTGTGCACCCTGGTTCAGCCTAACCTCTGACTAGATGATGCATTTTGCCAATGTTTGCCACATAAATTAATATTTAGTACATTGTTGCTTGAAACTTATATATGTTGTTATATGTATGGTGACGTAGTGAATCCCGATCACTTCTAGTTCCGCCCCTGATTGTATGATATGTATGAAGTTAAAATAAACAAAAATTTATAACAAAAATTAAGCATGAATTTAATTATGCCTATATGTATGCTAATTAGAGGCTTTTCTATTAACCCCCACGTTAATCTTTGGGGTAAAAAAAAGCTAGATATTCCCATATTAATCGGAAAAGGATAAAATTCCCACAATAATCAAAGAAAAAGAAAATATCTTAGTCATCAACCTTTTATGAAGAAGCATGATCTATGGCTAAGATTAAATACTACACTTAGTCCATGTTGATAAATAGAGTTTGGATGGTGTTCGAGTACATAACAATGAATTACCGGTCAATGTCTATTTCAACAAAGAGGGATATTCTCTTTCCAAAATTTAACATGTTCCTATGATTAGATCTCTCTCTCCAAAACACGGTTTGCAGAATAAATTCTGATATAAAATTAGAAACAAATGTAACTATGAAAATTTAAGAACTATAAATGAAAAAAATTGATGACAAGCATTATACGAATTCAAAGTAAACATTTACATAAATTATTACCACTAAAAAAATCAACTGATGTTGCCCGTGCGGATGCATG
The DNA here is from genome assembly GCA_036346395.1 of Hsuehochloa calcarea. Classification (NCBI taxonomy): domain Eukaryota; kingdom Viridiplantae; phylum Streptophyta; class Magnoliopsida; order Poales; family Poaceae; genus Hsuehochloa; species Hsuehochloa calcarea. The sequence goes on along the minus strand of CM070611.1, from coordinate 18,262,721 downwards.
GGTTGATGACAATTTAATATCTAACTAGTATATCGTCCGTTCTTTTGCAAATTTTATAATGAATGAACTTTTTAACTTGAAATTTTATACATAAGTAGATTAAATTGAGAAGCACACCATCATTTTCAAAGGAAATTTTGAAGTTAATTTGGTGCCCCAACCGACCGTATTGCACCAATTGCCCCTAAGGTAATGTTGCACCTAATACGTTGTGGAAATATACCATATATACAGTAGTAAAAATTAAAGTGTTTTGGACGTCCTATATCCACGATTTCTGAAGATTATTTGGGGCATTTCTAATTTCCCAACGTAAATGCATGCGGCTGCTTGGTCAAGGGGGACTGCTTTTGTCACTTGAAGTTTCCGTATTTGGATCTAGTTTTTTCATCAATTACAGAGAGAAAACAGGATGTATTGCATTGACATGCAGTACCTACATTTCATTGCAGGTATGACGTACCCGCGGTGTAGTACGGAATATGTGCGGTGCTACCAATTTGTATGATTCTAACAGTTGCATCTAATCAATTTCAGGATTTATTTCTCGCGGCCATCGACACAATCTCACATACAGTCGAGTGGGCAATGGCAGAGTTACTGCAGGATCCGCAAACTATGAGAAAACTACAAGAAGAGCTCAAAAGGGTTCTTGGCTCGAAAACACACACTGAAGAATCTGACATCGACCAGCTTCCCTATCTCCAAGCAGTTGTTAAAGAAACACTCCGACTGCATTCAGTTGTGCCACTGGTACCAAACAAAGCCGAGGCTACAGTAGAAATACAAGGCTACACCATCCCTAAAGGAAGCACCGTATTGGTCAACGTGTGGGCGATCCATAAGAATGCTGAGGTATGGATGGAACCAGACAAGTTCATCCCCGAGAGGTTCCTGCGTAAGGAGGTGCATTTCCTAGGGACGGACTTCGAGTTCATACCGTTCAGTGCTGGAAGGCGCATTTGCCTCGGATTGCCCCTTGCGAACAGAATGCTGCATGCGATGCTCGGCTCGCTGCTGCATCGTTTTGAGTGGACACCGACGAAAGATGGTATAGATATGTCAGAGAAGATTGGGTTAACTATGTCTATGGCTACTCCACTGCAAGCTATAGCAAAGACAATTTGACATGTTGAAATATTGTCATCTGCTTGGAAACGTTGTTTCTGTTGGTGATATATCCTAGAGGTAATCAAAGAGATGCTTGTATCACGTCTATATTTATGAGTTATAGAATAAATTTATTATGCTCCTTTAATGAATTATCATTTATGAAGATTAACAAGTATATGACTTGTTGGTGAAACTCTTTAACTTATATGATGTCATTCCAAATGTATCCCTGATCTGATGTCGCTAGTTGGAAAACTAGTGATTTATCGATCAGCACATGTATTAATTGATAATCATGTTTCACTGGTCATGGAAATAAGGATATCGAATCAATAATGTGAACACATGTTAGAGAACATGGTGTTGAATTTACCCACCTTGAGATACTATTGAGATTGTTATAATTTTATGAATCATCTGTTGGTCTCAAGTAATGATAATGTATAATCATTATACAAGTAATGATAATGTATAAACATTATACATGATATCAGCATGGTTTCCTACATATGTAATATTACACTTAGGGGTTGCCAAATGCTACTCCGTAACTGGGTAGTCATAAAGGTAGCTTTCGGGTATACTATAAAACATGTGAAGGGATGTGACTGGTCAGATATGGTATTTGCAACTCATAACATAACAGGAGAGATATCTCTGGACCCCTCGATGTGATCGGATAAAGAAAGTGCATGGCTGTACCACTAGTGGTCGAAGAGTCGACCACACGAAGTTATCCGTAACTTGATCGAGAAAGTATTGAACAATCCATTAATGACAAATTATCTCACCTGGAGTTCAACCAGATGTTGTGAGGCAAAGGGAGAATACACAAGCAGGTCGTTCAGTTCGACCAAATACAGACTGGTCGTATGGAGATATGAGCTGATCGTAGACTGGTCGAACATAATTACTTACTGCTCCTAAACTGGTCATAAGAAGTTACAAACTGGTCGTGACTAAATATGAACTAATTGTATAGAGATACGAACTGGTCGTAAGTGATAAGGACCTAGTCGTTGACCATATTGCACTAAGATTCATTCGGTATAATTTATGTGTATTCGAGAATCATCATGTCCTGCTAGGAACCACTAACGACTCGTAGTCAGAAAAGAGTTTCAAAGTCGCAACCAATTATGCATGAATCTTGTAACATCCCAAAACTTGGGATTATTTTCAAATAGCTAAAAATGTGAACTTAAAAAAAACTTCTGATGGTTTTTGTTGACATTTAGTTTTCTGGATTTTATTACAAGACTTTCTGTCTAATTAAGAAATTTGAGAATCAAATTCTAGAAATCCAAGATTCATTAAAAATTTAAAATGAATTGAAAAAGAAATGATAAACAATTAATAATCCAAACCTAATTGATAATCAAAACAACTTGAAACAAAATATGATAATTAAAAATACAAACTTGGTGTAATTACACCGTCAATAAAATAAGAAATATTTAAAGCATGTTTTGAAACTTTCTTCACATCAAATAATAAAAGTACATACAAAGAGAAGCTTTAAAAGAATTTTAGAGAAATATACAGAGAACATAAAATTCTAAAACAATTACATAAAAAATCCACGCTATGTCAAGAAACTCCCCTTAAATTTTTCATAGTTTTTGGAACTATACTACTGTATCTAAAAATTTCCTAAAGTTCTCAGCCAATTTCAGAAAATCTAGAAATTTCCCTCTCTTACCACTCACTTCATTGGCCATTAATCTGGCATCATCCACTTCCACGTCTCTCCTGCTCTCAAATGCTAGCACAACCAACCCAGCTCGCTGCCATGGCTAGCTACAAGCACGTGCCACACCACCCCAGCTATGTCCACTGGAATCGGCCATGCCCCTAGTTTCCTCCCCTCACCGCGGTTTCGCCCAAGCCACACCCAGTCCCTGCCCTCACCATGCCGGTTCCGCACCCACGCCGCTCCACCTTGCGCTCTCCGCCTCCCAACTATCCGAGCATCTTCGACCACCACCTTTGCACCGGTAGGTTCCCTGGACCTTGTAGATGCACATGCACACGCCAATTTGATCGGCGTTGTCGTTGTCTTGGCCACCAACCGTAGCTTCCCGCTGCCTCTTGCCATTGCGCCGCCACTATAGGCCGTCCTAGCTCTCGTCGCTGGTACCTTAAGGTGCATAAGGCCACAAGGAATCCATTCCTATTCTTGCTCTAAGATCGCCATGGATCGTAGCTCGGCAACTCATTTGGGCAAGTTCACTACCGCGCGCGCGTGTGTGTCATATTCTGACAAGACTGTAGCATCATCATTAGGGTAATCTCGGCCGGTTAGCGCTAATCATTGCTTAGTGTAGTTAATGTTTGGTGATTCAATTCCGTTGAGTCAATGATGTGTGGGTCCATACACGGAAATTGAGGACTTAAAGATCTGGTTTTCAATTTAAGTCGTTGATGACTGGGTCCCACCGTAGTGGTGCACTGCGTGCAAGGTCCATGGATCGATGAACAGTGCCTGTTGACCTTCGGTCTATGCACTGTTTGCATGGACCGAGCCTATGATAACGGGGTCCCACAAGTCAGTAGATTTAATTCGAAAATTAAATGAAAGAGAATACTATGTAGTTGACCCCACATGTAAGTGAGAGAGGATAGGTTAACTTGAGTACAAAAGGTATTTAATGTGATTATAAATTACAAAATGAATTAATTTTGCACTAAAAATTCAAATAACTTCAAAATTTCATAACTAATTCAAATTAACCCCAAATTGAGATAAACCAATTTTGTTGGGTTTTCATTTTTAATGTACTTTAACTTGAATAGGTTTGAAACATGTTACTGCCCCAGAAAATTTTAGAATGGGAATTAAATTCGGTAAAGAATTATTTTTACATTATAAATTGAATTAACTTCAAAAATTCATAGAAAATTCATTTAAACTCCAAATGGGGTGATTAAATTTTTGTTAATCATAAATTTTTATTATATTTCCAACCATGTTATCCTTATCTCCACCACTATTCTGCAATTTTTTTCAAAAATAGTAATTTTTGAACTGTAGCAACAAAACAGTATTTTTTTCTGGATTTTCTTCAAATTTGATTTTCCAAAGACTATAACTTTCACATATGAACTCCAATTTGAATAATTATTTCACCTAAATTCATATAAAATCATAATCTCACTACTATATAAATTTCATGCATTTTTAGCACTTTTAATTTTTTAACTTTTCTTAATGTTTATTCGACATCGTCTTTCTTTAGATTCCGAAGTGCCGGAAGTGAACGATTACGCAACCGAGAGTGAGAAATTGGAATTCCAGTAAGGCAAGCATCATTTGAACTTTACTTTTGCATCATATTGATCCCAGATTTTGGTTAAGTTTGTATTTTGAAATGCAATGACACTTGCTTGCATGCTATTTTGGTATATCGATATTTGTTTTTTGAGTTAGTTAGCTATGTCCTACTCTTGCAGTCTATCCTTGATATTTCCATTACAAATATGCTTTGGTTAGATGTTTGTGATGATATATCTATCATCTATGTCGTATGCTTAGCCATGCAAGTCTAGAAGTTGCATTAGTTTGGTTGACAGGATTAACCCATCAATTGTGGGAAACACCAAACATTTCATATCTAAGCTTTTGTCCAGATCTTTGTATCTGGTTTTTGAGTTTAAACTTTGTTTATTTAAATTGATTTTTGGTCTGGACAAGTGGTTAGTAGTGTGGGTGCCTTTGTGCACGAGATTTGGGTATTATGGTTGTCATGTCCAGACCATTAAGAACAGAGCCATGGGCTGTCATTCCAAGCAACACTCGTACTTCCACACGCTGGAGTGGGACTAGCTTAGCCAAGTAAGGGGAAGGTCTTGATTGGTTGGACCACGAGTGGTGCAAGGGCATAATTTATTGTGATATTATGCTCGTAGGAACCCATTGTAATATTATAAGTTGCGGGTGAGTACTATTCTTATGTTGGGGATTACCCACATACTAACCTACATCACACTGGTCCTTCCAATACAACTTGGGAGATCCCTTAGCAATTTCTATAAGAAATTTGTACTAAGTGGGACTCAATCTCATGGGTCGCTCAATTCACTAGGGTATTCTCGCTGAAAAATGCTTCGTCTTGAACTCCCGAGCTGACTCACCAAAGGAAGTGTGTTTGGCTTACAGTGTAACATCCCAATTTTCTGATATCTAAAAATCTTTTGAATCATTACTTGTGGAAAATACAATAATTGAATTCCTATTTTTAGTATTTTATTTAAAGCTTAATATAGACCTTCATGTCAAAATAATTTAATGTGACTAATCCCAATATCAACAATTGTCAAAACTATTTTATTTGGATTATATGTGCTTAGATATATTTTATAAAAAAATTGGAATTTTTCCAAGTTTATTTGCTATTTTCTAATTGCTATTTGGATTTTTTGTATTTATTAAAAAGAGAAATCTATTTTAAAATCCTCCAAATGTTGTCAGTGAAACCCAAAGACTATTCCCATGTGGCCCAGTACTATGCAACCCAGCTCCTTCGCGTCGGCCGAACGCACGCCCGCGCCTGCACCCTCTTCTCCCTCTGACAGGTGGGCCCCACCGCCGTGTCATCGTCGTCTTCGAGCCGTCTTCATCCTCGCGAGTTCGACGCTACGTCTGCCATTGTTTTCTTCAAAACTCCACCCGACAACAGCCGATTCGTTTTGGATTTTGTTGCGCTGAGCCTTCCATCTAGAAGCCATGAAACACCCTAGCTATTCGGAAGCCAAAATGCAACCTAAACAACTAACATACAACCAAATTTGCGGAACAATTTAAACTGAAACTCTTCTAAGTACATATAGGAACCAACTTTAATAGTAGTATGGCAGGAATAAAGACTGAATTCATCAAACATAATCAAGAATTAATTTAAGTGAACCACTAGCATTATTTACCAAGAAAATCTAATAGGAAGAGAAATATCATGCAATAGTAAATTTATTTATTACAATTCCTCGGTTAACAAATGAAAGACAAATCGACATTACTAATGAGAGTAAATTCTAGTGAACTGTGTGAAACGTGCTGGTCTACTCCCTCCCAACAGAGTCATCATCAACGATCACCTAAATAAATACAGAAAACAAGAATGAGTCGAAACTCAGCAAGTACAGTAAATAATTGAACATACAAGGTTATGAACAAGTCTATCTCAATACGAAAGCTGAACTTATCTCTGAACACTTATGAGTATGAATGGAATGAATGGATGCACTGAAAGGAAATGACTACACACATGCTCATACCGGTATAGCGAGTGACACACCCATCGATGCTCACTTAAGCCCGTACTTAACAAAGTCCGGGGATCTAATCACCGTATGAAGAACGTTTCATACGGGTGTCCGAAATTGCCCACCATGGAATGGTGGGTCTTAAGTGCCCATACTGGAATTGATGGGTCTTAACAATTCCACTCACGTGGACGGAACACGAACAATGCAAGAATGGAATGAATATATGCAATGAGTGTCACCTCTTTCATTCACATGGATTATCAACTAAGAACGAATGAATATCATGAAGTTTGAATCATGGGTCATAGAAATAACATCGCATCAAAACATTCAACTATAAAACATGAAGTATGAACATGGATCATAGAAGTAACATCGCATCAAAAACATTCAACTGTAAAACATGAGGTATGAACAGGGATCATAGAAGTAACATTGCATCAACCACATTCAATAGAAATCATCATGTCTTAACACATTGTACTTGCCTTCTGCGATGTGACGTGCTAGGAGGCAACGAAGGTGCTCCTACACTCGCCGCCTCACCGCCTACACGAATGTGTATAAAAATAAGAACACAAGGTAAGACGATGCTAATGGTGATCTACCATACCCCCTTGACTACCCAATACAACGAATAGACCCGAACTGAAGACATGCAATTCACCCATTTAAAATAATTCTGGACAGCGACACGGAAAAATTCATAATTAAAGACCTGGAACTCGGAATGATATGAATCCAGTGCCCAATGAAACTTAACGAGCAGACCTAAAAAAACTCTAGTTGACCAGACTTCCTAATTCTGCCAAAGAATTTGAGTAAACAAAGATTGAAAATGTCCGGCGGACATCTATCCGCACAATCGAACAAAGAGTGAAGAATATAACATAACGTTTAGTCTATGAGTCCAATTTCATTGTTATTTATCAATCTGGAAATATAATCAAATTATGTACATAAAAATTTTTGGGTGATAAGTCTGAATCTGAGCCTAAATAATTCATATTTCACAAAACAACTAAACTGACAGTACTCGTCAGGGTTCTCAGGACAGCAATAAGAAATTTATCATAACTTTTAAACCACAGATCGGATTTTGGTGATCTTAGTGGCTATGGAAAGATAACAACCGTGGCTACAATTCTCTAGGAGGGAAGAACCTCAAGACCGGCCTCTAACAGGTCAAAACAGACCGCGCAACATGTAACACCCTGACTATAAGGAAGTCAAGATGTCACCTACAATCACTAGTCTTTAGGAAATTCACAACAATAAGTATTACTAGAATTGGCGTACCACAAGGATATACGTGAACAAGAAATCATCAACAGTTTAATCAACGGATTGGAAATAAACATTTCAGGGAGAGATGGTAAATACGGCCATGTTGGCTTATTACAATTCAACGCAGGGTATAAATAGAAGACAATAGTAAGTTCTCAAATGTTTTGAATTATAGTAGTGAGTGCATCGTGTTGATCTACCCTCCATGAAACCGTTCTTCCTTGTCATTTACATAAATAAAACAACAAAGCAAGAATGAGCCAAAGACTCAGCAAGTACTTGAAAGTAACAATCAACATCCAATGAACCATATACATTATCACAGATTGAACATTTATTGGATACAATTCTTATGAATAGATGAAATGAAATGATGCAGTGAAGGAATTGGACATATTGCAGCATATACCGGTATAGCGAGTGAAACACCCGTCGGTGTTCACTTAAAGTAATCGTATGAAGAACGTTTCATACGACCGTCCAACGTGGCCCACATTGGAATGGTGGACTCACGTAACCATTCTGGAATTGATGGGATTTTTAAGTGCCCATACTGGAATTGATGGGTCTTACAAAGGTAATTTATGCATGTCATGATGTGATCCCATGGCAATATTGAATAGTACTCATAAATGAAAAGATACACATGGCATTCATCTACAAATACGAACAAATATAATCATTCATTCACACATCACATAATGCATCAATCATAGTATACAAGTTACTTGCTGCATTATACAGCGCTGGTGGGAGGTAATTGAGATACCCCTCCACTCACCGCTTCACCGCCTACAATATAAAATAATCAAAATGAGGACAAACGAGCAAGACATTGCTACACGTGCCCTCCCACAACCTCTAACCAAACTAACCAAACAAAAGGTTCAATTTGATCCATTCGCCCAAACATTCCAAATACCCCTAAACTGGCAGTTTTACTAGAAAATTCACCAATAAATAACCGTAAGTCAAAAAGACCTGAAACCAGTGCTCAACTTCTCTTAACGTAACGGGCTACGAAACTCTAGTTGATGGTAAACTCTAATTCGGCCAAAACAGAGGTCTAACCATCCAATGAAAAACTATAACTGCAGTCTGCCCAGAATTCAGAACAGCCCTAAAGAAAAGGCTCTAACTTTTAAACCACTGATCCAAATAAAGTGATATTTATCAGCCTAGAAACATGGTGCAATTATATTCATAAACCTAGTTGGGTGGCCGACCTGATTCTGACTCTAACTAGATCAAAACCTAGGTGCAACCGACTATACCCAGAACTTCTGACAGACAGAGCAGTATGTGGTAAAACAGTCATACCTTTTAAACTACTGGGTGAAAATTCGTGATCCAGGTGTCAAAAGAAAGCTAATGAAACCAGGAACAATTCTCCAGAAGACACAGATGTCCAATTCGGCCTCTACGATGCCCAAAACTGAGGTACAACGTACTGGACAGAATCAATCTATTGACAGAATCAAAACGAAACTACAAATCCAATCGGATTCTCAACTCTAATGGAATCAAACAACGAATCAGAGGTCTAATTACCCTTGTAGACCCGTAGGACGACGATGATCCGCTGCACAAGGGCCTTCCTCCCTTCCCCTCTCTTCTCTCTCCTAGGGCCGGCCACCGGGAGACGACGAACGGCCGTCGACGTCGGCGAGGAACGGAGATGTTGGAGGGGACCTTGAGGAGGAGCGACGGGGATCACCGGAGATGGCACCACCACTGCGAGGAGGCACCAAGGAGTAGCAAGGAGGCCGGCTTGGGGGAGGGGAGGAGGCGGCCAAGGGGGAGGGGGAGATGCAAGTGGCGGCTAGGGTTTGGGGGAGTGGCGCCCCCCCTTTTGGCCGACCTCTTCATGGGCCGGCCGGCCCCCCTCTTGGGCCACCTGGTCATGACAAGGCCCAAAGTTGACAGAAATAGCAATTACCCCTCCGCTGATTGGAAAATTCGATAAAACCGATTCTTTTACTCCCTCCGACTTCTTTCTTTTTACCGATTCGGTTCCGGAAAGTTTTAAATCTCGTTTTTCGAATAACATTCCCAGACATTCGAATCGGTACAACCTAGCTGGATTTATGAGGTATTACACAACATACTGGACATTTTCTAGAATTTGTATTGCAGCACGCTGGTTCAATCCAAATCATCAATTCCTCCTCCAAACAATATCAAACAGCGAGTTAGATCCTTCGTTACCCTTGAAGACCCGCAGGGAGACGTTGATCCACCTCCCGAAGAACTTCATCTCTTCTCTTCTTCCTCCCTTCAATGGCCGGCCACAATGGGAGGAGAAATCGGTTGGAGGAGGGAGCAGAAAGAGGCGGCTTCAGTGGGGATCTTGGAGAATCGCGCCGGGGATCACCGGGGGCAGGCACCAAGAGGAGGAGGCAGCACCCATCAGCAGGGCGGCATCGATTTGGGAGGTACTAGGGGCGACGGCTCAAGGGGAGAAGTGGGACGGAGAGGGGAGGAGAGGAGGGGGCCAGTTAGGGTTGAGGGGGAGTGGGGGCGCATGGGCCTTAGGCCAGGTGCGCCTCCCCCCTTCCCTAGCCCAATACAGGCCGACCAGGCTGCCCCAGCTTGGGTCGGAGGCCCAAGGTCCCATGTTTCCTCGAAAACCCTAAAATTTAAAATAATTCTCTCGCCCGACACAAAAACTCTCGAACTGAAAATCAGAATATTACAAGCCATATCCGTCCCACACCCGAATCCGGTGAAATCAAAGTATGTACCTCCTTCAAACTCGGGATATCACGCGGGATTATTTCGGACTCTTTTAGGGCTCCGCCACCTATACGCCCCCTAGCCTCGCCCGAGCCCTATAAATAGGACCCTTGGGATCGCAATGTCACCCGCACCACGAACCCCCAGCCAATTGTGCCAAGCGCCACCGTCCACCGTTACTGGACCAACCAAAGCCTCACCACCATCTGGTCAACATGTCGTGCTACCTCATCGGTCATGGCTGCACTTGTGTGTCACGTCCGAACCCTAACCTAGATCCGATCTGGTGTAACCCAATCCCCCTTACACTTTGTCTATGTCATGTGAGGTCCACCGGCCAGATCACTATCTACGAACCCGTAGGACCTTTTACGACCAGGCAGTCGTCACCGTCTACGACCAGGTAGTCATAGCCTTCCACGACCACGCGGTTGAAACATTTCGACCATGTGGTCGAAACTCCTTCTGAGTACGCATAGTCGAAAGCGATGAACAGTATTTGAATTCTTTTTTGAGTATTTTCTTTAGATTTAGAACTTTCAGAAGCCCATATCTTTTGCATCCCAATTCCGATTGAGTCCATTCAAATTTCAAAATTTATATAAATTCGAGATCTATTTATTTATGATTTTTATTTAATTTTTCAAGTTTTTTTGCCTCTGTTATTTATTTGTTTTATTTATTTATTTTGTTTGCGCGTAGACATTAATGTCTCGGGAACTTTTAAAGAAGGTGAAGTGCCTCAAGATCAAGACCAGTACCTAGACCTATTCCAAGGTAAGTTATACCTTTGATCATATTGAACCCAATTTTCAAAATACTTTATTTTAATGTATTGCATTCTATTTCAAGTATTTATTTGAATGCTTTTGGGTTTAGTTATTAATCCAAATTGTTATATCCACCTTGTCTATTGTTATGCCATGATCTTTTATCACCCTAGGTTGATTCATTACTAGTTGGTATTATCGTAGCACCAATGTGGGTTGGTTAGATACGAGTAGATTGCTTAGCTGTGCCACGAGTCATCATTTCATATGAGTTGCAAATATAAACTTGACTAAGTGATTATGGAACTGTGTGATGAAACTGTATGTGTTGTGTGCTATTACTCATTGATGGCATGTGTTGCACTTAATCAACAGGGTGGAAAAAGATTTAGACTGAGGCAAGTGGTGGATTCTGTGTGATTGTTGGAGCTGTGTGCTGGGAATGATAAACTGTATGACTTAGTTAGAAATTGGAAGACTTGCCTTGGTCAATTAAGGACTTCACTTTGTGCTCCATTGAACTGAGCATTACTGTACAACCACATGCCTGGTGTGGAACGGGCCTAACTTAGTAGGTTATGGAATCTTGCCATTGACAACTCAGGTTGTAGGTTAAGCTGTGTGATGGGCTGGAGGTGTGTTTATCACATCGCGGGACAGTTCGCCGCATCCCTGTCCAACGGTGTGTGTCGTACCAAAAACTGTGTGTATCGGTTGGACAGCAGGAAATCACATCGGGAGTGTTAATGTTTGAGATGAAGTTTCTGAAAGGTTTTGTTATTGTCAGTGCTAGCTACACTGATTGTATCTTGTGGGTAAAGTGTACAACCTCTGCAGAGTGTTAAATCAATCTATTCGAGTAGTCGTGTCCCGGTTATGGACATGCTCGGGGATTTCAAACGTGGGGTAGATTTTCATAAAAACATTTGGGAAGGGAGCTGTGTGATATAAGTCATATGGCTATGTGAATAATTTGTTTAGACTGTGTGTCTTTGTGAAATCAAATGATAACTTAATATTGTTTATTTGTTTTGAATTATGTTTTCAATATATTATTTATATTCAATTGCAAATGTTGTATTTATGCAAAAGAACCACATAAGTCATTCCTTTGGAATAAGCCATCATCTATAAATTGCATTCTGTGGTATGTCTTGCGAGTACGGTTGTGTACTCATATTTGCTTCAACACAATCAACAGAAGTGGAGGGGTCTTCGCCTGCATTTGAGGAGGAGTTCTACGAAGGTGTCGATCGTTAGGGTCTTGATCTCAGTCACTTGCCTGTGGTGAATTGATGGGATTCCACTGGAGTTTATTTCTATTCCGCTGCTACTATTTATTTATTGTCAGCCCTGCGTGACTTAATAAATGTAAAACTCGACCTTAAAGTCAAAACCAATATTTGCTATTCAAATTAGTCGTTTATTCTATTAATCGTCTTGTGTGGATCGATATTCATCTATGTTGACACTATGTGCACTAGCGTGATCTTGGACTAGTACAGAATACACAGAGGGTCCAGAATTGTATTTTTGGGTCCCGGCATACGGGCTGGGCGATATGCGTGGGTAAAGTAGTACTCCCCTGCCAGGATTAACCTATTCTAATATCCGCTTCCTCGGTTATAGACGATCACTTGGTTTGGAAGACGTCATCATTAGACTTTTAATTAAAATTGATGTGGGTAACAACTTGGTATCGGCATCATGCATGTTAGTTTATCAAAGTGGGCTACCACTTTGGTATTGTTTGATCGATATGTATATCAATGTATATCTCTATCACTTGCTTTCCATTTGCTTAAAATCTGTTTACAAAATGGCAATTGAAAACCAGTATGTGTAGGATAAAAATTGTTGTGTTTTCTGCAAAACTAAGCCCCTAATGTCTCTCTTTTGGATATCCTCTAGCATGTATAATTTTTATTTTGTGTAAAACTTGTGAGTAAATTTTGTACTTAACCTGTTATCTACTTGTTCAGGTGAGGATGACGTTACACTCGATCAGTCCGTTAGCGTCGATTTTGGTGACGCTAACGAATAGTGTTGTTTCTAGCTCCCAGACGGTTGCCTTAGGTTTGGGCACACCTTGCTGGACCTTTTGGTTAATTTACTTTGCTTTCACTACTACTTATTGTTAATCTTTGAATTTGACCGGTCGGCCGCTTTTGTAATAGTTGTATATTCAAGCCCTATGTTGTATGTCTTTTGATATATCGTTGTATGATTCTTGTATGGCTGTAATTGACGTTGACGAGGATATGTGCGTGTTGGTCGTTAATCTTGGGAGCCAACACGGGACACATATCCACTGTTTTGAAATCCTCTTTAACTCATTTAAGTGTGGACTTGGGCTGCTGGGAACCGTCTACCATGTAGCACCTGCAGAGGAGCGTTATGCATGGTATATGTCGCCCTAGCTTGGCCATGCCCTCTCACTTAAATGGTTTTAAATTGGATTTCAATCCCCTGAGCCCTAGAGTTATTTTCCTAAGACCAGGGAGATCTCAGTCTTACGAAAAATAACCTGGGGGTCCTCACACATCCCCCACATGAATGCCTCCGGCGAGCAAGTTAGAATTTTGCCGAAATTGAAAGAACCACACCTCTTCGCGCTTGATGCAAAGTTGGATCCAGAAATTCATGAAGTACCAGTTGTGTGTGAATTCCCGTATGTATTTCCCGAAGAATTACATGGGATGCTGCCAACCCGGGACATCGAATTTGTTATCGAGTTACTGCCTGGTACCGCTTCGATTTCAAAGAGGCCACACCAGATGCCTCCAAATGAATTGGAGGAGTTGAAGAAACAACTTGGTGAGCTGCAAGAGAAGGGTTTCATTCGCCCAAGCTTGTCTCCGTGGGGTTGTCCTGTAATCTTTGTGAAGAAGAAGGACAAGACTCTGCGCATGTGTGTCGATTACTGTCAGCTTAAAGAAGTGATGGTGAAGAATAAGTACTTGCTGCCCCGGATTGATGACCTATTCGATCAATTGACCGGAGCTCGGGTATTCTCCAAGATTGATTTTAGGTTGGGGTATCACCAAATAAAAATTAGATCCAAAGATATTCTGAAGACGGCTTTTTCTACTCGCTATGGACTATACGAGTATATCGTCATGTCCTTCGGCTTGACTAATGCTCCGACCTATTTCATGAGTCTTATGAATATGATATTCATGGAGTATTTAGATAAGTATGTGGTGATATTCATTCATGACATTCTAGTCTACTCGAAGAATGAAGAAGAGCATGCCGAACATTTGTAGTTAGTGTTGGAGAAGCTGCGTGAGCACCGGCTATATGCGAAGTTTAGCAAGTGTGAATTTTGGTTGAAGGAAGTAGCTTTCTTAGGCCATGTACTTTCAGCTGAAGGCGTAGCCATGGACCCTAGTAAGGCCAGTGATGTGCTCTCTTGGGGCCAGCCCAAGTTAGTAACCGACATAAGGAGCTTTCTCGGTTTAGCGGGCTACTATCACCGCTTTATCAAGAACTTTTCCAAGATCACAAAGCCGATGACGGAGTTTCTTAAGAAGGACAAGAAATATGTATGGTCAGCTGAATACGAGAAGAGTTTCCAAGAACTCAAGAAGAGGTTGACCACAGCCCTAGTCCTCGTTCTTCCTTATATTCACCGAAACTTCGATCTTTATTGCGAAGCTTCTCGTCAATGACTCGGGTGTGCTCTTATGCAAGAAGTCAAGGTGGTGGTCTATGTATCAAGACAACTAAGACCCTATAAGTTCAATTATCCAACTCATGACTTAGAGCTAGCAGTCGTGGTCCATGCGCTGAAAATTTGACGACATTACCACATCGGTAATCGTTGCGAAGTGTATTTGGACCACAAAAGTTATAAATTATAAAGACTTCGGTAATGTAATAACTTGTGTATGGATTGATGTTTTGTTTGTGAAGGTGTATGTGTACCACTGTCCTGGGAGGTACACAATACACCAAGAGTGGGAAATTTCTCTTGTGATGCTAGGACCATTTGGAAGGTTAAGCATTACAAGTTAAATCTCCTGAGGCTCTCACATTGCACTAACTCCCAATATGTGTGTTGTGTTACTTGGGAGGCAAGGTAACTCAATCTCAGATCATACATAGCATGGTCCAAATCGAATGAGTAAAACAACCAACGCATCACAGCGCCCCATGTACGCCTCTCTGATCTTGGCAGGGGCACGATCGCCGATTGGAAATAATGCAAATCAATCCCCTCAGGAGGGACCCTAAAAAATAGTCCCTTAACCGTAGTAAATTTTGAAATTAATCACGTTCGACATATTTGACGCACTTCACCGTAAACAATATTTCCACAATTAATCACATATCTAAAACTAAACTACCCATCAAAAATGATTATGTACAACATACTGCACTGCGTAGCCGTACATCTAAAACTATGTAATCCATTCGGTTAAAAAATTACCTAAAAGGTGGACAACTGAATGGGCAGCGAGCGCTTCACTAGCTTCTCTCCTCCTCTTTGCTCTTTTGCCTTATCTCCCCTCTCTCTCTTTTTAAAAATAAAAGTGGGTTCCCCATGAATTTTAGGGTTTCAATGGTCTTTTATAGGGTAGATTGTGTCGCTATTTGGAATGACGATAGGGACTTGCGAGATCCCTATTGCGAGTTCAAATGGCGGTTTTCTAAATTTTAATATTAAAAAATTAGAGCTCTGGATTAATTCAACTGGCGATAGGGAGCTCTGAGCACTGTTGAGCCCTCTGTCGCCAGTGGTCAGGCCCATGTCACCATTCCAATTGGCGACCAGGGCTTAATTTTATAGTTGTTTTGGGCGACTACATAGTTTTGTTATTTTTAAAAAAAAATATTTAAAAAAATCCAAAATTCCTGTGAGACCTAATATTCACCTACATGGCTACAGGAAAGTCATCCTGGAAATCTGAAGGGAAGAAGAGATCGAAAATAACTAATGTTGGACATATTACTTCTAAGTTGCATGTTATTGAACTAAGGTGCCCAGCCATATTTAGAACTCTCAAATCTTTTTTTCTATTCTTTTTACCTTTACATTCAAATTTCTAGCAGACCAAACTTAAAACAGCTACCATTTTATAAATGTGGTAGAGTGCCTTTTATAAACCATACATTTGTCATTCAATGTAACCATTGAGTATTTTGCATCGGAGCAGAGGACTGCGATGTGCGACGACGAGCAGCAGAGCAGATCCGGGAGGAACAGATAATAAAGGAGAGGGAGGAGCAGAGTATCTGAGAGGCAGCGGCAGAGGTGAATGCGAGCTGAAGAGGGTCGACGACCGGCGGCGGCGGCTACATGTGTTACAGCAATACGACCGCTGTATAACACGGTGAATACGCATACAGGTCCCTCTTTTACGCTTTTCTAGGGATGTCTGCCGCTTGCTCTTTCTGTTTTTTTTACCTTACTAACGAAGTGGTGCTGCTATAATTAGAAGATAGTTCACATGTACTCTATACCAAAGTTTATGACAATAGCTTACCTATCTCTTACCCTTATATTACATACATGCATTCTTGCAGCATTATGTACAAATCCATTTCATAGCTTGCATAATTCATAAATGCACAAACTTATGAGATAATTGACATGTAGTCTATATCGAAATTTATGTTAGTACCTTAGCTAGCTCTTAGTCCAATACTTTAATCAGGTACATGCATGCTTACAGCATTATCTGCACATCCATTTCATAGTTTGCAGAATTCATAGATGCAGAAACTATCGTCATAGTACATAGATATGTTCGTACCTGTCTGTTATAAGACAGGTAGCATTCAGTAATCCTGCATTCCTCCCGCGCGCAGGCATCTAGTATCACTAAAAAAAGATGACTTCACATTCAGATAACCAAGAGCCGCTCCTCGTTGAAATAGCACAAAAATTTAGTGCAATCTTTTCTTTCTTTTTTTGGAAAGGTCAGTGGAATCTTGGATCATGGCAATGACATTGTACAGTATTGGGATATCCACCAGGAAAACAAATGGCACTTTCTGTTCCTAACCTTTTTCTGTTCATGTGGACGCAAGTTCAATTTTAGAAATACATGTAAAACGTCACATATTGCGTAAAGATTCAAACCAACAAACTGGTATCAAGCATTGCAAGGAAGGCATATCAATTCCAAATGCACAAAGTATTATGTTTGGATCCACATTCATGATAAATACAGTATATCTGATTGACAATCTGACATTGAGTCATGACAAACATATGTCCTCAATGCTACTACAGGCGGTCCAAAATCGAAGCATAATTAACAGCTATCTTTTCAAATTAAACAAAATACAGAACAAATAAAAGCTATCAGCGGTCTTTTCAGCAACAATAAGAGAACAGCATTGTCATCTTGGAAGAGGCTAAATCCTCAGCAAAGCACAGCCTGAGATGCTCCCTCGACAATGTGTCATTGGTGATCCTGGAAGCCAAGTTGGTCTCTCACTAGTGACATTTAAGATATCAACATCAGACAGTGGCTTGATGCACTGATTTCTTGGCCCGGGTCCAATCACTCCCCCAACCAAATATATGCTGTCTCCCAAACCGATCATCCCGAAACCAATCCTGCTTTGGAATTCGGATGCACATGACACCATCTTATCAGGGAAATTCTCCCCACGCTGCTTCATAATGCAGCTGTTGCTCAGCACATACAGCTCCCCACCAACCATTGCCATTGGGCCTTGCAGCCAAGAGTAATCCTCAACAGCCCAGTAATTGCCACCATCTTCCAGAATTTGCACTGTTGATAGACCTTTATGCAACACATGCATTTTACCCTTGATGACAAGTCCAGAGCATGCAGAGCTGTGTGCCTGACGGAGGTCAGGGAGAGGCTCCCATGTGTCAGCTTCAGGGTCATAAATCTCCGCCTTTGATATTGATTTGCGGCAGTTACTGAAGCCCCCTGCAACAATTATTTTCCCATCTAGCGCACAACAAGCAAACATCGCTCGAGCTACAAGCATTGGTGCCCTCTGTGCCCACACACGGTGGAGAGGATCATAACACCAAACCTCATTGCTTGCAAAGATCCTGTCATGGTCTCCAGTAAGTGGATCAACTCGATCACTGCCACCACCAATTACATAGAGCTTGCCAGCTACGGAATCCACACCAAAACGAGCAATGTTCCTAATCTGAGACGGCATGACTGGGAGAGTTATCCACTTATCTCGAAGAGGATCATAAAGTTGCCACATGTTTTCAGGTTCAAATGCTAACACACATAGCAGTTCTTCTGTAACACCAATCTGATTCCGAACTTTGAAAAGCTCACCACTGTGAACAGATGCTCTCCAAGAGCGGCAAACCAGCTGAAGAACAGGATGGAATAAGAATGGGACCCGTGCAAGGCACTGAAGAGCGACTTCATTAGGGAGACCATCAAGTAAGGTTGACGTCATTTTGCACTCAATCATATGATCTCATTATACAGCAAGAAAGCCACAAGACTTATGAAGCCTGAAAATAGTTAAACATGGTTCTGATTATATTGTGCAGTAAAAACAGAAAGTAGATTCAAAATAAATTACCAGACATTCATCTTAAATAAACCATACAAGCTGTCACTGAATGAAATATGAAATGATGCAAAAAAAAAAAAGTAGTTATAACTTAAAACCAGCACATAAACACATAGTTAAGAAAAATCTGCTAAAGTGGAGTGCAGGGACATCACATTGTAGAGTTATTCTATTCTTTACTAAGGATTTTAGTGTAAACAAATGGCTCTGAATAGATCCAAACTTACTGGGGTTCCTCCTAGCCAAAGCAGAGGTAGCCAATATTTATGTGAGAGGTCTTATCTTATCTAAAACACGCTCTGGATCAGAAGTTGAACTATTTTTAATTTGCAAATCAGTTATAATGCCTAAGAATAGAGGAAATTTTATTCCAGTAATCATGCTCGTCAATATCAACAATGGAAGAAGCAGAATCAGCTTCATTTATTAAGCTATCTGTCAACTTTGTGTTCTAAGCATCAAGAGAACAAAAAAACAATTAACTCAGTACAAAAGGCACTATTCCAGCGAAGCTCCAGATGGAAATTTAAACAGCAGAGAGCATAGTATGGGGCTTATAAGTTATTAAGTTTACAAAGGTTTATAAACTGGGGTCTTTTTTTTGTTCATTAGGTAATATATTCATCTTCTTTATTCCTCTACACATCCTCTGAGAGAAATTTGGTGTTCTGCGATCCCAGTACTACGAGGAACAAAAGATAAAATACAGGCTACTCTATCAAGATGCTGCAATCCACAGCATTTCTTTAAGTGGACACTACGAATATGATCGTACAAACAATAAATCTCACCACTTTCATCCATCAAGCAATACTGGTCATTTCAAATCAAAGCTTTCTCTAAAAATAACGAAGTATCGCAGAAGTAACCTATGTACGAAAGAATCAGAAGTAATGTATTCTAAATAACTCAGCAAAATGAGGCACCAGCCTTAAGCCTATTCGACAAAAGGATGCTTAAAACGTGTGACAAAGCTATAGGGAGGCCATTTCTGTCCACGCTACATACTCAAGACATGATAAATAGAATACCACATGCAAGAATGTAATCCAATCTTGCCTTTCAAGGATACACAAAAGTATAAAACTCTCTACGGATTAGTACCATGAAATTCACAAGTAACCAAACCTAATAGAATCCAAGCATGCGCGATACCAGTTGTAATATTAAAAACCTCGAATAAATGGGGTGGAGAGAATAAGACATGCTAGATACCAATAAAATGAGAAAAAAGAGGTATGTCAGTATTGGCATGCAAGGGAGCAAGAAGCATGTGGACTTAATCCCATCTTCCAGCCAGCTTCTTCCTTCCAAAAAGACCAGAAGGGGCAGTGCTCAGTGAGGAGACAGT
This sequence comes from Hsuehochloa calcarea, assembly GCA_036346395.1. NCBI lineage: Eukaryota > Viridiplantae > Streptophyta > Magnoliopsida > Poales > Poaceae > Hsuehochloa > Hsuehochloa calcarea. The sequence continues at coordinate 18,242,663 of CM070611.1, read as the reverse complement.
GGTGGTATGGATATATTGTGAATCAGAAAATCAGTTGACTAGACTACTAGAGAATACAATTACATATGTCCGCAAAGTGCAAGTTGATGCTACTTCCAGATATGCAGGTAGCATACCCATATTTAACATATGATTGGGGACTAGGATGTAGGCTACAGATAACAAACTACCAGAGTACCCTACAATCTTATTATCTCTGACATGAGCCAGCTACATCAGGAAATGAGGCTGCAGCTTCAGCAAGATTGCCTTGTCAGGTACCATGGAAGCAAATGATGTAATTCTGGGAATATTTTGTACTACACCCAAATAACGAATCAACAAATACCTGAAGAACACAGAAAATACATAGGCCGATCAAAGCTGCAAAGGAGTATCAACTGCATCCACCCTGCCCTTCACAAACTACTACACCCTCCACGGCGATTTCTACCGCGCACCCACCACCAAGCCAAACCATGATCTTGACTAATCCGGTGCCGTGAAGAGGCAAAATTCAGTGGCAGATAAAGATAACCTACATATGCAGGAACTACTCTTCCATCCTCACATCATTGAAACAATCGGCGGTACCCGAATGGAGGATCCTCCTCAGAATCTCCGCCACAATGGCAATCTTGCTATCGTTAAAGAAATTATGCACCCTAAATTCCTATCCCAATCATAAGAAACTAAGGAAAAATTCAGGATTCAGAGCTTTCCATCCCGAAATTAGAAACGAAACAAAGAACAAGAAGACAAATACAAGGAGATTAAAAGGACCTTATAAGACGGAATCAATCGGATTACCTCCACACGAGTACCCGCTGTACTTCCCCAGCAGATCCACCCTGCGCACAAACACACAGACGATCAAAATAACGCCCCAAAAAAAATCCACCAAAAAAACCCACCCGCGTGCCCCCAACCCACCAACCGATTTGCGAGCGCGTATATCTTCGAGGAGGGTATCTTCCGGGTCGGGAGGGCGAGGCGCGTCAATCCTAGGCGCAATCGGGCGGATCTGAGGGCTCCGAGAAGGGATTGGGCTCGCGTAGAAATGGGGAATTTTTTTTGTTGGGAGAGGAAGGGAGGGTTCCTTGTGGGGAAGGAAGGAAGGCAAGGATAAACGGACGTGAATGGGCTCCGCGGAAGGCAGTTGATTGAATCCGGGGACGTCCGTGTCCGCACGTGCTAAAGGAAGGTAAGTGCGTAATGGCCGTTAGATCTCGGTAACGGTGGGAATCACACTGAAACCTGCCCTACCTAGTGCTGCAAGTGGGCGGGCGGCTGTCTGCGGACAGCCCACGCCCACCCACACGGGCTGCCGCTCCATTTGCGGCTGCCGCTAGCCCGCAATGCAATCTGCACGATACATTGGTGGGCTTGGCGGCTGGTCTTTGCTTTTGCCTCTAGTATTGGTCTTTGCTTTTGCCTAGTACTAGTCCCTGTTAGCAGTTCTAATGCTTTAGAAAAAAAAAAATCTCAAACTAATACTGAAAATTTTGAAGAAAAATAAAAAAAAGGCATTTGTACTCATAAAGCATTTTAACAAGTAATTAGTTGATATGAATACTTCAATAGACAACAAAAAAAAAACTACATCGGCACTTGGATGTGCTTCATAGCAAACTACACCGGCACTTGGATGACATGAATACCTCCAACATTCAACAAATAAACTACTACTTCGGCACTTGGATGTGCTTTAGAACAAATTATACCAGCACTTAGTACCACTTTAGTCAGGTATTTCTTCAATCAGGGTCTTACTTCCCATCACAAAAGTTAGAAATCTTCAAATAAAAGTAACAGAAGACTGCTACTGATCAACCTCTATTAAGCAATTAAATGGCACTTTGTGCTGCAATCCGGGATACAAAATGGTGCTTTGCGGGCAGAATTTTCATCCATCAAGTTCTCATATTTTCCCCAATAGAATTCATCTTTGCATTAGATATTGTTGCATTATCAATTCAGCCAAAAGAAGAAGAAGACGAAGAACCGAACAGTTAATAATTTCACCCAACCACAGCCTTCCTTGCAGTTCCACCTGACAATTCATCCAATATAAAAGTTTTAACTTCAAGTCAGGACAAAAATTTGAGAACTAAACAAAACAAAACGCTAAAATCAAGTGATAGGACCACCGAAATTGGCGGCAATCTAGGTTTCAACACTGACATGCACTCAAGACTGGTGCACTGGACCACCAAGCCTCAACCACACTGGAAAAAAAATGACTTGATATGGACTGGAGCAGACACTAGAACTTACTTTAGGACTACTGATTTTCAAAACTGAATGGAAAGTATTACTTTGTTTCTTCATCATTTGGCTCAGTTTAGTTTGAATTTTCAGGCATCAGACTTTGAATTTTCATGCATGAGACAAAACCAAATGCCTTTGATGTTCATGACTCACGTTGGACCTACCAATAGCAAAGCATGTAGGGCCAAACAGACCAAAAATGCCACTAGTGAATTCAATAAATCTTGCACTCTTACTTCCCTTTCCTAAGATTTTTTTTCCCAGTAGGTAGTGAATTGTTAGAAGTCTCTCTATTTTCCCAGCTTCAGAGTGGATGTCCCTGGCTGTTTCTGTAGTATGGTTACAGAACATAAAAATTCAGATTTATGTAGTATGGTCACACAACACAGAAATTAGTATTTCTGTAGTATGGTCGCAGAACAAAGAAATTCATATTTCTGTAGTATGGTCGCAGAACATATAAATTCATATTTCTGTAGTGAATAATCAATTGTCCCTGGCTGTTTCTCTAGTATGGTTACATAACATAGAAATTCAGATTTCCAATAGCCACACATGTATGCAAAACCAACTCTTGATGAACTATAATGACACACACATAAGGTTGGCAAAAAAGATTCCATAACAAAGAGACATCCATATGGACCATATCTAATCCAACAACAATATTTGAGCTCTAAATTAACAAACCCCCCTGTTGATAAACAACTGAACAATGCATCAATGTACAGTACAACCCTTCATATATGCAAATTAATCACCTAACATTATGAGAAGGAGGTTACCTCTATTAAGTATTATAAGAAGGGGATTACCTAAAGTAATAAATTAAAGGGGATCATATGAAGTTATAAATTAAAGGAGATCATCACCATCCCCAATATCACTTCTTGTTGTGTTGTCATTAGTGTCTGAAACATTGAAAAGGAATCAATATGCAATTACACTAAAAAGTATTTAGCATAACATAATCTAGAATTTTTTAGTAGAGATAAGAGTATATGTATAATCTGCTCTTATCCAATCTTGGAGACAAATAAGAGCTTCAACAGTCTCACTGGTCAGCCTACTCCTATAGTCACTTATAACCCTCTCTCCAATAGAAAATGCAAACTTCGATGCTATTGTTGAAGAATCTAGAACCGTCATTATGAATTAATGAAGTGTTTTGGTAATTAATGACAATTGTAATGCGGACTAACATTTCTCATGAGTTGGTGAAACAGGTTGAGTCCCATGATGATAAAGACATTGGGTGGCATCATGTGTTGATGAGCATCAAGGCAAGATCCCAAAGTAAAGAAAATCATCATGTGTTCATGGTATTCAAGAGAAGATCCGCAAGTGAAGAAGATCATTATGTGTTGATAATATTCAAGTCAAGATTCAGGATGAAGGATCCCATCATGTGTTGATGAGTATCAAGGTAAGATCCCGAAGTGAAGAAGATCATCATGTGTTGATGATATTCAAGTCAAGAATTTGGAGTAAAAAAAATCATCATGTGTTGATGATTATCAAGTCAAGAACCCAGACTTAGAGTGAAGATGTTCGTCATCAAGTGATCACTCCAAAATGGATGCTCAAGGCAAAGGTATGACTAGCATAGGCTAAGTATATGTTCCTAGTCTTTTACTTGTCTCGGTGTTTGGTTAGAAGACCGGATTGTTAGTATAAATTACCATACTATAAAGAGAGATCATAGCTAGTAGCTTGAAAGCTTATGATGTGCCATATTGATTAACTAAGAGTCATGCATTGCATTTAGAAAAGTTTTTGAAAATTATCAGTGAAAACGGTATGACCGTAGTATAAGTGTGGTACTACCGCAGCGCGGTAGGACCGATTTTTGGTAGGCGGTATGTTATTTCCAGACCACATATTTTTTGGTGTTTTTCTCCCCTAGAAATCGGTAGTACCGATTTAGCCGAGAGGTACTCCGCTGCATGCGGTAGTATCGGACCTTATGTGTGCGGTAGTACCGCATCAAACTTTAACGACTAGTTTAGAAGCATTTGATGAACCTAATATGACCGTTGAACAAGAGGTGTGGTAATACCGACCGATCAATGGCGGTGGTACCACTTTCTTTGAATTTTTAAGGATTTGCTTCAAACGATCGAAATTTTGATTGACGACTATAAATACCCCCTCACCAGCACCAAGCTTAGCATACTCTGGCCTCATTGAATACAATTGAGCTATTGGAGCACTCTCTACTACTCGTTTTCTCATATTTCATATTTTGAGGTAGTTGAGAGCATTGAAGTGCATTTGCATCATTTATTGATCTCTTTGGCACTTGATAACCTTCAAGCAAGGGTTGTGGTTTATTACTCTTGTTGTTTATCAACACCTAGATGGCGTGGAGGCGTCATAGTTTGGTGATCTTCTCAAGAGCTTGTGAGAAGACCCGACATGTTGTGAGTGGTCTGGTGCTCACCATTTTCAGTGTGGAGGAAGAGCAACCCGAGTGGACCGAGGTGTTGGTTCAAGTTGTGAGCGATCTAATTCATTTGGGCTTACCTCGGAGGTGTTGGCTTAATTCGTGGAGTAGGACCAATTCGTGTGGGCTTACCTCAACGTGGATTAGGGAGATCGATAAGTTTTGAACACCACAAGTAAAACATCATTGTGTCATTGTGGTTTACTTTCTTGTGATTACTTTATGCGATTTACATTCCTGGAATTAAATTGATTGCATGTCAAACTAGTATTGCAAACCTTGACTTAGACTAAGGTTGTTGGTGCACTTAAGGGAAACTAGAATCTTTATGTTTTAATTGTGCAAAACTGAATTGACTTTCGCTTCCGCATTAGAAATCATTTTTAGCCTTAGGGATTTTCTAGAATTGACTATTCACAATCCCTCTAGTCGGCCTCCTCGATCTTACAACTGTAGATGCAGGGGCTGCCAACAAATCATGTGCCATGCGAGCAAGTGCAGGATACTTGGTGGAAAACATCATCCAATAATGTAAAATGTCAAAATCAACTGTTATGGTGATAGTTTCTCCTTCCAAGTATTTTTCAAGCTTACTTACTCTATTCCTTTGTTGTGCATTGAGATGTTGCCCCAATCGGCCCATGTGTTACTTTCATCAACAACTATCTCAGCATTATTGCTTTCCTGTGCATTATCAATGCTTGAGTCTCCTATTTTGTGAGGAATACTCAACAAAGAGTTTTCTAATTGCCTTCTTCACTTTGGAAAGGTATTCATATGCTCTATTCCCAAATCCACGGCTCAAACGATACTCAAGAAAGTCCAACTTGAACCTAGGATCAAGAACAACAGGAACACATATTTTCAAGAATGATAGGTCCCAATATTTCTAAAATTTATGCTTCATTTCATCCACCATACATGCAATGACAATGTCTGGATTCCAATTTGGGGTAATCTACGTTTCAACACTAACATGCATTCAAGATTGGTGCCCTGGACCACAGAGCCTCAACCATGGTGGAAAAAAATCCAAATGATGTAGATGTCATGAGCCTTATCTCTAGAGACCTCACCATTATCTCTACCGATGAACTTAGTCACTTCGCCATTGGGGGCTTCTGCCGCTTCGTCATAGGGGCTTTCTGTTTCGCCACCGACAAGCTGCTCGACGAAAGTCCCACTTGTTCATGAACATCTCCTCCTTGTGCAGCATGCGGTGGTACATGATCTCGGTCATGTCCTTGGCCAGCTCCTAGCCCTCCCTCTTGAGCCTCCACGGACAACACCAATGAGAAATATATTAGTGAAAGGATGGTGAGTGCAAGTTGTTAGTTCGGTTGATAGTAGAATATAATTTTTGGTACAAAGCACAATGGAATAGAGCAATGATGTAAGCACATCAACTTAGATGGAGAAAAAGCTTAACCATTTTGTGTTAGGAATGTCTAGCTACTGGCTATGAAGCATCTACTACAACCATTAGCTTTTGACAAAGAAAACCCAAACCAGTTCATGAGAATATCACGCGTGTAAGTTTCCAGTAATCAAACTGGGAAACATATTCTGTCAGATGCTAATTTAGCTAACACATGAACATCAACAGGATCGATGGTTGTTTATAACACAGTGATAGTCCCAATGTAGACCCTCTTAGGCTCACCAAAATGTTAACAAGACTAGCACTTTTTTAGTTCTTACAAAGCATGATACAACACAAAGGGAAATAGTCTATTAATTAATCATTAGGCAGGATTGGATTGGGTTATGAAATAAGAAATTAGCATAGAGCAACAGTAATACCAATCTAACCCTACGAGCATTGCATTTTATGATAGATCATATCTACACCAATCGCTCCATGCTTGCACATGATGGTCCAAACAGTCTCATAAAGAATGAACTCTAGCGGATTTTCTGATTCAATTTGGTTCAACTAGTGCAAGTAATTGGTTGCTTTCAACACAACCAAGACACCAAGTGCAACTAAATTCTTTCTCTCCCCTCCACATCATCATGTGTCATATGTGTTAAGGGTTACAAACATATAATGCCATGCCATTGTACATGCTCTAAGACCCTCTTTGAATTAAAAGACATGATCTTCACATGAAAAAATACATCAATCTCATTCGTATAGGATTTTGTACCGTAGATGCCTTTGCAATGCATGGTTCAATTCATTGAATTTCTAAGGTTTACTTATAAAATTCCGAAAAAAATCACGGGAATTTTAAAGGAAATGAAACATCCACTCAAACCTCTTTTTTGGTTGAATTGCATGGGATAGAGTCAAATTGAGACGCAGCTAGACTCGCCATCTTGTTGTGGAGACGAAGTGGATATGAAGCATGGGGAGCTAGGGGGAGTGCCATAGAGCTTGCCGATGGTGGTGGTGGGGGTGGAGAAGAGGACGAGGAGGGTGGCCAGCAGTGGTGAGCAAAAAGAACAGGGGCGGCTTATGGAGGAAAGAGGGAGGTCATTGGAATGGTTATGGTGCTCTCATGGTCTACTGGTCCATAGCATTGGAGGAGACAACCACTTGTCCCATTTGTTACCCTAGCTTTCATCTCTCAATGTCAGTGTTGGCCCAGCAGAGTGCTTTTGTCGTTGGTGTTCTTTCCGATCTCAATGCATTTCACTGCTCCACTGGAAATTCCCTTTGTCTCTGCTATACTCAATCCATCATTATTGTATACTCTTTGATAGATATAGCACAACCCAAATCAATCCCTAATCCTTATTTTATAAGTTATTAATAGACCCTTTCTTATTTCATATTATACAGTGTCTGTATTATATGAGGTTCGGACCGACGAAGTAATGGCACTCGATTATTATCAACCTGACTGCAATCTTTTTCTGTCGGTAAGGATTGCACCATAGTAACTTCTACTCGAATAGGTCATAAACTATAGACAGAGAAGAATCATTGTGAGAGAGTCCATAATAAGAGACCCATTTTTTCATATGTTCCGTGGGAAAACCAAAGATCTTGCGTGATCGGTCCACCAGAAAAACTGAAAAGACAAAGAAGTTTATCAATTGATTGGTGGCATGTTTAGTCCAGTGAGTCCACCTTGTCGGTGGCTCTTGAATGATTTCTTTTACACAATTGGTTAAGCAAATGTGATATACTACAATGCCCCAAAATTCATCTAAAAAGATTCATGTCTTTTCCGATGTTGTGAAAAAGGTGTACGCTTAACAGACGGATGAGGTACCGCTAAGCGATTAATCGCGATATGCCAATTGATTGGAACTTAACGGAGGATTATGCATTCTTATCAATGTATTTATTTCTATTTAGAATTAATTGCAAACATTTTATTTACCCAAAATTAATGTAAATTATCACTATACAAAACATCTTCCGCCATGTTTTACATTTCATTGCTTATACTCCATCCATACGGTACATACTATGAACACCATTACACAACATTATAAAGTAATTTATCGTAATTAGTGACTAAAAACAAGTTGTCTCCTTGATTATTAAATGAAAAAATGGATGATTAAACAGCCGACAAAGTTAATTGCACTCCAATTATACTATAAGTGACGGTTTAGCCACCTCGCCGATTAATTGACCGAGTCGGCTTTTTTCCACAACATTGGACTTTTCTATTTATGTGTTTTTGCCTTCCTGCATTCCAAAGAGGACCCTAGTGTGCACACTTGTTGCACTTAATTTAAAAGTTTAACAAAAGTTTGAATCTAACATCAGACAATAGTGTAATCATCTACCTCTCGTTTAAGCATACGTAGTTGTGTTTTTTAATGGGTTTAATAAGTAAGGGTCAAGTTTATTAAAAACTAAAATTTAAAAAACCAATGACGCCACTAAAGTTGCCACATAGACGGCACAACTAGCCATGGTGTAACGTTGTGGCTAGGTAAGCTATTACCATCAACTCGAGTCTAGGAATCGAGGTAGGTTGAGTGGTGCTATGGTTGATCATCTCTGTATGTGCGTCGACGATTACATATCTACACAGAGAGGGTTGGCAAGTTTGTTTTTCAATTACAAGGTAGATGTATACGCACACACATTATCGTACATGTATATCATATGTACACATGTGCGAGTATATTTCCTTAGCACACGACTAGAAAGGATAAATCCGCGACCTCACGAATTTCTAATGAAGCTTGCCCGCATGTGCGTAAAAGTAAGCACCAAACCTTTATTAGTAAAATCGTACATCTATAACTCCACCACTCCACCAAACCACCCCACCAAGAGGTGCCAGAGGGGTTTGCTAATTAATGGTGCACTGTCAAGTTGGGAAAAGCTTTCACTTTTAAGTTTAATGTATTTTAAAATAAAAAACATTTTATTTGCTAAACTTGATAGAACTGCTATCGCATTACAGCGATAGTTATATTCTAACATATAGCAATAGTAACAAATATGTTCGAAATGGAAAATACTGGTTAAATTTGCATAAATATATTATATAAAAGTTACTAATCAAAACAGAAATTATACTTTTTTCCATAAATTGAGTGGGGCAGGGCAGCTCGCTTCCATGAACCCATTTCGAGTAGAGCGGGTGACAGTTGGGTTGGGCATGCGCTTCATGAGAAGTACACTCAAGAGGGATGCTCCAGCAGCTATCCCAATGACAGCCCAAAGTTTAAGGCCAAATACAATTGTTTCCTCGTGAAGAGATTCTGTTCGATGGCATCTTCTGATCATCAAGTACCTACATAGAGAGGATAAGAATGTGTCAGTCACAAACGCAAAGCAGCACTTATTTATGTGCGAATGTAGCTTATTATTGTTTATGCAAAACCACACAATGACATTTGGACAAGATCAACTGAAGCAGCCTGACCTGTCAACTACCATTCCCATTCCCATACCTAGAGCTTAACTAATGTTCCCAATCAAGTATGTCAGATCGAACAACTACAGGTTCACATAATTAACATACAGGTATGAGCTCTTAAGAAGCCGATTAAAGTGCTTTGGATTGTAGTAGAACGAATGCAAGTAAATTGAAAGTAAGACTTCACATTAGATCAAATAAATTACTAAATATTAGGCCAATGAATCTGTCATTAATTTAGACACAAACAGCGTATATTAAATGGACAGATGGAATATTTGCATGATGAACACACATGGTCAGAATACATAGAAAGAATTGGGCCAAGTTATCCCAACATTCGTAGTTGAAGGAAGTGCCAAATAAGAATCTTTATGGCTTGAAACACCTCGCAAAAGGAAACTAAATTCAGTGATGGCAGCCCATCCACCACCGTGTTAAGCTAGCATCTGAAACCTCAAGAACCACCTAGATCGCACAAAAAACATCCTAGACTGCATAAGAACATCCTTGCTTTGTTTTTTTACGGGCTTTGTCTGCTTGAGTCTTGACACCCTCTTGTAAAAGTTTATTATATTCTTCACTGATATATCTGTTAGATAGGATGGTGCCTTGGCTTCCTACATGATAGTTGTACGCGTTCACATGATCGTTGTAATCTATATATATGTAAGTCATGTACTCTGATTTCAATAATCAAAGGAGAGGAGGCGTTACTTTCCTAGCTTACATAGTATCAGAGCGGTGCCGTTCTTGAGCTGCCGCCTCCATAGCTTCCGCCGTGCCGCCCCTGGGAGATGATTTCATCTCTATAATCCCTCCCGGGGGCTGTGTAACCCATATTTTAAGTCGTGTCACCGATCATCCGATCGGCTACCAATTAGAGTTTTTTCCAAGTCATCTTCAAATCGGGTTTTCTCTATTTTTTTCCAATCATAGATCGGTTTGCGTCGCCCTGCCGACCAATCGACGTTCCTCGGCTCCGGACTTCACCGCCTCGGCTTCGACCTCTCCAGCGCCTCCTCTCTTCCGATGATGTCGTGGCGTGACGCGGCGCGCTCGGCGACACAGCCCTCCCTCCGCGGCCTTCCGAACGTCCCGTCTACTGTCGTCATCACGCCGGATCATCATCGTCGGACCGTCGTCCGCGAGACTTTCGTCTTCACCAAATTTAGGTACAGTCTGAATGTCCTTCTTGGCGATGTTCCGACTGTGGGGGCGTGTTAGACAGGATGGTGACTCGGCTTCTTACATGATAGTTGTACGCGTTCATATGATAGTTATACACATTCACATGATAGTTGTACGCGTTCACATGATCGCTATAATCTATATATGTGTAACTTATGTACTCTGATTTCAATAATCAAAGATAGTGTTACTTTCCTCGCTTACAATATGAAAGGTATGATGATGCCATTTCATTAACAAAAACCAAGGGAGAGAGAGAGAGAGAAATCAATCTTTACAGCCTGCAGTTGAGAGCTGCAAGCATCCTATATCTGGCTGCAGAAATGCAATCATCGATGCAGGCATAAGGAAGAGAATGGCAGACAGTGAGCAGGGACGAGAAAAAGGATGAGATCTCATATTTGTCAGTAAAAAGAAAGCAGGAGGCGGCACAAATCAAGAAAGAAAGCTCAAGCAAAGCAAATGTGGATGGATAGGATAGGATGATACCTGAGTAAGATCCAGTAGCAATAAAAAGCACAAAGAGAAAGCATTTATTTAATTTTCTTAACCCACCAATTCCCCTTGGAAATAAAACCATCATGGGCACTGCGATGTGAAATTTGTCATGCGGAATAACTCAAATAGATCTTGGCCCTGCGGAACACGTGGAAGAAGGAAGGATGAGGAGGCGTCGGTGGGGCGGCAGTGGCAGCAATTCAGTAGCAATAAGGAAACTCGGCAACAAAGAAGAATTAAAGAAATTGGCGGCGGCGGGGAAGAACGGGCGGCCCGATGAAGCGACGAGGGCACCGCCGCCCGACGGTGGTGGAAGCGGGGGCAGGAGGAGGGGCCTACGAAACCCATGGAAGAAGGAAGGAGGAGGAAGCGTTGGTAGGGCGGCGACAAAGAAGAAGGGGAGCGGAAGAAGGAGGTGGGGGTGTGGTGGTGGAGAAGGAGGGGAGGCAGCGAGGCGACCACAGCAGGATTGGGGCGGTAGTGACGAGGAAGAGTGTGTGACCCGGCGAAGGAACCGCTGCCGGTCGACGGTGGAAGCGGGCCGTGGGAAAGGGGAAGGGGGAAGGGGCCTGTGGAACCCGTGAAGGAAGGAAGGAGGAGGGGGTCTGACCCGTTCTGGAGGCTCTCAAGGGCCTCGTGCTGCACAGCGAGGATGGCGAGCGTGGCATCCGTGAGCCCACAACAGCTGCCGGCCACCACCTAGCGGAAGTTGAGCGCGCGGGGCCGGAGGCAACCGCAGCCGCCTCGTGGCCCCGCAGGCGCAGCCGCCCTAGGCTCCCGCAACGCGAGGCAAGCAAGGATGCCACCTCCGCGTTGCACCGGTGCGCGCGGAGGTCCGGCATGTTCCACAGGCACGGCAATGACCCGAGCGCCCTCCATGTATGGCACACCGCCGCCATGCTCACGCAGTCACAACAGTTGAGCCGCGCGAATAGCTCAGCATCGTATCATCACAACATAAGAAATACAGAGGTAGATGTACGAAAAGGAAAGAGCAATGCGTTCGGGAACGGAAGACCAAGAAAAATGAAGAAAAAAAAAAAAAAGAAAATCGGTCCGCAACCTTGGAAGACCTTGCGCTGGTGGGAGGAGAGCTCGGAGGCGGTCTTGCTGGCGACGACAAGGACGGCGTGGGTGCGGAGCGGAGGCCGACGCTGGCGCAACCCTGCTTGACGGCCTCGACGGCGTACTCGACCTAGAAAGAGCCACCACGCCAGGATCCCTAAGAACATGCAAAACCGAAGGGAGAAAACCACAGGAAGGGAAGAGGCGAGCGGGTGACGGTGGCGACGAAGACCAAGATCCTGCCACTGGACGTGCTATAGCAGTATTAGTCCCAACAACTAATCACCTGTTGCACCAATTGCCACAAACTATATATTATTGATATAAACTGGATGAGGCAATGAAATAGTTCGGAGAAGCACACCGCACAACAACCGGATATGTGCCAAATAGGAAATAGTAACACAAGTCGATTACATGGGATGCTACAACAACCGAAGCTAAAGAGGAGATCCTTATCTCTAAGGAACTCGTACGGGACGAAACAATATGCACTAACAGGCCAGCCGCCAGTGAGGCTAGTCTTCATTTCCTCGTGCCACCATGGGTGAGCCGTAAGCTAAGTTGTCCGGGCTACCTAGTTCGGAGCATGAGGGGTATTGGTCGTTTTGTTTTGCCTAGGCAAAGGTTATTTTTCAATCGTGATCGTCGTATAATTTTACCAGTACTATCATAACACGTCGTCAGTAAATTTAAGCAACTACCTATATTGGAGGGACGATAAATCCACCCTGTTCAATATGGCCAAGGAGCCGGCGTACCTCGCGTCATGCCTCGGATGGAGCACTCGGGGATGATGATTTTTTTTTTCTTCTTTCGAGTCGTGGACGAGGAATTACAAAACAATCTTATGTGTAATTAGGTAGATCATTCTCAACCCCAGAAAATCGTCGCCAATGGGGCGATTTGAGATAGTTATGGCGAGATTTCTATCATTATTCCATGCAGAATCAAAACTGAGCTCCACCACCTATATCTAAGCCATGTCGGTTGCTCTGTTAGTCCTGTTGTCAACCTACATTTGCTTCCTTGGGTAAGTTGTGAGCTCAACCTATTAAATCCTCCAAGATAATGTTTAAATATAGGGTAAGTCAGACCCTTAGGTAGTGAGGTAAGGAAAATAGCTTGGTTTAGAGTAATTTAACTGTCTTAAGAAAGCAAATTTGAATCCAAACATAAACAGTGCTATGTCCAGAATTTTTTTGTGTTTGTGGAACTGGGCTGACTACAAAATTGGTCCAATTAAGACTCTGTTTGGAATGGCTATCTGGTGAATGGTCTGAGGCGACCTAGGGTTCCAACCCAGGGAACTTTATTTTGGTTTTGAAAAAAATTTATTGGGGGTTAAAATCATCGAAATTTCAATGAGTTTTCAAATTGGACGAAATCTGGACTTGAAATTTGGACGAAATTTAAACAAATTTTGTCCAAAATCAAAGTTAGGATGTAATTTGTCTAAATTCAAATATTTCCTAATTTTTTTTAATGAATTATAAACATTTCGGTGGGGGTGTAATCACCGAAATTTCCGAAATTCGCTTCACTCCCACGCCGCTGCCCTGCTCCTACGTCGCCGCGCTCCAGCCCCCACGCCCCACACCGCCGTTCTCCCCCCCCCACGTTGCCGCCCTGAGCTTCCCGGATTCCTCGTCCTTCGCCAACGCCCAATGGGGAGCCTCATCAGCGCTCCCCCGATGGCCCACTCCATCGACGCCCTGCTTCGAATCCGTCACTGGTTGAGGCAGCCGGCACCTGAGGACCTCCACCTCGACCGGTGCCTATGAGGCAGTTGCCCGCCGTCATCTCCGGGACTCTTCTTCCTCGTCGTGACAACCACCACCACCGATCTCCCGCTCAGAAGGCCATCGCCCTCCCCACTGTTTTAAAGAACCCAGTGCCCACCATCAGTCTGTTGGAATGCCGCACCCACCATCCGGACGATTTGACATGGAAAAGGAAGGGGAAGCAAGCAATGGACATCCAGGCCAGGCCTCCAGCGGTGGATCCCTGTCTCTGCAGGCTCCCGAGAAGAATGATGTTACGGGTACTCTAGACAGCGGGTGGATTGTTGTCGGCAAAAGAGGATGTTCGTCCAAAGCCTTCGGCCCCTGTTAGAACCGATCCTGACGAACGGGTCGGCGCGGGCTCCCTCTTTGTGGACGAGATGAACTCGACAAGCTCACGGAACGAACTCAGACACACACCAGTACTACCTGGACTGGAACACACAAGAAGCTAACTAGCTAGTGAACACACACGAACGCAAAAGCTTTTTTTTTTTTTTTTTGGCGACTGACGCCCCAGCGACGAACGCCAGTTTTTGTCTGTATATTTGATCACTTCTTGAACCAACAGGATACACGGCTAAAATAGCCTTGCTCACATGCATACGGGAGCAACTACTGCCCGGGTCTCATGCGCACGCTCGTACGTATCCGCAGCTTCTGACCCACGAACTCATACGCTGCACGTACGCCGCATGAAACGGTCCACTAACCTGACCTCAAGCCACGCCTCCAAACGTGCCCAACTAACATGCAGCAGCTAATACTACTCTGCCGTATACTTGCAACACATGCAACTCCTAGAAGCTAGCTAACAACCTGCTGAAGACGCACTCCACTATCATGTGCAACACACGCACATTCTAACTTGCTAACTAGCCTGTTATTGACCAACTAATGTGACTAACACATCTATCCTATATGCGACATCACGTACATGACACATGCATGAATTAAAGAAACACATACAAATCAAGATTAGTGCTAACAGCCCCTTTCCTTGCGACGACGACAATGGCAGCTTCCATGCATGCTCACAACTCACAAGAAGATAGTTGAAGAAACACCTACCATGGGCAATGGAGGGATGGAAGCTAGAAGGAGGGTCCAGCATAGGCCCTCCTTAGCTCTTTTCGGCAAGTGCTTCAACTGCCTTAACATTGGCCACCGAATTGCATCTTGTCCCCTTGTCGTGCGGCTTCGCCCACACCATCCAGTGCCCAAAGGGAATTCTCCACGCACCCCGTCAAATTTCCATGGGAAATGCTTCAACTGCTTGGCTACTGATCATCGAGTCGCATCCTACTCAAACCCTCCTCGTTGCCTTCGTTGTTGGGGATCAAGGCACTTTCCCATTGGTCCCCTCTCCTCATGCAGGACACTCCTCCATGGCTTCATTGAGGAATCTATCTGTTGTTTCCTCTCCATCTTCTTCGGACAAGCATGGACTCTACTCGGTGTTGGTTTCCTTCGGCGACATGGCAATTTCAGCGGCTAATGTTGCTCAAGCCATTAGCGAGAGGTTCCAAATCCCGCGGGCTGAGATTCGTGTGGAGGTTCTTTCAGATTTGACAGGTGTCAGCGTTGGGGTTCCTAGCATGGTGGACTTGTTGCGCCAGTTCTCAGGTCCTTCGGCACAGCCTGAGGGTGACATGGAGAAGCCCGTTGCAACACTACTTGTAGAAGATCCTTCACTTCCATCTAGCATCCCCGCCATCTAAGCTACATCAGTTTCTGCTTTGTCTCAAGATAGTGCTTCTTCCTTTCGCAAGGAAGGACATGAGGTGCCTGACAAGGTCGCGGACCTTGTGACTGAGAACGAGCTTGCCACTCCGACTGCAACCGAGGGTGGGGGAGCTTCTTTCTTCTGAGGTCGCAGTAGGCAACCAGGTGCCAGACCCTGCAAGTGAGCAGGCCACATCAGGCTCTTTGGTGCAAGAGACACTCCCTCAGTGGTAGATGGCCTCAAGGAGTTTGTGGTGGGCAATTCCATCAAGTCTTGTAGCGCCCATTGTGAAAAGGAAGCGGATAGTGACGGAAGCGTCCTAGAAGTGGTGTACCTACACTTTTTTTCTGGGTTGGTGTTGTATTATCTTCTTCTATCATTGGAATGAGAATGAGGTAGAGTTCCTGTCCTTGTTTCAAAAAAAAAAAATCATATTCTTCTACAAATTGTTTTCCCCACTGGAATAACGGCGGATCAGATTGGATGGAGATTTGGGTACCGAGTCAAAAGCATAACAGAAATCTTCTCCTCTAATATCTCAGCCGTCCTCAAAAAAAAAAAAAAAAAGGAGGTCACCAACTAAGCCCCTATGGCTATGAGCGGTGGTTGTCAATAATATTTTTGCTTCTCTCTTATGTCCCCCCGTACCCGTCTTCCAAATAGAGGAGACGCTAACGCCACCAAATCCTTCTTTCCTCCCCCCTCGTCGCGAAAAGCTTCCTTGTTCCATCGCGGCCTCTTCTCCGATAGGAGGTGCCGGAGGAGTCGGAGTGCCCGCCATGGCGTTCTGGGAGGCCTTCCTCAACTGGCTCCGCAGGTGAGCGAGCACCGGTTCTTGGTTCTTGATCTGCTGCCCCTCTCCTCTCTCTCTCTGCATTGTGGGGTCCGTGCGGGGGTGCGGCCGTGGGTGGTTTGGTTCGATCGAATGAGTTTTCTTGGTTGCGGAATCTTGTGGCTGGTGGAAGGTATAGGTCGGGAGAACTGCGATTGATAGGATGCTGCAGAGCGAGAGTGTTTGGACGCCGTTGCGTTTGGAGAAAAGAAGTGCCTGGCATGTTCGTTTCTAGGCTATGTGTGCGGTATGAGTGTGTGTTAATATGGATGGATGAGTCTGACGAATTGATCAAGAGATAACATGAATTCGTAGTAGACATGACGTCTACTACGAACGTTTGGACTCAAACACACACTTACTCTGGAATACAAAGAACACGAGAGATAGATTTTGGTGCTGGACAACCACACAACCTTTTTAGTTTTTTTTTCTATTATTTATACTAGCAATGCTCTCACTAATTTTACATATAACTAACTGCTCTAATGATTCTAATGACTGCTAATGCAAAATTAACTAGCATGCACAGAATGTGCTACTAGTAACTCTTTACGGCTGCTAACGCTACGAATAAAAATGCCATGATGGAGCGGCATTCAATGCACAACACGACTGCTGCTTTCAGCCAACAATGGATGCCATCAAAGCCGCTAATGCAAACAAAGAAACGGAAAAACAATCAATGTGATGCATGGCTGTCAGTTACCATGCAAAATAAAAAGATGCAATCAAGGATTAATCAACAAACATCCCATAATCTTTGATGTGTTTTCTTGATCTCGACGATGTCGATCCTTGTACGTAGCTCCTGGAACTTACACGGCCCAACGCCTTCATCATAATGTCAGCTAGCTGCTCTTCGGTCTTGATGTACTCCACCTCAACTTTGTCGTCTTCAATGTATTCCTGAATAAAATGATATCGAGTGTCTATGTGCTTGCTCCGGTCGTGGGACACTGGATTTTTGCTGAGAGAGATCGCCAACTTATTGTCAACTTTAAGCATGACACTGTCTGCCTCTTCATTCTTCAAGTCAGCGAGTAAACGAGCAAGCCAGATACCTTGGCAGGCGGCCGTTGTCGCCGCAATGTACTCGGTCTCGCAAGAGGACAGTGCCACAACCTTCTGCCTCTGAGATTGCCAGCTGATGGGGCTGAGCCCATGGAAGAAGAAGACGCTTGCCGTGCTCTTGCAGTCGTCGACGTCGCCGGCCATATCGCTATCGCTGTAGCCGACAAACCATGGCTCCTCCAACTTCTTTGCTTAACGGTAGCCATAGCTCCGCGTACCAGCAATGTACCGGAGTATATGCTTGACTGCAGCCAAGTGCTCGGTGGTTGGCGCTTCCATGAAGCGACTTACGTAGCCCACCGAGTACGCTGTTATGAATATTGTGTGTATATTGAAGAGGCCCAATGGGCAATATATATAGAAGTACAAGGGGTGTATGCCATATGCAGATAAGGCAATACAAAAGACAGATAAGGAAATACAAAAGAGTCTCTATTCTAACTCCTATTCTAACAGCCCCCTCAAATGCAAGGCGTATGCAATAGCATTGCATGTGAAAAGGGTTTACACTAAAATATGGAAAATCCAAAGTCCGAGTCCTGAACATGTCGTCGTAGCATGCAGCTCTTGGATATGTCGAGTATCAAAAGATCTCCTTCCATCTGGGGTCGTGGGCCTGCCCATAAAGCACAAGGTGCAGGGGCTGAAAAAGTAGAGGCAAGCGGGAGTAAAGTCGACCGCGGCAACACGATAAAGAAGATGATGAAACCGACATGAATAGAGAGAACTGTCAAATCAAGCTGAATAGTAATAGGTGGAAGCATGACAGCTTAGATCGAAGCCCAAGACGGTGGCGGCGTAGAAGAAGCGCGGCAGTCTTAGAAGCTCGCGGCGGTGACTAAGAAAGCGGCGACATCATAACGACTTCTACGATCTGCACGCGGCTCAAAGAAGAGCGAGAGCGGCTGCTGCTGCCATGCATAAGGCAATTCCTATACTTCTATGACTGACAATAAATTTGTGGTCTAGCATGGCTTAAGACGAACTTAAAGATATAGTTGTACAAACTTGGATGGACGCAACGGAATAAACGACACGGAGAAAGAAAAGCCTAAGGATAACTAGCAGCAGCAACAAATCACTAATTAAGCCATCTAAGAGCAGCGGCAAACCCATCACATCGACAACTTCCCAACACAATTCCTGCGCAGGTTCCTCTCCCTCTCTTGCTTTATCTCCATCCCAAGCAGAAGGAACCAAAAGCGCGACACCAAACCCAACCTAATCGGGAGAAGCGGCGGCTCGGGAGATGAAGCGGTGGCGGAGCTCAATGAGATCTGTTGTAGCGTCGAAGCGGCCACGGGTGGCGACGCGCCACACGGCCCTACGCTCGTTCCAGTTGGAGATCTTGGCGGCGGCTCCGGCTCGTCGTCCCGGTTTGCGGCTTGTGGAGACGCAGGCGGCAAGAAGAACGGATCGGACGCAAGACAAAAGGCGTGGCTGAGCCGATGTTGAGATGGTTCTTCGTCTTCAACCCGATCTGGATCGGGTCCTCCTCCGCGTGAGCCGCCGTCTTCATCGCCTAGAGGCATGATGTTGAGGATGGCGCCGTGCTTCCTCTCCACCATGCCTCCAGGCGATGAAGACGGCGGCTCACGCGGAGGGAGGACCCGATCCAGATTGGGTTGAAGACGAAGACGATGAAGATGCTGCTGGTTGCTGTGCCGAGTAACTACCACTAGAAGGAGGCCGCCCCGGGAGCGGAGATTGCTCCCCGAGGCAAAGTGAGGCGTGAAGCGAGTAGAGCCTAGGAGGCGGCGGCGCTACAGTAACCCTAACCTTTGCTTTGATACCATGTTATGAATATTGTGTGTATATTGAAGAGGCCTAATGGGCAATATATATAGGAGTACAAGGGGTGTATGCCATATACAGATAAGGCAATAAAAAAAGGAAATACAAAAGAGTCTCTATTCTAACTCCTATTCTAACATATGCGATGTCGGGTCTTGTGTGCACTAGATACCTCAAGCTCCCGACGATGCTCCGGTAGGCCATGGCGTCCGTGAGAGGGGCTTAGCTTGCCTTGCTCAGCTTGAGCCTTGTCTCCATGGGAACGTTGCAGGGATTGCAATCTGCCATACCGTTCTTCTGAAGAATTTTGAGCGCGTATGCAGATTGGTTTAGCGTGATATAGTCATCGGACTGGTGCACTCCGATGCCAAGGTAGAAGCTGAGCAGGCCGAGATCGCTCATTTTGAATGAGTTTTTCATCTCCCTTTTGAACTTGACGATCTCCTGTGCGTCGGTACCCATGATAATGAGTCGTCGCCGACGTGACGCCACCGCGATCGTGATGTACGCTATCGCGCATGTACACAACATGTTACGATCGCTCCTCAAACCCGAGTGACAACAAACAGCTGTCAAGCTTTGGCGTTCCGTGCTCTCGGCGCCTGCTTCAAGCCGTAGAGAGCCTTGTGGAGCCTCAACACCTTCTGCTCATGGCCCTTGGATATGTCGAGTATCAAAAGATCTCCTTCCATCTGGGGTCGTGCGCCTGCCCATAAAGCACAAGGTGCAGGGGCTGAAAAAGTAGAGGCAAGCGGGAGTAAAGTCGACCGCGGCAACACGATAAAGAAGATGATGAAACCGACATGAATAGAGAGAACTGTCAAATCAAGCTGAATAGTAATAGGTGGAAGCATGACAGCTTAGATCGAAGCCCAAGACGGTGGCGGCGTAGAAGAAGCGCGGCAGCCTTAGAAGCTCGCGGCGGTGCCTAAGAAAGCGGCGACATCATAACGACTTCTACGATCTGCACGTGGCTCAAAAAGAAGAGTTAGAGCGGCTGCTGCTGCCATGCATAAGGCAATTCCTATACTTCTATGACTGACAATAAATTTGTGGTCTAGCATGGCTTAAGACGAACTTAAAGATATAGTTGTACAAACTTGGATGGACGCAACGGAATAAACGACACTGAGAAAGAAAAGCCTAAGGATAACTAGCAGCAGCAACAAATCACTAATTAAGCCATCTAAGAGCAGCGGCAAACCCATCACATCGACAACTTCCCAACACAATTCCTACGCAGGTTCCTCTCCCTCTCTTGCTTTATCTCCATCCCAAGCAGAAGGAACCAAAAGCCGCACACCAAACCCAACCCAATCGGGAGAGAGCGACGGCTCGGGAGATGAAGCGGTGGCGGAGCTCAATGAGATCCTGTTGTGACGTGCCGAAGCGACCGCCGGGTGGCGACGGCGCCACACGGCCCTCTGCTCGTTCCAGTTGGAGATCTTGGCGGCGGCTCCGGCTCGTCGTCCCGGTTTGCGGCTTGTGGAGACGTAGGCGGCAAGAAGAACGGATCGGACGGCACAACGAAGGCAGCGCTGGAGCCGATGTTGAGGATGGTTCTTCGTCTTCAACCCGATCTGGATCGGGTCCTCCCTCCGCGTGAGCCGCCGTCTTCATCGCCTAGAGGCATGATGTTGAGGATGGCGCCGTGCTTCCTCTCCACCATGCTTCCAGGCGATGAAGACGGCGGCTCACGCGGAGGGAGGACCCGATCCAGATTGGGTTGAAGACGAAGACGATGAAGATGCTGCTGGTTGCTGTGCCGAGTAACTACCACTAGAAGGAGGCCGCCCCGGGAGCGGAGATTGCTCCCGAGGCAAAGAAAATGGAAACGCAGTAGAGCCTAGGAGGCGGCGCTCTGAGAACCCTAACCTTTGCTTTGATACCATGTTATGAATATTGTGTGTATATTGAAGAGGCCTAATGGGCAATATATATAGGAGTACAAGGGGTGTATGCCATATACAGATAAGGCAATAAAAAAAAGGAAGTACAAAAGAGTCTCTATTCTAACTCCTATTCTAACATATGCGATGTCGGGTCTTGTGTGCACTAGATACCTCAAGCTCCCGACGATGCTCCGGTAGGCCGTGGAGTCCGTGAGAGGGGCTGAGCTTGCCTTGCTCAGCTTGAGCCTTGTCTCCATGGGAACGTTGCAGGGATTGCAATCTGCCATACCGTTCTTCTGAAGAATTTTGAGCGCGTATGCAGATTGGTTTAGCGTGATATAGTCATCGGACTGGTGCACTCCGATGCCAAGGTAGAAGCTGAGCAGGCCGAGATCGCTCATTTTGAATGAGTTTTTCATCTCCCTTTTGAACTTGACGATCTCCTGTGCGTCGGTACCCATGATAATGAGGTCGTCGACGTAGACGCCCACTAGCAGTCGTGATGTACCGCTATCGCGCATGTACACAACATGTTCTGATGCGCTCCTCTGAAACCCGAGTGACAACAAACAGCTGTCAAGCTTTGGCGTTCCGTGCTCTCGGCGCCTGCTTCAAGCCGTAGAGAGCCTTGTGGAGCCTCAGCACCTTCTGCTCATGGCCCTTGACCTCAAAGCCGGGAGATTAGGCGACGTAGACCTCCTTGTCAAGCTCGCCGTTAAGGAATGTCGATTTGACGTCCATGTGGTGTACTGGTCATCCCTCGTGCGCGGCGAGCGCGATCAGCAAGCGCATGGACTCAAGACGGGCCACCAGCGCGAACACCTCCTCGTAGTCGACGCTTTGGTGCTGCACATAGTCCTTTGCCACGAGACGGGCCTTATGCTTGATGACAGCGCCTTGGGAGTTCTTCACCTTGAAGACCCATTTCAAGCTGATGGGACAATAACTCGCTGGGAGGTCGGCAAGTTGCCAAGTGCCGTTCTCCTCAATGGAGCTCATCTCCTCAAGCATGGCGCGGCACCAGCACTCGTATTTCTCTGCCTCGAAGAAGCCAACTGGTTCATCTCCCGCTGTCAGGTACAACTCCTCGTGATCAAGGTCGTGGACCGTGGTCATATTGTACACGTTAGCCACAGTCCGGTAGCGGCGAGGGCCCTCGTCGTCTATTGTAGGCGAAACGTAGGTGGGCGGTGAAACGAATTTCACTTCACTTTGTGCCACGGGCGTAGACGTGCTCGTTGCTGCTCTGGATGCCAGCGTCAACGGCATTGGGCTGGGCACACGACTCGGCACTGCTGGTCTCGATGGCTCGTCACCCCCGTGCGCTGCGGGGTTGCCATGCATAACACCTACTTCAGGATATACTGTATACTCGGCAGTGAGCATCTCACCAGAGTTAACCGTAGCACCCCAGTCCTACTGTGCCGCCTTGTCGAAGACGACGTCGTGCGTCATGTGCACGCGCTTGCCGACGGGGTCGTAGACGCGATACGCCTTGGCGCCGGGCTCGTAGCCGATGAACACCATCGGCGTGCTCCTGTCATCGAGTTTCTTCAGGTGTGGCTTCCCCACCTTGAGCGCGGCGCGACGCAGAAATCAGACGGGAAGTGCACTGGAGGCCGTGCACTATGCCATGCTTCGTACGGCGTCATGCCATCGACACTGCGGGTCAGGGCTCGGTTCAGGATGAACACGATCGTCGTCACCGCCTCACCCCAAAATATCCCCGGCAAGCTCTTGGCTTTCATCATGCTGCGAGCCATGGCTACCACCATCTGGTTACGGTGCTCGACGACACCGTTCTGCTGCGGGGAGTATGGAGTCGTGAGGTGCCGTTGGACCCCGCGATCAGCGCAGTACTCACCGAACTCAACGCCGCGGTTAGTGCGGAGTGTGCGCAGCTTGCGCCCGGTTTCCACCTCAACGCCAGTCTGGAAACGCTTGATCGCCACCTACGCCTTGTCTTTTGTCATGAGCAAGACCACCCACATGTAGCGGCTGAGGTCGTCGATGAGTAGTAGAAAATTTTTCTTCCCACCTGGTGTGGCCAGCGCGATGGGGCCGCAAAGATCGCCGTGCACCAGATCGAGGATGTGCTCCGCGTTGTACTTTGTCTGCTCCGGGAACGGTGTGTGCCGCTGCTTACCGACGAGGCAGCTGTCGCAAATCTGATCAACCTTATCAATGCGGATACGCGCAAGATGCCGTTAATGCCAACTTCCGCAGCTGGAAATTCAGTGCCGTGCACTGCATGCCATCGCCACGCGTCGCCCCGCTACCGAACAAGCATGAGCCGTGTGCAATGCCGAGGTGAGCACATAGAGTCGATTCATCGCGGTTTACCCGCACAAGTATACGACGCTGCTGGTCGCGGATCGTGAGTACGCTGTCCTGGATGAGTGTCTGGTAGCCGTTCTCATCGAGCTGTCCGAGGCTCACTATATTGTTGCGCAGTCGTGGGATGTAGTACACCCCCGTCAGCACACGGTGCTCCCAGTTCCGGCAAGTGAACATGACGGTGTCACGCCCGCGTATATCCACCACCGAGCGTCGCCGAACTTGATGGAGCCAGTGACACCCTCGTCCATCTCCGCGAAGCTTGCCTAGCATCCGGACATGTGATTGCTGACACCAGTGTCGAGGTACCAAGCGTCATCATGGGCGTCCTCCTCGCGCCCTAGATGCACCTACGCGTGCACCTCGTTGGACACCACGTCAGTGCCCACGCCCACGGAAGCCTTGGTGAGCGTGCATACATGTGCCATGAGAAGTGCAGGTTCGTCGTCATCGGCTTGCATCAGGTGGGCCTGCTCGGTACGCTTTGGCTTGCGGCAGTCCCTAGAGTAATGCCCATACTTGTCATAGTTATAGCACTGAATCTGCGACATGTCTCGGCGCACCGGACGAGTCACTGTCCTTGCTGTTCGTGTCTGCCTTTGCCGCACCCATGGCCACATGGCTTGCCGCGATAACGGTTATCACCACCGGAGGAACTGTCGCCTTGCTCTCTCTTCTTGGTTCGTGCGAGCCACTCCTTTTCAGGGAGGAGCAGACGCCCACCAGAGCCACCCGAGTCGTCGCACGCATAGCACTACTCTACTGATCGAAGCCGACCGGTGAGCTCTTCGATCGATAACGTGCTCAAGTCAAGCAGTGTCTCGATCGAGATTGCCACCTGTGTATACCTGGGTGGCACAACACGAAGGAATTTCTTGACTACATTTTCTTCTTCCAACGTGTCGCCTAGGATCCGGAGATTGTTGACGAGTCCCGTGATCCTCATGGAGAAGTCGTCGACTGACTCACTATCCTCGAATTCGATATCCTCGAACTCCTTGCGAAGCTTCTGTGCATTCGCCTCACGGACGCGCTCGACGCCCATCCGCATCGCCTTCACGGCGTCCCACGCCTGCTTGGTCGTATCCTTCACCGCCAGTGTGGACAGCGTGTCCGACGACACCACACGGAGGATGGCGGACAACGCCAGTCTATCATCGTGGTAGTCGGCGTTGCCAGGTTTGATCGCCTCCCACTGGCCTTGTGCCTGCAGGTTCACCCTCATCACGAGAGCCCAGTCGGTGTAGTTCGTCCGCGTCAGCACTGGGTAGACCAACGATCCCGTCGTTTCCCTTACCACCTGCTGAACCACACGCTCTTGGCCGCTGTTGCTACCGGATCCAATCTTGCGATCGCCATTGCCGCCGAGATTGATCGTGCGAGTAGTGCTGCAGTCGCCTTGCACCAGAGACGACCTGGTAGGAGAAAGTGAACCGTCGCACGACATCTTCACAGGCAGGGGAGCACGAAGCTCTGATACCAATTGTCAGCCCGCTCTCCGGTGTTTACGTACATGAACGCTCGAACGCTTGGACTCAAACACACACACGCACTCTGGAACACAAAGAATGCGAGATACAGATTTTGGTGCTGCACAACCACACAGCTTTTCTAGTTTTTTCTCTTATTTATACTAGCAATGCTCTCACGAATTTTACATATAACTAACTGCTCTAATGATTCTGATGTCTGCTAATGCAAAATTAACTAGCATGCACAGAACGTGCTACTAGTAACTCTTTACGGCTGCTAACGCTACGAATAAAAATGCCATGATGGAGCGGCATTCAATGCATGGCACGACTGCTACTTTCAGCTAGCAATGGATGCCATCAAAGCCGCTAATGCAAACAAAGAAACGGAAAAACAATCAATATGATGCATGGCTGTCAGTTACCATACAAAAATAAAAAGATGCAATCAAGGATGAATCAACCGTGGATATTGTGGCTTTTGCTTGAACCTAAGCTAGCATGGTACTACTAGGCTTATGCGTCGGAACTCGAAAGGTGGTTCTTTGGTTCACTTGAGGGGTAAAGTTGAGATCATTAAGTTTTGCAAGCATGCGTGTGGTGAAGGGAAAAAAGAATTCGGGTTCTCAAGTAATTTTCCAGTATTTTCTTGCTCCCGTGTTGTAATGTGCATGCTGTAGCCGATTTTATTTGTGCTTGCTAAACTCTTGACATCACTTGTAAAATAGTAAATTTTAGGTTAAGCCAAGGTTGGTATTGCTTGTGTGGTTTTCGAAGATGAAAGAAAAAGAGCTTGGAAGCATGACTGCATGACCTTATGTTCTTACCCCTTAGTATTATTTTGCACGGCAAATCTAATGGCATATGATCAATCTAAATAGACTTTTTTTTTTTTCCATAAGTGGCCAAAATTACAGAAGTTTGACAACACGTTTTCTACAATGACATATGTTTTGAGCGGAGGCAGTAAACAGTAGTAGATGAGGCGTTACTCTCTCTTATCACGAACAAATCATGCCTGATGCCTCTTTACATTCATACTGTAGCTGCGTACTTGTAGATTCCAGTGTCAATGTATACGATTGCAAAGTATTAAATTAAATCAATGTCATGAATATTTACCCTTTATGTGGAAAATTATTTATGAATATATTCCAAGGTGTGACAAAAAAAATGGAAGAAATGCAATGAACTGTTAATTGTTGGAGAACTGGAATAAACTTGTTCATTTTATCTTTCCAGCTTCTTTTTCAAGCAAGAGATGGAGCTTTCCTTAATTGGACTCCAAAATGCTGGGAAAAGAATCACTTGTCAATGTCATTGCTGTAAGTATCACCTGATGCTTTTCTTCATATTATTTATTTTTTGTTGGCATTCTCATGGATAAGTATATAACCATGCTTTACACAGACAGGAGGCTTTAGTGAGGATATGATTCCTACCGTGGGATTCAATATGAGGAAGGTGACCAAAGGAAAGGTCGCCATAAAACTATGGGATCTTGGAGGACAGCCGAGATTCCGTAGTATGTGGGAGCGATACTGTCGTGCAGTTTCTGCAATTGTGTATGTGGCTTTCTTCTTTGAATTGATACATTTGTATCAAGAACAGAACTGCTGGCAGGAAAACATGTGAAATTCGCTTATTGGCTTGTTGGACATGCCAACTATTTTTATTGCATACATTTGTTTCATTACATGGTTCGTTGAATCAGCTACTAAGAAACAGGGAAATGTGTTGACAAATTATCGTAAAACTTAAGCATTAGAAAATTGATATCAGTCGTATTACTTGTCCAAGGTAATTC
This sequence comes from Hsuehochloa calcarea, assembly GCA_036346395.1. Lineage (NCBI taxonomy): Eukaryota > Viridiplantae > Streptophyta > Magnoliopsida > Poales > Poaceae > Hsuehochloa > Hsuehochloa calcarea. Next base: position 18,215,657 of record CM070611.1, on the reverse strand, counting down.
TAGGTTGTACACATGGGTGCTTTTGTTTTTCCCCCTCATGTTGCATGCTGCCTTTGGCATCGAGTATTTCGGAAGTTTGGTTATAATAATTATATTTGGGACTATTTGGTTGTGTCCTCATAAGTCTGAAGCCCAATTTCCCCTTGTTTTAGTATTTATCGAATATGTAATAACAGAAGAACTTCTTAAAGCTTTAATTGCCTGAAAGCTTAAATTTTTATGACGTAAATATCTGTAGCGAGCTATTACACTGTTTTCTTTGTTCCTTTTTTGTCATATGGTTGGTATACCTTTTTGTCCATAGTGAATAATTGTGAAGCTTGGTTATAATAATTATATTTGGGACTATTTGGTTGTGTCCTCATAAGTCTGAAGCCCAATTTCCCCTTGTTTTAGTATTTATCGAATATGTAATAAAAGAAGAACTTCTTATATTTAATTTTTTGAAACCTTTATGTAATAAATTTAGCTAGATTAATCTTATAAGGCATGGAACAAGCAGGGCTCAGAATTTTGGCCCTCCTGTAATACATGCTTTACAGCAGTTCTGGGGTAACAATAACAGTAGGAAGGAAGTTGTTTAGTCTATCCAATTATTGTAACTAATCCAAGAGTAGTTTACTTATTTATTGCGCCATATCCAGTATTGCATCCTTGCCTGTTTTACCACTTCTTCCATGTTTTTTTTTCCTTTAAAGTATTATTATTAAATATTTTTCCTTGTGGATTTTCATATTTTGGGAACTGAACAGAATGATCAGTTTCATATCTACAATACTTAGTGCAACATTGATTGGAGTGCTACTATATTGGTGCATTCTGGCTTTTCATGTTTAATCTTTACACCTAGTTGATGTCCTTAGACACAATCTAAACAGAAAATGGGTAGTTAGTGTTAGAATAGAACTCTAGAATAGATTTTCTTTCGGTTTCCTTATATGTAACCCCTTTGTACTCCCTATATAGCCGGTCCTGGTCGCCGTCGACCTTGGATTCTGCCGGATCTACTCCGTCGCTCCTAGAGGCCTCGCGGGCGTGTCCGGGACAAGCAAGGAGCCGATGGTGATCGGCCCTGGAGGGGGGCTTCTCCCGAGTCGTCGCCCGTAGCCGCCTCATCTCCGACCGCCGCCGGCTCTTCTCCGATCGCTCGTCGCCGCCGCCGTCGCCACCACCAGAGCAGCAGCAGGGGGAACCCTAGTTCCCCTCGCGCGCGTTCTGGTATTAGGCCGAGGCGGCTTCGGCCAACCCTTTAAAGGTCGGCCCCTTTTGAAGAGTCGGCCCGTGTTTTATAAAAGAAGAAGAAGAAGAAGAGAGAGAGAGAGAGTACGTCGCTCTAACCGCTGCGCCGTCCAGCGCCGCCTATTAGACTTCGTTGCCTTGGTCGCCGTGCCGTCCAGCGCCGCCTACCGATGGCTTCCTTTCCATCCACTGCGATCCATTCTCGGGAACAAAGTTTAATGGAACGAATTACAGGTTGTGGTCTTCACTCATGGAGATCACGCTCGATGGTCTCCGCCTCTAGGGACATGTTATTGGTACCCGACCTTGTCCGCCGTCGTCGGTTCAGCCTCCTCCTAGACAGCCTACTTCTACATCTCCTACCGATGATGAGGCCACCAAAAAGGAGGCAGACACCGCTGCTTCTGATGCTGCTGATGAGGCTTATCAGTATGCCATAGATGCTTTTGAGCGCTGATATGTGATGAGGCCCACGTTAGAGCCATCCTGGTGGTCAGCGTCGACGACTCTATCCAGCTAAACATTGTTGGTCTGCATGCCACTCGTCAGATCTGGGAGTTCTTACGCGAGCGATACCAGCAGAGCAGCGATGCTTAGTTCTTCTCGCTTCAGCGTGAGTTGGAGATGCTTCGCCAGAAGGACTCCCCCGTCGATGATTTCTTTCGAGCCCTGGCCAGTCTCTGGCGCCAGCTGGATGAGTTGGCTTTTCCGCTCTGTCAGGCGTGTCATAAAGTGCAGAAGGTGGATCGTGATCGCCTTCGTCTTTATGATTTCGTCTGCCGTCTTCACCCAGAGTTTGAGCTTGTCAGGGCTCAGCTGCTGAACCGTTCACCACGACCAACAGTCACCGAGGCTCTTTCGACGTTTTGTGCTGAGGAGCTTCGCCGTGGGTTAGCAACACAGTTTGTTCTGGTTGTGCTTGCTACCTCCTCTTCTTCGACTACATCAACGGTTTGCCGCTTCGACTCGATTCCTTCCTGTGTCTACTTTACTCTGCTTTTGCACCAAGCTGGGTTGGTGCAACTATTGCAAGAACTTCGGGCACGACTATCAGCGTTGTGCGGTGCGAAAAAAGCACAACAAGGCACATAGAGGTCCGCACTCCAAGGGAGGACAGGGAGGTCTTTCCTCGACTGGAGGACAGACCAGCACGTCGGGATCTTCTCAGCGAAGTGACTCGATTCAGCGGCTCTATCAGGCTCTACTTCAGCAGCTCTCTCACAGCTCAGCAGGTTCTGCCAGTCTAGCTTAGACGTCTCCTCCAGGTACCGCTTGGGTTCTAGATTCTGGTGTCTCTTTCCACATGACACCGGATTCCACATCTCTCACTTCAGTAGGACCCCCTGTTTTTCCTATCTCCGTTCAAACAGCTGACGGTACTCCTCTGTCTGTCACCGTCGTGGCACTCTTTGTCCATCGACTTTTCTGCTCCAAATTGCTTCCCATGTTCCCGACCTACCATGCGGCCTTCTCGGTGGGTCATCTCACCGATCTCGGCTATAGGGTTGGTTTTGACTCTCACACCTGTTTCATTTAGGATCGACAGACAGGGACGGTACTTGGAACTGGCCGGCGCCGTAGGGATCGTCAGGGCCTCTACATCCTTGATCGCCTCCATCTTCCGTCCACTTCAGTTGCTCCTGTCACCTCTACGTCTATTTCCCCCGCCACTACTGCCACCACCTCTGGCGTCTTTGCGTAGTGGCATCACCGTTTAGGTCACTTGTGTGGTTCCCGCCTTTCTTCATTAGTTCGTCAGGGTGTTCTTGGACGTATTACTGTTGACACGGCCATGTTTTGTCAGGGGTGTAAGCTGGGCAAGTAGCTACAACTCCCTTATCATTCTAGTGAGTCCTTGTCTTCTCGTCTTTTTGACTTAGTTCATTCCGATGTATGGGGACCTGCACCTATTGTCTCTAAAGGCGGGCATAAGTCTTATGATATCTTTATTGATGATTATTCTCGTTTTACATGGATTTTCCCTATCTCTAATCATGGTCATTTTCTTGCGATCTATCGTCGTTTTGTAACGATGGTTCGTACTCAGTTTGATTCTGCTATTCGTATTTTTCGATGTGATTCTGCTGGCGAGTACTGTTCTGGCGCTTTTTGACAGTTTCTTTCTGAGTATGGCACTCTTTACCAGTCTTCTTGTTCTGGTGCTCATGCTCAGAATGGGATTGCTAAGTGCAAACATCGTCATCTGATTGAGACTGCCCACACTCTTCTTCTTGCCTCTCATGTTCCACCACAGTTCTGGGCTAATGCTGTTTCTACGGCTGCATATCTCATCAATATGCAGCCTTCTACTGCTCTAAGGGTGTCAGCCCTATAGAGTGTCTCTACTCTCGAGCCCCCAGTACACTCACCTTCGTGTTTTTGGTTGTACTTGTTTTGTTCTGTTGCAGCCTCGTGAGCGCACTAAACTATCGGCTCAGTCAGTTGAGTGTGTGATTCTTGGTTATAGTTCTGAGCATAAGAGTTATCGCTGCTAGGATCCTTCCGCTCGACGGATCAGGATTTTACGAGACGTTGTCTTTGACGAATCTCAACCTTTCTTCTATCGAGATTTGGCCTCTTCTCCTGTTTCCATTGTTGAGTCGATTTCATGGTTGTCTCTTTCGGACTCTTCGCCCATATCTCCACTATCACAGTCTTCCCCTAGTCTACCTCTCGTGGTTCCTTATGTACCTTCGCCTTCGGTGGTGTCTCCTACAGCACCGCCTCTAGTTCCCACAGCACCATCATCTCGTTTCTCTGGTATTCACTACTCCAGACGTCCTCGTACTTCACCAGTATCCTCTTCTGGTATCTTGCCGACACCCACATCTGATCCTCCTGATGATGCTCCTCTTTACATCCTTCGTGACCGGGCATCCCTTAGACCTCCTGATCGTCTTGGATTTGCTCCAATAGCTCACGCTTTCTCTGTCACTGAGCCTAGTTCTTATCGTGAGGCTGCTCCTTATTCTGAGTGGCAGCTCGCTATGGCAGAAGAGCTTGATGCTCTTCGACGTACGGAGACTTGGGATATTGTACCGACTCTTGTGCATGCTCGTCCGATCACGTGGAAGTGGGTGTACAAGATTAAGACCCGGTCTGATGGTACTATTGAGCACTACAAGGCTCGCCTTATGGACCGCGGTTTTCAGCATGAGTATGGTCGGGACTACGACGAGACTTTTGCCCCTGTTGCCTATATGACTATTGTTCGCACTCTTGTTGCGGTTGCCTCTGTTCGCTGGTGGTCTATCTCTCAGCTAGATGTTAAGAATGCCTTTCTTAATGGTGTTTTGCATGAAGAGGTCTACATGCAGCCACCACCTGGGTATTCTGTTCCTAATGGGCATGTCTGTCGTCTTAGTCGTGCTCTTTATGACCTCAAATAGGCTCCTCGTGTCTGGTTTGCACATTTTACCTCAGTGATTACTGCTATTGGTTTCACTGTCAGTTCCCACGATCCTGCTCTTTTTGTCCATGTCTCCTCTCGAGGTAGGACACTGCTTCTTTTATATGTTGATGACATGCTCATCACTGGTGATGATTCCTCCTCTATCATATATGTGAAGAAGTGTGTCCAGGATCTTGGTCTGGTCTGACTGATACTCGCACTGTTGAGACTCCCATGGAGCTATCCCTCCAGCTTCGTGCCACTGATGGCGTTCTTCTTGAGGATCCTACTCGATATCGTCATCTTGTTGGGAGTTTGGTGTATCTTGTGAGCACTCGTCCTGATATTGCTTATAATGTTCATATCTTGAGTCAGTTCATGGCCTGTCCTACCCATATTCACTACAGTCACCTTCTTCGTGTTCTTCGCTACTTGCGTGGGACTATCTCTCGTCGTTTGTTTTTCCCTAGCTCCACCTCACTACAGCCTTCAGCGTATTCCGATGCGACCTGGGCTAGTTATCCTTCTGATCGTCATTCTCTTTCTGCTTACTGTATTTTTCTTGGCTCCTCCCTGATTGCCTGGAAGACTAAGAAGCGATCGCAGCTTCTGCTCGAGTCTGGTCGAGTTGAGAGCTATACAGCAGTGACAGCAGAGGTTACTTAGTTGAGGTGGCTACTTGCAGATTTTGGAGTACCTGTAGTGAGACCTACGACTCTTTTGTCTGACAGTACAGGTGTTATCAGTATTATCTGGGACCCAGTGAAGCATGAGCTCACCAAGTATATTGGTGTGGATGCTTCGTACACTCGCTCACAGGTGCAGGAGGGAGTACTTGTTTTACAGTTTGTACCATCAGAACTACAGGTTGTTGATTTCTTTACGAAGCCACAGACTAGGGCACAACATTTGTATTTTCTCTCCAAACTCAGTGTGTGTGATCCACCATGAGTTTGAGGGGGGTTGTTAGAATAAGACTCTAGAATAGATTTTCTTTCGGTTTCCTTATCTGTAACTCCTTTGTACTCCATATATATATATTGTCCATTGGACCCTATTGAATACATACACATGATTCATAACAGTTAGTAGCTAATATTTCCTAATGTGAGCTTTTCCTCGGTAATCCTTGATATCTCATGGAGCATTAAACGAGGAGAGGATATCAGCGTTTTTTATATATTTAAAACCCATTTAAAAATGCGAAGGTAAGTCTTCCAGCTGGAATATTTTTGGCCGGTTCTTCCTTTTTCTATGCTGCTGAGAGGATAATGCTGTCTTGGCTCTTTTTCTGCATATCTTTGCAATTTGCACACGATTTTGCTCTTGTGCACAAGTAATTGTATTTTTGTAAAACAATGTAATAACCCAAAATTATAGTGGCTTTAAACAGCTGCAAGTTCTATATTTAGAATATACATTTAAACTATGAGAAGGCGTCAATTGGGGAACATTCTTAAAAGTTCAGCATCACCTCTGAAACTTTCTTGCCAATAAGACTCAGGATGCTTAATCATTGTTTGATCATACATGGTTACATCATTTTGGTTGCTCCTTGACTTCCTTCTGTTATTTGCCTTCAGATCTGAGGATTACGAAATGCATAGTATCCGACTTGTCTATTATGATTACATTCAGAGACTATATCATTATATGCCGGTCGTTTAACAGCTGAATCAACTTTACTCTTTGCAACCTCATAAAGATACTTTTGCTGTAGATTAAAATTGATGAATCAAATTGCAAGAAATGAATAGCATCTTTTTGTACCATGCAATGTATATCTGTGGTGTTATTGTTTGTCTAAAACACAGTAAATATGCAGGTATGTTGTAGATGCAGCAGATCGGGAGAACCTGCCAACCTCTCAAAGCGAACTCCATGACCTTCTGAGCAAGCCTTCCCTGACTGGGATCCCATTGCTGGTCATCGGTAACAAAATCGACAAGCCTGATGCTTTGACAAAGCAAAGTTTCACAGAATTGATGTAAGTAGACCTCCAAACTAAAAGAATGATAAATCATTCATATATAGCTATCTTTTTTATAAATCATATTCTACACTTCAGGGATCTTACAACCATCGCAGACCGAGAAGTCGCCTGCTTCATGATATCATGCAAAAACTCGACCAATATTGACTTGGTCATTGACTGGCTGGTGAAGCACTCAAAAAAGAAGAATTGAACGAAATTTGTGGCTTTTCCCAGATGATCCAAATTCTTTTTGGCAGGCTTATTTTGCGCGTGGGTAGCATTGGGGCTGTACATTATGTGAGTTCTTAAAAATGGGTAGCTATATTCATAATTTTGTGATCTGTTCTGGCATTGTGTTCGTGAATGGTGAGTGATGATACATGGGTTGCTTGTGTACTGTTGCTGCGCGTGTGCTTTGTGCTATGAAGAGGCATCCTGACTGAGAGAGTGAAATATTTAGGGTAATTACACACACTGTATGCATTGATAAGCCAAATGTTATATATACAGACCAATGGTTAAGTGTGGACCAGAAACCAAAGAGTCTAATACTAAGTATGGACCGGGAACCGAAGAGTTAGAAACCAAAGAATTAGAAACCAAAAAGTCTAACAGGAACCTAAGAGTCAAACACAGGAACTGTAGAGTAACACTCCCGTGCAGTTGGAGCGTCGGCGGAACAGACGTTCAAACTGGACCAGAACTTGATGAAAACAGAAGTAGGTAGCCCTTTGGTGAAGATGTTAGTGTACTGAGATGTCAGAACGTGAAGAACGCGGACATCGTTAAGACCAACTCGTTCTCGGATGAAGTGAAGGTCAATCTCAACATGTTTAGTGCGCTGATGTTGCACTGGATTTGTTGAGAGATGGACCACGCTGACATTATCGCAGTAGAGGGGGTAGCTCAGTGTGGAGTGTTGTGGAGCTCCTGAAGAAGTTGACGCAGCCAGCACGCTTCAGTAACAGCATTGCCCACAGCCTGGTACTCAGCCTCCACACTCGACCAAGAGACAGTGTGTTGCTGCTTCGATGACCAGGAGACGGGATTGTCACCCAGGAACACAACGTAGCCTGAAGTGGACTTGCACGTGTCGGAACAACCAGCCCAGTCGGCGTCGGAGTAGACAACCAGATCTGTAAAGGTGGCTCGGTAAAGAAGAAGGCTGTGGTCGATGGTGCTGCGAAGATACCGAAGAATGCGCTTCACGGCGGCGAGGTGCGGCTCGCGAGGATCATGCATATGGAGGGAAACTTGTTGTATGGCGTAGGCAATATCTGGACGAGTGAAAGTGAGGTACTGCAAAGCACCCGCAAGACTTCGGTAGAACGTTGGATCAGCCACAGAAGTGCCAGCAGCAGAGGAGACCTTGGAGTGAGTGTCCACAGGGGTGCTGCAAAGCTTGCAAGTGGTCATGCTGGCGCGGTCCAGGATGTCTAGAGTATACTACCGCTGAGAGAGGAACATGTTGTCATCACAACGACTGACAGAAACACCCAAAATGATAAAGTGGACCGAGATCCTTCATAGGAAAAGCCTGCTGGAGGGAGGCAACCACCTGGCGGAGCACACGGTCCGAAGAAGTGGTCAGCACAATGTCATCCGCATAGAGCAGCAGGTAGGCAGTGTCACCGCCTCGATATGACACAAAGAGGGAGGTGTCGGACTTTGCCTCCAGGAAACAGAGGGATAGCAAGAAAGCCACAAAACAGTTGTATTAGGCCTGGGGCGCCTGTTTGAGACCGTAGAGAGACTTGCTGAGGCGACAAACCTAATATGGGCGAGATGAATCCACAAATCCAGCCGGCTCCGAACAGAAGACAGTCTCTGAGAGTCTGCCATGAAAAAACACATTCTTAACATCTAGCTGGTGGATATGCCAATCCCGGGATAGGGCCAGAGAGAGAACTGTGCGAATAGTGGCTGGCTTAACGATTGGACTGAAAGTCTCAACAAAATCAACACCATGACGCTGTGTGAAACCATGAAGAACCCATCGAGCCTTATAGTGGGCAAGAGTGCCATCTGAATTGAGCTTATGCCGAAAAATCCACTTCTCAGTTACCACATTGGCATTGGATGGCCGTGGAACAAGATCCCATGTGTTGTTGGCTTGAAGAGTAGCGTATTCTTCCTCCATGGCGCCGCGCTAATTAGGGTCGGTGAGAGCAGCCTGGTATGTGGTCGAAACAGGAGACAGAGTGGCAGCATGAAGGTTCATGTGGTTGAGCGGCTGCCGAAAACCGTGCTTGCCACGATTCACCATGGCATCGGAGTTGTCGACCGGCCGAGCGGACAAAGACTGGGAAGCTGGGGAGAACGACCACCGGGAGTTGGCAGCCAACCGTAGATCGGGCAGGAGTAGCGTGTGCTTCGACTGCCACGGCTGGAGCACTGGGTGCTACCACAGACGCGGGGCTAGGAGGAATGCTGTCGGTCGGCGTTACGTGCGCGCTGGGAATGTGCACAACATCGGGTGTTGCGGGCGCATTGGGGTCGTGCACAACCGACGCAGGAGAGGCAGCACCGTCGGGCGCCACGGCCGGTAGGTGCGTGGGCGGGCGCGCCACACTAGGAGGAGCACCAGGACCTACAAGATGCTGAGGCCCAATGGGCATTGGCGCGTGATCAAGCTCCAATAAAAAATCGAGGTCAGTGGGAAAGGACAGAGCGGCGAGCTCGGCAAAGGGAAAAGAGGACTCCTCAAACGTAACATAACGGGAGATGATGATCTGATTCGAGGAGAGATCGAGGCATCGGTATCCTTTGTGTTCGGACAGGTAGCCGAGAAACACGCACATAATGGAGCGAGGAGAAAACTTGTGAGGAGCGATGGCAGAGAGGTTCGGGAAACACTTGCAGCCAAAAACACGAAGGTAAGAGTAGGAGGGGGAAACACCAAAGAACGCAAAAAAAAAGGTGTGGAAAAATTGAGAGTTTTGGTGGGTTAGCGATTGAGAAGGTAGGTAACGGCGTGAAGAACTTCAACCCAGTAAGAGGAAGGGAGGCTGGCCTGAAACATAAGAGACCGAACAATGTTATTAGTGGAACGAATAATACGTTCGGCCTTGCCATTCTGCTGAGAGGTGTATGGACATGACATGCGGAGTGTAACGCCATGGGTAAGGAAAAAAGTACAAGCGGTGGAGTTGTCAAACTCATGGTTATTATCGCACTAAATACTCTTGATCTTAACGCTGAACTGAGTAGCAACGTAAGAAGAAAAGTGAGAGATAGTGACAAAAGTATCAGATTTTAGGCGCAAAGGAAACGTCCAAAGATAATACGAGCAATCATCAAGAATAACCAAGTAGTATTTGTAACCGGACACATTGACGACAAGCGAGGTCCAAAGATCACAATGAACTAAATCAAAATTCTTGAGAGCACGATACTGTGAAGTAGCAAAAGGTAGACGCACATTGCGACCAAGTTGACACACATGACAGATAGTGTCGGCAGGTCCATTATCACAAGCAATGACGGACGCACTAGCAAGGCGAGATAGGGACTTAGGGCCAAGGTGCCCGAGACGACGATGCCAAAGGGAGGCAGAGGCGTCGACGACGAGTGCGCACGAAGGGGAGGCAGACACCGCTAGACGCAAGGGGTAGAGAGGTCCGGTGCTATTGCACCTAGTGATCATGTTCCTGGAACGAAGATCCTTGATAGAAAAACCAACATGGTGAAACTCAACGGAACAGTTGTTGTCCATAGTGAATTGACGAACGGAAACAAGATTCTTGATAAGGTGCGGAGTGACAAGAATATTAGTAAGATGAAGAGAGCCAAAACTAGTAGAACCAGTGGAGGTGACGGGTAGCAGTGACCCGTCACCGACAACGATGGTGGAAGGAGTGAAGGTGTGAGGGGGATGGGAGCGGGAGAGGTTATCGGCATCCAGCGTCATGTGCGAGGTCACACCCGAGTCCATGTACCAGCCGGTGGTCGGCGGAGAAGTAAGAGTTATGGTGTTGAAAGAGTTTGCCAATGACTGCTGATCCCATGGACCAAGACCGGGAGGCGCAGGTGTAATACCTTGGAAATCGAATCGGTAAATCACAGATTTAGCCGAGAGGAGAAAAGGGAATAGGAGGAATAGTAAAATATGAAACGACAGGGGGTCATCTCGATATTTTTCGCCAACTGGGCTCGGTCGCGCCAGAGAGGCCTCCTTGTGGCCGCCAAGAGGGGGTGCCCACCCCCCCAAAACCCTAGTGCCCCACCCCTTTCCCCCTTTTCCCCCTTTCCTCCCCCTAGCAGCCGCCGGCTCTCCCCACCCTCCCCCTGCGCCAGATTGGTTCGTCAGATTTGGGTAAGTTCTGTACATTTTCTGATCTGTCCACCTTTTATAAAGTTGTAGAACTTGATCTTAGCTTTCTTTTGGCACCGAGATCACCTGGTTTGGAGTTACAGTTTATGAGATATGTCCGTTTTGTGCGACTGGTCGGAGAGTCGCGAGATTTGGCGGTCTGCATGTCTAGTCAGATTGTATTTTTTTCAGCCCGAATCTGAAGAGTCACCCCAAACGAAAGTGGAAGCCATTCTAGTAAGCTTTCAGGATTGATAAAGAACATATTTTTTAGAGGTGTGAATCAAAAGTTATTGAATTTTTACCGTCGCTGTTGTCCGATTGTCGATCGAGGGAACAACAAACTTCATCGTAACATTAGGATTATTAGAAGGCTGAATCAGGAGTCTTACCCAACTAGGTTATTGTAGCCTATTTAATAATCTTTCCAAATGGATAAAGATCATATCAATTGGATCTGTAGAGTGAAATTTATGCCATGTTATTTACTGCTGTGCTGTATTCTGGACAGATGTCTGTCAATGGTTTTCAACGGTTGTTTAGACCACTAGTTTGGCCGAATCAAAGAACCCCACCAACTAGAGTTTCGTAGCCTGTTACGTTAAGAGTATTTGAGCATTTGTTTCAAGTCATTAGGAGTTACAGATATTTAATTACGATTTTTCTCGTATTGCTGTCCCGGGAAGCATTATGCTAGACTGCCGGGAAATTTGGGTAGAACCTCTCTTTGAGTCATAGATCTTGAGGAGTTGGATTAAGGGGTGTAAACGGAGTCCAGCATTCATCGTATTTATTGTTACCTCTATGATTGTGTAGGAGGCGGAGTTCCAGAGTAGAGACACCAATTTTGCTTCCTCGTGTGCCGTAGCGGGAAAGAAAGAAACAAGCAAGTGCACCTATAACGTGGTTGTTATGTGATTTTTCTATATGATGAATCATGGTAACATATGCTTGTTTCGATGTACTGATTTATGGTGATATGTATTTGTTCATGATGGCTAGATTATTAAAATTCGATTACTGTCATTTTATTGTTCATCATGTGCACTCATGAATGCAAGTTGTGGACTTACGACACCCACGGGAGTGGGTGGTGATTGTAAGACCCACCATTCCAAAGTGGGCATTGTGGATCCCCGGTTGACTTGTTCTCAAACGGGCTTTGGATCCCCGCGTGTTGTAGAACGCGGGCATAAGTGAACACCGATGGGTGTTCACTCGCTATACCGGTATGAGCAAAAGAGAAGCGCATGTGCATTCATTCATTCATTCATTCATATGTTGATTTGATTCATGATGTTGATACACTGTTGGATAATGAATGATGTTGTTATGTTTTGTATCATTGCACTTGCTGAGTCTTGGACTCACCCTTACCGTGTTGTTTTTTTAGGTACATCGGTTGTGGTCGGCATGCATGGGCGGGAGTAGAAATTATCACGGTTGCACACTGGCACTAATAAAGTGAATAAAACATTTAAGTGATAACTTGGACTTTGAATAGCTTTATGTGAGGTTTACTTCCTTACGTTCTAAGTCGTGGACAACCACTATTGGAGATTGATAGCGTTTTATGGTTGTTTCTTTCATGAACATGTTTAGTACGCGCGTTTGGATATTTGCTTATTATTGTTGTTATTTGCGCGAATGTCCGGATAGTTTGATTTACAAAGGAGACTCTGCCGAAATTTAGAAAGAAATGTCTTAGTTCCATTTGTAGACTTGTTACGGTGGTAGCATTCCAGGCTCAGGTTGTGCTGGGGTGTTACAGTAGGACCCTGATCAACCCGAGGAGGCCAAGACGGCGGGTACGAGGGTAGCGTGTAGCCGCCGTGGAGTTGGCCGGCCGCTAGCGTGTGTGGCAGGGGCGCACCACCGGGGCGCGGCTAGGTGGGCGCGCTAGGGGCGCGTGGACCGAGGAGGCTAGGGACCTGGCATGGATGGAGTTTCCCAGGCCACACCTGGATGGTGCCGGTCCAGGGGTTGTAGAAGGAGAGCGGTAAACCAGAGGTGCTGCCCTTGGAGTGACCACCCGCACCTCCGCCACCGGTCTTGTGGTTGTTGCCGCTGTTTCCACGGCGACTGGAGCCGCCCCTGCCACTGTCGATGCCACCGGAGGGAGCGCCCTTGGGTGCGCCAGTGGAGCGGCTGCCGGACGCGCCGCCACTGCCCCCGGAGACACCACTGTCGGGGCCCCAATTGCCGGTAGGGGGTCGTGGTGATGAGGGCTGTGGAGGGTGCGGAGGGGTACGAGAACATCGTGATTTCTTCGAGCAACAGATCAGAGCGGGCCTCGATGAACGAGGGGAACAACTTTTGCCGCTTCAGCAGGGCCACCATGTATGCGAACTTCGTGTTCAGGCCGCGCATAAGGGTATAGAATAAGGGTGCGATCGTGCACCAGTTCGCCCAGGTCGCCAAGGGCGTCGGCCATGCTCTTCAGCTTGCGGTAGTAATCGGAGATAGAGAGGTCGCCCTGGACGAAGTTACGAAACTCCGCGTCTAGGTACAGGGCACGCGTCTCCTGGTTGCTGATGAACTGTTACTCGAGGCCTACCCATACGAGCCGCGCCGTGGAGGTAGGAGTCATCACGATCTTGAGAAGTTCGGCAGAGATGGCGCCGTAGAGCCACGAGAGAACAGATAATCCATACGGACCCAGTCTGCGACATCGGGGTGGGCGTCATCGGAGAGCACGTGGTCGGAGAGGGCGTACTTGCCGAGGGTGACGAGGAAGAGGCCGCACCATTTGTTGTAACTCAGAGAGGCGAGGTTGAGGATGACAAGGACAAAGGTCTTGATGTTGAGGACGTCGTATGTCTGAGTATGGAGGGAGCAATGGCGGCGGCCTCGGAGAGGGCCAGTGCCTACGCGACCTCCTGCTCGTGGCACGTGGTGGTGGCGGCGACAGCCTCCTGCTTGCGTCGTGCGGCGGTGGGATTAGCGAAAGGGTGCAGTCGTAGGTGCGATCCGCTCTGATACTATGAGAGTGTAATATTTAGGGCAATTACATACACTGTATGTATTGATAAGCCAAATATTACATATATATAGACCAAAGGTTACAGTGTGGACCAGGAACCAAAGAGTCTAACACTAAGTGTGGACCAGGAACCGAAGAGTCAGGAACCAAAGAGTCTAACAGGAACCGAAGAGTCTAACACTGACTATGTTTCTCCTCGGATTATACACATTGTTTATGTTATACTAAATTAAACTTTGATGCAGTTGATGGCACAAAAAGAAATTTGAAAATATTTTTTTTAGAAGTCAGAGATATCAAGGTTGTTTAATTATGTATCTCTCAGCCAAGGCATCATTTCTCCTCATTTTCTTAAAAAATGTGCGATAATCACTTAAAAAGATGGTCCGGACGAACTAACCGTACAAAGACCTAAAAGGGAAAAAACCCAAGGTACCATTACGACTTACTAAGGTTGTGTTTGGTTGTGTGAACTAGGGTGATTGAGATTAAATGATATATGATGGATGTGATGATCCTGCATTAAATAGTACAACTACTGTGTCCGGTTTGAAAGATGAAATTGAATGAGCTATGTACATAGAATAGTATTAGCATGATTAATTATTAAAATATTAGCATAATTACTAAATTTACCTTAATTACAAAAAATAGTATTTAATTAAATTAATTATTTTAATTACCCACTAATTGATATGATCTAGTGATCAGTACAGAAGGAGAGGGGGTAACAAAGGGGATCACTCGTCCCTGTGCCGTGTGATTTATCTATTTTTATAGAGCCATTCGGTACAACATATTTAAGAAATATTTCCGGAATCTGTATAACCCCTTCAATTTTGATTTCTGATAAAGCCGACGTGCCAAGACCAAGCAGAGCTTTCTTGGGGCTAGTATCAAGCCAGTAAAATGAAATTGCTGACAGTAGTTCCTAGCAAGAAGAAAATCATTTACAAGTCTAATTCCCTACAAATATTGGCATAATTTTCACATGTAAAATGCAACAAACAGAGTTTACATCTCAGCTGCTCAAACGTGCATTGGTAACATCAAATGGCCAGCAAATACATTGGCATTGAATTCTGCAATATAAAGCCGGCAATGATTAGGTACAGGAACCAGAATTCTAAACTGAAAAACAGTGCCAATTCCCAAACTTAAACTCATCATCAACAAGCCGTAATGACAGAACAACCACATCATAGCAAATATTTTAGGATTATATACTAACAATTCAAGTGGATTCAAAATGAGCTAGCAGTGAAATCACGAACCAACAAGTTCAATGATTTGTTCTGAGAAACCGACTCAACAGAGAAGATATAAGAAAAGAGGCATCAAAACTGAATTAAATTCACATCATCCATAAGTTAACAGAGGACGCACATCTCCTAAATGTAAGACAACGAATAAAGCAACTAGCACCATCACTACTCGGCTGCTATAACCTCCTGCCCTGCCATGGCCTCATCTCCCTCGGCTGGCCGGTTCAACTTCAGACCAACATCCTCCTTGTAGTCGCCGTGTACCTGTGTTTCAGAAATAGGATCATTACAAAGCAAAACCAATGCGCAAAAAGTGAAACTGGGAATAAAAGTTGCATCTATATTTCAGAAATAGGATCAGTACCTCCATCAGCTTCCCAAGGTCAAACTTTGGTGCCTTAAGGATCTTGACCTTGCGGATGAACACGTTCTGGAGAGGGAAAATGCTCGATGTTGCCTTCTCAATCTCCTTGCCAATGACCTCAGGAATGAATTTTGAAACCAGTTCCTTCAAATCACAGGTTGAAGCCTGGTTGGCCATAATCTCAACCATCTTCCGGCGAATCTTCAAAACGAACAAGACGCAAACAAAGTAAGCTACACTCTTGATAGTATAATTGTGCTATAATTAATGAAATGGCAAACATAGGACTTCAAAATTTTACCTGTCTGATCTGGCTGGCCTGAGCATAACAAGTACGCTTAACCTGGTTGGGACGTCTCTTGGTGAAGCCAATGCAGAACAGGCGGAGCATGTAGCCGTCAGTTGTCTTAACATCAACATGGGCCTCAATTAGTGTCTGCCACTTCCTCACCAACGACCTAAGCTTGTCAGTGGTGAAGTCCATGCCCTACAAGAGAAAATAGTCAGAGAGATCATAGGACACCACATGAAATGGAGGAATACACAATCAGTGGTCCTTGTTACCCAGAAGTTTGTGAGCACATTCTTTCCTTGTACATCCTCTGCACGAAGTCTGATCTTCCTGTAAGCCTGGTCCTCGTCGCCTTGAAGGTCAGCCAAGGAAACCTCAAAAACTCTGTGCTTCAGACCCTCAGATGCAATCTAAATACATGTATCATGAATAATCAGCAACAGTAGTAGTCATAAAAAGCAAGAAGAATTTTTAACAAACAAGAAAAGGATTGTACATCAATCAACAGTTACAATTCTGTGTAAGTTCTTAAATCAAACAAGCCAAGAGAAATCTAGTGAGGCTTGAAAAACAGAAATAAACCATCAGACTCCTAGCACAACGGTATAATTCTATGAAAAAACAGCCTCTAAAGACATGATAAGGTACAGCATACTCATGCGTGACAAAAAAATGACTGATCCGGAACAAGCGCATCAGACAAATATAGCTATTGTAGTCATAGCAACTAAAAGCTCAAAGCCTCAAAACTCATGAGTTTGAGGCTTTGATCCAAACAAATGCAGTAGGGTGCCATTCCTTCTCAATAGCAAAAGCAGAGCCGTAACCATGCTTATTAAGGTGTCGTCTAAGCGTCGCTTAGGCGGTAAGGTGTTGCCGGGTGCTAAGGCGTCTCCCCACCTTGCGTCGCCTCCGCCTTACCACCTCCTCCATGCGGTTCCTTGTCGTGCGGCTCCTCCCCCTGGCCAAATCCACCTCCCCACCGCCAGATCTGCCTTCTCCGCCGTCAAACCCTCCTCACCATCGATTGGGCCACCCCGCGGCCAGATTTCGCCTCCCTCATCCAAGGCGGCAAAGAGGTCAGGAGAGGGAGAAGGCAGGGAAGAGAGAAGAGGAGAGAACTTATCTCACCCCCGCCGATTCCGGCTCGCCATCGGATCTGCCATCCGCTGCCGCCGGATCTGCCATCCCCGCCTTGGGAGGACAGGAAGGGGAAGAGGATGGCATCCATGCGCTGCAGGGAGAGGGGATGCGGCCATGTAGCGTCGGCGTCGACACGTCACAGAGAGAGCGAGGAGGGCAGGGGAAGAGCGAAGGCCGAAGAGGAGGGCAGGGGAAGCGCCGGCCGAACGCCTGAACGTCTGGACTTTGGAGACTCGGAGTCGGAGTGCAGTAGAGAGAGAACGAGAGAGGAAGAGAGTTATGGGCCGGCCGGATCGTACATTTGTGCAGCAGCAGATGAGTTTATTTTATTTTATTTCTTTCTTTTTATCCTTTTTCATCTCCACTTCCTTGCTCCCTTAGCGCCGCCTTCGGATGTGTAAAGCGTCGCCTTGCTCGCGTCTTAACGCTTAAAAGGTGTGAGGGAGGTGAGTCGCCATGCCTCGCCTTACCGCCTTAATAACTATGGCTGTAACAATAATTTCTGGCTTATATCCAAACTGAGAGACAGAGGTGGTGAATAAACTGCGACGGAGGCTGTAAATAAACAGATAATCAACAAGATATACATCATCTCATCATTATTGGTGGTATTGGCAGCAACAAACAACACTTAAAAACCGTTCGGGTGGTCACAAGAGACTAATATACCACATAAATAGGGTTCCTAATAATGAAAAATAGGGTAAAGCTCCCAAATTTGTAGTCTCAAACAAATTTATACCTAACATTTTTTCCCCATAAAAGCATCTAGATGACCACACCTCAACCACATCTAAGTCAACCAATCCCACAACATCCTAGTTAAATCCACAGCATGCCAAGATCAAAAACACCATGCAATAGTCAGCACTACAGCCTACACAATAGCAAACTTTATAGATGAACAAAATTAGCACGCGCAGTTACATCTAGATCCAAGCAAAATACGTTCAGGAAGCGAGGCGTCTAGCAACCTACCCAAGGCCAACATTGCATAAAACAGATCGCAGATCAAGAACATAGGCACACAGGAAACGAACCTTGGTACCCTGGGTCCTGGAGACGAGGGTCTTGCCAATGTTGCGGACGCTGAACACCGTGGGGGCCTTGATATCGTACCAGTCCTTCTTGGCGAAGGGATCGACGCTGCATAGGCACGCGCGCGCGCACACACACACACACACACACACACACGCACGCACGCACGCACGCACGCACCAAGAAAACCAAATCAGCACCATGAATCCAGCAACAACTCGGCGAAAAATGAGAAGCGAGGGCTCTGCGCAGCTTACATCTTCTTCTTGCTGCCCTTCCTGCCCTTGGAGATGCGCTTGTTCTTGCCGACCGCCATGGCTGCGACCTCGGGGGTTGTTGGGTAGGGTGGCTGCGCGGCCTCCGGGTGCGAGGGGGTTAGGGTGGCGGCGCAGCCTCCGGGCAGCAACAAACAACACTTAAAAACCGTTCGGGTGGTCGGCGGTCTCTACGAATTACTGCAGGGTATTGTACCATTATACTCGTAATACTACTGCCACAACACTCCTCTCAGTCTCAGTAATGCCGAGGACCTGCGTTCCTCGTGCACAGCTTCCCTGCCGCTTGATTAAGTTCTTCAATTTCACATCATAAAAGTGAGAAGTAAAAGCGAGATTTTTTTTCCTCTCTCGTTTGAGAAATACCTGAAGCTTTGTTTTTGGACCCAATGGACTAAAGCAAATGCGGTAGCCATGCATTTAATAGTTCTACTGCAGAGGAATCGCCTTTGCGAGGGGCTCTGCTACAGTTGTCCGTAATTCTGCAGCTTACATAGACCTTTTCCGTTGTTTGATTGCTTCGAGATTCGTGTAGGTTTGCTTCTACGTTTAATAGACCCCACAGCGTCCATATCTTCGCTCTTGACGGAGGAGAGTTGGTGCTTACTAATTTTTTTGACGCCACCCAAAGAGCGTGGTCGTTGACAAACAATGCAAGTAATGGAGCTGGAAACCGAAAACAGACTCGGTGATCTTGTTTCATTAATAAATGGAAATGGGTGACAACACCCAGTGTTTCAAAAAAAAAAAAAACTAACTGAAAAATCTGGGCATGATAAGTCTCCACTTAGCTAGAAGGAAAGGTTGTTAGCTGCTACAATCCAGAGGACATACCCGTTTCAAACGCAGGACTTTCAGTGCATCTCCACTAAGCGGGAACCTGGGACATCTCCCAATCGCCTTCAATATTAAAGTCACGTAAAATGCAAGATACTTATACATCAGTGTTTAAAGAGAGAGAATATAACTATATTATCAAACACCTATGTAAAAATCTTTTCCTCTAATGCAAACGTCTTGTAAGTGTTTAGATGATTGTATTATATATATATATATATATATATATATATATATATAGAGAGAGAGAGAGAGAGAGAGTTGTATACCTAATCACCAGTTAAACACTGGTGTATAATTAATCATCGATGCTACAAAATAAGCATCTTATCTATTCTAGACGACAAATCTCGCATAATTGACAGCCCAGCCTCACCTAAATTGATGTTGGTTTCGGGTTTGCTTGAGAAGTATACTCTAGCAGTCCAGCTTCCAAAATTTTCATATATAGCTAGCTTAGCATACACCCCTATCAGCTACATCATCATCAAAACTTCTCCCTCTAAAACGTTTCAATGATCAGCTGAATCAGAAAACAGCGACATGATTAAACAGTTCAAAAACTATAAAAATGGAAATGTACAACGAGTCCTCACACGACACCATCATGCCACAAGCCCACAAACGCGTTCAGCAAGCAGAGGCACGCAGCAGGTCAGAGACTCAAAGAGTATAAGAGCTCTGCAAATTACAGTGTGATCACCACCGTGAGATGCGACATGTTATCAATTAGCCCTTAGCACACAACGCTTCCTTCTGCGATGCTCGGCAACGCAGGCCGCCATTGCCCGTGTCGAGAGAGGCCGAACCTACCACCGAGCACCATGCCGTGCGCCATGGCCGCCGCGCTGAAGCCGGGCTCGGGCTCGGACGGAGAGTCGTCGTCTGAACTTGGGTCGGGTGTATCGGAAGTAGGCCCCTGATCGATCAGAGTGGGTGATAGGAAGTCAGAAATATACTATCATCTAAGATTACTACTAGCTAGTGCTGGTCATGCTCATGCAGAGTGGTTACTGCGCTCAAATAGGAAATTAACTTTGAATTAATGATATGCCATGGTTTTTTTTTTTTTTTTGCGGGAAGATGGCATGATGAATTTTTGAGTTCCAAGATTTTGATGTGGGTAATGATGACTGATTATATCATAAATATATATCACCGAGGGTAAAAAGCAGCCAATCGAAACACTGTTTACGAAGCGTGATTGTCTTCAGAGTTCAGATAGGTTGCTCCTGATTTACTAGCTAGTAGCTAGTGCTCACCTTCAAGCCGTGGTCACTGCCTCGCCTGTTTGCCAAGCCCAGCAAACTCGCCTGCTTGTTGTTTAAGCACTCCATCATGTGTCGACGGTGCAGGATAGCCCGTCGACCTATCCCTACGGAACGCCTCACTATCGTACCCTCTTCTCCCCTTGATCGATGGAGTTCCCCCTATTTCAATGTTTCAAATCACATTAATTTATCATGGTGTCGCGGTGATGCAAAAAAGGAAAACTATCATGGAGGCTATCCTACATCGACGCCTGTTTAATATGTTAATTCTATTTATTCTCGTGGTACCTAAAACACTATATAAGCAGAAAAAAAAAATTATAACATAAAATTGGATATCACCAAAGTTTTACCAAATGACATTACTTTTTTATGACATTGAAAATTTTAGAGTAAATTTCACTTTAGACCATGTAATCTAACTATGGTTTCATCTTCTTACTTTTTATTTCACTTTGCACCAGGGAACATCCTGTCTGCGAGAGAGAAACATAGGAGACGTGCAATGAGCTTGCCGGCAGGGAGGCACGGCCGGTAAGATAGCGGCAACCCGAAAAATAGAGAGAGCGAGCCGTTTTGCCATCACCGCCGTTGCTATAGCCGCCACCGGCAATACTCTGGCTATTCTCTTCTCCACTTTCGATCCATTTCGTACCTCCCATTTCTCCATCCCATGCCTCGCAGCTGCCTCCCGCACCGCCATTCACCGTTGGTGAGTACTAAAGAAGACGACCAAATCCTTACCTTGATGCAAAGTGCAACACATGGTAAAAAGATGTGGTGCAAAGTGATAATATTTGCTAATGGTGGTGCAAAATGAAACCAAGGTAAGATTACATGGTGCAAAGTGAAATTTACTAAAAAAAAATTAAATCTAAAAAGTAAAAATAAATTTTAGTATAGTTTTTGCTTTGAGTATACTATAGTTGTAAAAATAAAGTAGAAATATTCAAAAAGTTTAATTAAATTCATAAATTGCCGTTTCAGAACAAGAAAATTAAATAAAATTCTTGAAATGGAATATAAAAGGAAAAGTATATTAAATTATAGACTTGAATTTAAATATATAGTATATATTTGAATCCAAATGCTCTAAAGATCAAAGTTTTTGTTTTATAGATTTTAAAATATCTTTTGGTTAAATAATATAATAGAATATTTTACAATCTTTTCAAGATTAGATTTACATATGAAAAACCATTTCTTGCAATTCTGTGTCACAAACCTAATTTGACTTACCTAAAAACCCAAATACAATTAACGTACATTAAATAATTATTCACACGTCCAAAATATACAAAATGAAGCATAATGCATGCCATTTTCACTATATGCAAAACACTATTACCGCTGTAGTAGTGTGGCTGTGATGCTGTGATAAGAGTTTTAGGGCGAAAACCACCATGGCGAAAACAGTGCAGGCAATTATTTTAACTTTGGCCAGTAGCATGTTTGTGAATATTTAGATTGGCCGTAAATGAGTAGAATTCTGGATCCTGAAGGTTTTATTCAGAACTGAAACTCGAGACCTCGATTGCTTCTCTACCATTTTTTTGGTATATTAAAATAATGTTTTTTTGGTATATATACTTTGAGACTATACAGTACTCCTACCGTCCTATACGTAGTACTCCCCTATACATGATAGATGCATATCCGTATGTCGTCTTCCTCCAAAGGGAAAAGGAAATGATTCATGTCGCCAACTTGCAATTACTCCCTGTGCTTCACAATATTTGTGCACGGTTCACTATACGAACAGACAAAAAAACACTAAATACAAAACATAATTAATGAAAAATGACTATGCTTACCCATATTACATGAGATACCAAGACCACTTAATCTATTCCAAAAAACATAAGTGGAGGTCGAGAGTAAAAACAATTACAACAACTACACTCTATATTCTATAAAAACACAAATACATTAAAACAAATACTACCGAGACTTCAGACAAATATAATGAAATAACGAAGTAATTAGTAGCTCTAATACAGTTTCAGAAGTCGCTCAAATTTATTTTTGTTTCGGTTAGTGAAATACATCCATCGCAATAATACACACGCCCGTACCTTGGCAAGTGCGCTGTCTGGCTCCGGCGCTGACGGCGCGTCGACGCAGCCCTGGCTGCCGTCCCGTCGCCGGTGAGCCGCCTTACCATCCGTCGCCGTCGCCACGTCCTCCTGGTCCGCGATCACGACGCGGCTCAGCATGGCGTGCCGCTTCGACACGAACTCCCTCAGCACCTCTGCACGTACGACCATCATTGATCTCGTGAGTACGAGATCTTCACAAGAGACAAAGCAAGGACAAAAGTGCGTATCAATGGCGTATCTTGGAGTACCTTCGAAGCTAACGAGGCGGTAGACGCCGCCGAGCACGAGCGTGTCGTCGGGCCGGAGCAGCTTCAGCCGCCGCTTCACAGGCGCCGCCGGCGCCGACGCCATCGACGGCGGCGCGGCGGGGACCACAGCGGCGACGTAGTGGCCGGGGTTCGCGGCCATGACAGCGGCGGCCGAGACGGCGCCGTGGGCGCGCTCGACGCGGCCGCCGGACGGGTGTTGGATGACGATGGCCACCGCTTCGGCCGCCTGGCAGTTGCCCATGGCCGGCCGGTGCACTCTGCACTGCAGGTGAATAGCTCGCTTGCGGCGGCCGGTCTCTTGGATCTGTGGAGGTTGGCGAATGGCGAGTTAAGTGGAATGAATGAATGGATGGAACAGTTGATGAGCTAGCTCTGATAGATAGGAGGACGGGTAAAGAGGTCGAGCTGATCTTGGACTTGGAGGTTGGTCGATGCCGATCACCGACGCAGCTTTTAATTGCGGAGCACGTGTTACGAGATCCGACGGTCTCATCCCAATCACATGGTACGTGGACTGTCAGTAAAATGGGAAAGCACGTGGTCTCATGCGGAATTTTTTTATTTTCTTTTTAAGAAGCAGAGGAGAGATGCTACGTGATCTCATGCGAAATTTTTTATTTTCTTCTTAAGAAACAGGCAGGAGATGTCCGTTATATTTATAAAGGAAGAGAGCGAGTGGCAAAGAACAGCTTAATTACAAGATACATAATTACTCCAAATACTTTTTATTTTCTAGACTCATTGTCCCGAGGAAATTTTTTTACTTTTCAAAATAAAGGGTTCAGCTATTGACAGTAGAACAACTGCTACATCGGGTAAACTAGCTGTCGAAAATGGAGCTCAAGAGGGTGACTTTTTTTTTTTCCTTTCCAGAGTTGGCATAGGAGGTTTTTCCACGTGAATCATAGGGCAAAGGTTGTTTTCCTCGTAAATAACAATTAACCATCGTCAACATAAAAAGGTTTTCCTACGTAAATCGCAGGGTTAATGCATGTTATGTTGATTATTTCTGCTGGTTTCTTGGTTGCAAGTATTCTGAAAGTTCAGTATAGGAAGAAGAGTTGTTTGTATGCTCATTCAGCTGTGCGCAGCTACAACACTAGCCACCGGTTAGCAAACCAACGTATCGCCTATATGTAACCTATCCACTTATCCAGCCCTATTTGATGAGAATTCTATCGCCAGCTTACTTGACTCCGTTGTGGGTAACGCAATTGGTTTTATAAACACAGACGTCCGGATTGATATGGCTGACCCTGTAATCTGTTCTGTAGAACCATCGTTACATAATTGGTGGTTGTTAGATAATCTTTGGTTAGCTTTTGCCGTATATGAGTCCGTTTCGTACGACCGTATCCGAACAATGTACTTGATAGAATTCGAGTCGATTACTAGTGCGTGAGTGTATAAAAGATGGGCATAGCACCCTGTAAAAGAACGTGAGCAAGAGAAAGTTTGAGTCAAAGCAATAGAATATATAGAAAGAAAAATCTTGCCTCCAGCGGTGCGTGTGCGTGTGAGTGTGTGCATCTTCTGGTCGTTATTTTGATTCCAGCATACTTGCGTACGTGTGAGTGTGTTTTCATACAGAGACATCACGAGACGTTCAGTTTTTCGATCAGTTGAGTTTTTTCAGTTTGAGCCAACAGTGGTATCATGCATGACAGTTGGATCTAGATTATCGATTTTATCCGACATTCGTATCTAGTCTATTCAATTCATATTCAATATGTTAAGAGTTAAAACTCAAAGAGTGTCAATCAGATCTCAACTATCCATTTTATTCGCCATCCGTATTGTGAGGACCTCCAGGTTATTTCCATAAGATCGAGGCCTTTTCGGTCTTATAAAAATAACTCTGGGCCTCAAGTAAATGAATTTTATCTTAACTCCATCTAAGTGAGAAGACCTGATTACAACTAGAGCCCCGATGATCATGCGTACTGCTCCTCTGCAAACACCACATGATAATCGATTCTCTAAACGGTCCAAGTCCACACTTCATGAGTTAAAAGAGAATTAAAAAACAACGGGTATGCGACTGTGTTAGCTCCCAAAATCAGTGACCAACATGCCCATACCCTCATCAACGTCAATCATAGTCATACAATATCTATACATTGACATAACGAACGACATACAACATAATAGTTCAAGTCTACAACTATTACAATAGGGCCAACCGGTCAAATTCAAATAAGATCATAAAGTAGCAGCGGAAGTAAGAAAAATAAACAAAAGTCCAGCAATGGTGTGCCCCATAACCCATGGCAACCAACTGGGGGGGGGGGTGTTAAAGGATAGCATTATTCGTTAGCGTCGCCATAATCGACACTAACGAATTCGTCGGGTGTAGAATCGTTTTCACCAGAATTTGCAGTAACCGGGTAAAGTACAAATGTACTCACAAGTTTTACACAAAGGAAAAATTAGTTATGCATATAGGATAATCAAAGGAAGACAATAGTGGCATAGTTTTGCAAAAGACGCAATACTTTTTTTCATCGTACACATACTAGTTTTACAATTGCCATTTTAAAATCAGTTTTGAAGTAGAAGTAAAACATGTGAAAAAGTTATACATTGATAAACAAATGAATCAAACAATTACCAAAGTGAAATCCCACTTTGATAAACTAAAACACGTGAACAACCATTCATACTGAATACTAAGTTGTAACCACGCCAATTTTAGTTGATAGTCTAACGATGAAGTTTACCAAAAACCAAGTGTTGTCCATAACCGTGGACGCGACTATTCGAATAGTTTAATCCCTACAGGGGGTACTACTTTACCCACACGACTCGACAAGCCCGTAAGCCATCGAAATTAACACACTTCCTTTGGTGTGTTGACTGGGGAAATCGAGATTTGGTACTTTTAGGTAAGAAAACCCTATTGAGATAAGTCCCCCTTGCGAGATGAACCCTAAACTTAGTACAAAAAACTGATAGCGCTTGCTAAGCGGGCTCGCAAGTTGTGTTGGAGATACCGATACAATATAAATAAAGAAAAATAGTGCTCTGATCCATATTATAGAAAAATGCATCGGCTCCTATGAATAGATGATCGAACACAAATGTACTCACACCACCTGGGACCTAAACCAATAAAACGGTCCCTTAATTGACCAAGCGGTACCCATATCCCGCGTGTGGAAGTACGATTGGTACTTGGAGTTGTTAGCCCATGGCTTGGTCCTCAACGGTCTGGATAAGTCAACCACATACCCGATCTCGTGCATGAAGGCACCCTCACTAGCAACCTCTTGTCCAGACTAAAAACCATTTGAAATAAAAAAATTTATACTCAAATAACCAGATACGATGATCTGGACAAAAAATTATAAATGATAAATGTGAGGTGTTTCCCATGATCGACGGGCTAATCCCGCCAACTGTACTAACGTATCTTCTAGACTTGCATGGCTAAGCACTCACTAAAAAAATAAAGCATCATCACATCCATATATCTTTAAGCATATATATACTGTGGTTTAACAAGGATAATCATAGAGAGTAGGACATAACTAACTGCATATCACAAAAATATTGATATATCTAAATAGCATGCAAGCAATTATCATTGCATTTCAAAACATTACATATCAAAAACTGGGATCAATATAATGCAAAAAGAAAGTTCAAAAGCTACTTGCCTTGCTGGTATTCAAAATTTTCACTTTCGTTAGTGTAGGAGACTACGTTGATCACGTCGGAATCTATATAAATATGAAATGGAATAAATATCGAGAAAAGGCGAAAAATACAACTTAGTCAAAAATGCATGAAATTTCTACAATAGGTAGATGATAATTTTAGATGAATTTAGGTAAAATAATTATTCAATTTGGATTTAGTATGTGAGAGTTATAGCAGTTAGAAAATCAGTTTCCTGGAATATGCCGAAAAATTCATCTTGGGTACTGTTCATCTGAAATATATTTTTCGCAAAAATTTGTAGAGTAGTGGTGGAGATAAGGATTATATGGATGGATAGAAAATATTATTATAAAACAAAAATAACTTGGTTCAACTCATTTGAAATTTTTATGAATTAGTTATGAATTTTCAAAGTTATCAGCTTTTTCCTATTGTAAAGAAATAGAGCTATGCATCATCTTCCAAAACTATATTCTCTATTATAGAGACCTATTTTAAAATAAATTTTACTTAAAATGAAAATTACCAAAATTGGTTTCACTAGACTTGGAGTTAAAATGAATTAGTTATGCATTTTTGAAGTTAATAGAATTTTCAGTGCAACAATAATTCATTTATGGATTTATAAATGTATTTAATACTTTTCTCACCGAAGCTTACCTAGCCGCAGTCCCTGACAAGCGGGGTCCACTACACAGTGTAATTTTTCATATTAATTTCTGATTTAAAACGTGCTGACAGGTGGGACCCGTATGTCAATGATACTGATCCATAGCACGTTGCATGGACCACGAGTCCACGGATGGTTCATGTGGTCCACGATCGCACTTAACCCTCGGGCCCACATGTCAGTCTATCATTAAACCATTATTTAGACCTCGTTTTCTATTCACGGTCCCACATTTTATTGACTCATTACTTCCTTAAGACGATCATTAATTTCCATAAGCAATCATTAGCAGTTAAAGTACCACATTAGCCCTAATGATGATGCTACAGTGTTGTCAGACGCTTTGACAACATAGAGTTGCGCTTGCCAAGACATTGTTTGGCGATTCCGCCACGCTGTACGCCAAAGGCGAGGATGGGTGCTTGATAGCCTTACACACCTAATGGTGTTACTCTCGATGTCGAGCCGGCTGCACCGTGGTGGTGGAAGGGTGTTGAGAGAGCTACGGCCGTAGGTTCATGCAACGTTAAAGCTCCACATCGTTCAATCCAACAGGTGCCAAAGCTACTACTGAGCCTAAGGAAGCTACCTGAGCAAGGAGAGTATAGGGGAAACTCGAAACTGACTTGGCGACGGTGAGGTCCACGACGGCAGTTGCAGTACACATGGAGGTGTCTATCTAGAGAGGGAGACGAGCAACTAGTTGTTGGATGTGCTCAGGTGAGGCGTGGATATGGTGTGAATGAGAGCAATGGGGTAATGCCTTACCGGCTTGAGCTGGAAACGAAGATTGTTGTCGGCCACCGACAAAAGAGAATCTCCCAAATCCGACAACCCCTAAGGAGTATTGTCCAAATTAGTTGGGGGCAAAACTTAATCATGCTCAAAGACACAAGATGACTCACAAGGGCGAGGACAAGCTCACCCGGAAGCGCTGGAATGAGCTGGGTGATGGCGGTGCGCGCTTTGGAGACTGCGAGGACAACCTTGGTGTTCCAGAAACTACAAGCGAAGATAGAAGCCTGCATTAGCCAAAATGGAAACGAAAGGATGGTAGAGCAGAGGGGACGCCAAGATTGGAAGCTTGCGTTAGAACGGAGCTAGAATGAGTTTCCCCCTCCTCAGCTACCGAGAGGAGAAATGAGGGAGAAATAGGGTAGCAAGGGGGTATTATCCTCGAGTTGAAGATGGAGTGAAGGTGGCGCCAAGCGGTGAAACTCCAGGAGTGGTGAATGGAGGGGGTGGATTGACGACGTCCCTGGCGCAGCGCAGAGCTCGGCCGCAATGTGGCGCGTGCTTCTGTATGAGCGCCATCGGGAGGTGGACGACGCGTTTGACGGGTGGGCCCAGCATGGCAGCGACTCAAGGCAGTGCGGCGTGGGCGCGATGCATCTAGGTGGTGCGGTCGAGTAACTACACTACTGTGTGAGTACGAGCTGGGGTCTAGTTCGAGCCGAAGAACAGTGCGGCTATTTGACTGAATTGAATTTCAGTGATTCTACTTTGAACGAGCAACAAAATATAGCACATAAATTCTTAAAATTATGAAATTAATCAGAGGGGTTTCTGGGATGACCTAGTACCAAAATAAAATTTGAAACCTTACTTTTCATGATTTATTTGCCCAAATTAAATTCAAAACCACACTGCTGTTTAGAAAAGGATTTGGGTTTTTACAAGAGTGAAATAAGTTCTATAATTTTGGAAAAATATATATTTATTAATGATAAATATTATAGTATTTTAATAAATTATTTTCTAGAGAAATTTATAAGTATTCATCTTATTTTTCTTTTGAGGCTTCATATTTGAGTTGTGTGTTGAACTTTGATTCGAAGTTTTTTAAATGCAATATTAGATGTAAATATTTCAGAAATGATATGTATGCTCATAATATGTATAATAACTTTATTTATTAAAAATACAGATGCAACACGTATACAGATTATTCGATTCACATTCGATCCGTTAACACCCTTAACATATCCTACGGACACCCGATCTTTGACTCTGTCGTGCGGAGACGAGCATCATCATTTTTCCTCGAGTTGGTTGCGTTATTGCTTTCACTCGAGATGGCAGTTTGGTTTCTATTGAATTGGCCTTTGCTTAGGGATGCTAAAGGTAGCTGCCTGCCTGCCCTTTATCTCCAAAAAACAGCCACATACAATGTGATAGATTAGAATGGCCGCAATGTTATCAATGGATAAGTCATAGGTGGATATCCAGACACTGTCTGGCTGCTGGTCCCTTGGATATTGGTTTGGATATCATGTTCGATTACGTTATCTCGTATCCATCCGATCCGTAGTCTCTCTCTCTCTCTCTCTCTCTCTCTCTCTATATATATATATATATATATATATATATATATATATATGAGCACACTCCAATAATGATTATAAGATACTCCAAAATGAGTTCTATAAAAAAAATCATTAAAGTCCACCTTTTATAGCTAAATTTGTGTATATACTTCTTTTATATATGAAAAATGGTATATAGCAAAAATAAAGGACTCTAATGAAATTTTTTCAATTAAGTCGCATTGGAGTATCTTATAATTGGTATTTAAGTATACTGAAAATGATAAAAAAAATATAATATATTTATTTAAGTGGTATATTCGAAGCGGGAGTATGTACTCCTAAGTACGAAAACAGGCGTCTATATATATATATATATATATATATATATATATATATATATATATATATATATATATATATATAAACATATCTAGTGCTAAGGTGCTAATATCAATCTTGACCGTTGGATCTGAATTGAACAACCAATATTAATGCAGGCTCCCACCTCTGAACCATTTAATCACTTTGTATGCTCTCACCTTCATTAATGCGTCTTCATTAAACACCATACATGCTCCCACCTCCAACGGTCAAGATCCAGATTCAGCGGTCAAGATTGGTATTTGCACCAGTCAAGGCCAGCGGTCTGACCGGTCAGGGGCGGCGGTCAGCCTGGTGATATGAGATTTTAAGGATTACGCACCAAACACTTATGTGGGAGTGCATGGGGTTGCACGAGGCTCCATTGAAATTAAAAACTGAACGCAAAACTAAATAGAGTTTTTCCGAAAAGTCCAGAGAGGAGTGTTATGAGTTTTGGGAAGTGGTCTGGCCGGTAGGATGTTGGCCGTCGACCGATCCCATGTTCTCGGGCAGCGATGACCGCCAAGAGCGCGAATAGCCGGTGGTTGGCGGTCTGATCGCAAGTGGCCTTGAGGTCAGACTACCGACCGGGCAAGCAGTTAGATTGGCCAAGAGTGGCCAGAATAGCCGGTGGTTGGCGGTCTGATCGCAAGTGGCCTTGAGGTCAGACCGACCGAGGGTCGGCAGTTTGACCAGCCAAGACAAGATCATGCACAGTGAGCTGTGGTGATTTTGCATATTTGGACAAAGTCATGGGATTCAATGCATAGTTATTACATGATGCATGTTTTGGCTAACATGGGTCAAGTTGTGAGAAACTTATACGCTAAATTAATTTCTTAGTCTATTGTTGTGCAGGGGATTGCAAGCCAATTGCCACTTCAATGGCTACTTCGACTGCTTTGGATCCTGATGAGGATAGTAAAGTTGTTGATCAACACGAGTATCACATCAAGATTGGCTCCATGCTATATCTAACGGCTTCTAGACCAGACATCCACTTCTCAATGTGCATATGCGCAAGATTTCAAGCCTCTCCGAGGACCTCTCATCGTCAAGTCGTCAAGCGCATCTTCAGGTATCTTTAATCAAGCCTTCAATATGGTCTTTGGTATTCCTGTTAATCATCATTGTCCATTATAGGGTTTTAAGATTATGATTTTGTTGGCTGTAGACTTGATAGGAAGATGACTTCAGGCACTTGTCATTTCTTTAGCACTTCTCTTGTCGCCTGGTCCTCTAGGAAGCAATATTTCGTTGCACAGTCCACTACTGTGGCACAGTATGTAGCTGCTAGCTGTTGTAGACAAATTCAGTGGATGAAGAACTGTGCGTTAGCTTTTGATAGTTTTTGTTTTCCGTGTGATAACACTAGTGCCATTAACATTGCC
This sequence comes from Hsuehochloa calcarea, assembly GCA_036346395.1. Lineage (NCBI taxonomy): Eukaryota > Viridiplantae > Streptophyta > Magnoliopsida > Poales > Poaceae > Hsuehochloa > Hsuehochloa calcarea. The sequence continues at coordinate 18,184,508 of CM070611.1, read as the reverse complement.
AAAAACATAGTTTAACACTCTAGGAACAAGCACATAGTCATCAGGTATCACTTCCTTAGAGACTATGTTGAGAAATGGGACATTGTGGTAGAGTTTCTGGAGTCCGAGGCTCAATTAGTAGATATTCTCACCAAGCCCTTAGATTCTCCTAGGTTTTGCTCCTTGAGGAGTGAGTTAGGGCTAGTTTACCCTTATTGGTTGGTTTGAGAGGGGAGTTGATCCTTTTTTATCTTTTTCTCTTCAAGTGATTTCTTTGGCTATCATTGCCTTTTCAATTGCCTTTCATGCATTGTATTATATTGCATTTATATGAAAAATAAAAAATGATGCATTGTAATATAGTTTTACTACTTCACTTTTAATTTGATGAAGCTTTGCTTATTACCCATGTTGATGTAGCTAGCTTTTGATTAATGGCATGCTATAGCTTGTATGCTTATGTGAGCATGATTTACGTGCTTAACTACTTGTTGATGTCTTGGCATGTGACCTAGAGTTAGAAGGTCTAGGCTTAATATAAAATTACCAACTGATATCCAAATTCAACATGTGTATGAATCGAGCCAGGTTTTTAGGTCACTTGAGATCTTGTTCACGCCTATTGAGTGCCAACTAGGAATACTTAGCTTATCTTGAATCTATCTTAAACTTAGAAGAAAATCTTGGATAGTTCATAACATTTGTTCAATTTTAGTGCTGATGAGGATTAAAACCTCTATGTATTACTTTAATACATAAGAAAAGACCATAAGTCTTCGTGGTCGTAATGTTGGGATACGCGGTAATGCTATAATAGCACAAACAAAAATTTACCGCGCAACCAAGGAACCACCGCAAGTAATAGATCACGAGATTACCACTAGACGCGCCGACTCGTAGCGGAAGTAGAGTCGTTGTAGCGAGTTAATACAGTCGTAGTCGTACTCGCGACGCGTCTCCTCCTTCGAGTAGTCGTACTCGACGCGTGTCTGCTTCTTCAAGTGGTCGTACCCACCACGCGACTTCTTCTCCGACTCCGGTGATCAATACAAGTCGCGGATCGTCCTGGTGCTGATGCTTTGCAACAACACCTCTGAGGTATCCACACGTACAGGGCAGGATCACCACACGCTGGAGTGCTAGCACCGGCAGCGTGGTTGAGAAGGCGTGGCTATAAGGGTTTCGGGAGTTCTTCCAAAGATCATCCTCCTCCTTCACCCCATGCCACCGCCCCTCTTTATATAGGCATCCATGATGGGTCTTGAACTCGTGGCTTATACGAATTCGGATCACCATCGAAAACAGATCCTTGCCATTCTGTGATTACGTTTGACTAGTTTACGACCAGCACGTATCTCCATACGACTAGTCTGTAATTGATCAAACTAAGCGACCTACTCATGCATTTTTCTTTTGCCTCATGATATATGGTTGAACTCCAGGTGAGATAATGTGTCAACCATGGACTGTTCAATACTTTCTCGATCGAGTGTCGAATAACATCATGTGGTCGACACTTCGACCACTAGTTGCATGGCCATGCACTTTCTTTATCCGATCACCACGAGGGGCCCAGAGACATCTCTCCTTGAAGGACCGTAAAGGCGACTAGGGGGGGTGAATAGGCGCTTTCTCAAATTTCTCCGCCTTAATCAAATTCAACACGAACTTTACTCCTTTAGCTATGAAAGCTAAGAAGATCAGTAAGCGCACAGAGGAAGTCTTGTGCTGAATTCGATAACCCCCTCAACCACACGACACAAAAGTGGAAATGATCTCACCTTGGTTTGGTCAGGTATCGGTGGTCGACCACAGATCGTGGCGGTCGGACCGACGGTTAACGAGCGGTCGGACCGGCTACTAACTGGTGGTCGGACCGTTGGATATCGGTTCGACCCACCGCTACTGGGCGGTCTGAAAAGCGGGCGGTTGGACCGCCGTTGCAAAACCGGTTAGACCGATTTAGTCCAGTACTGAAAAACAATGCCCAAATCCAAAACGAAATTTGGTCCAACTTTTGATTCAACCAATGAAACTTGACCAAATTTGGAGCACACCTCCCTAAGGATATTAGAGACCTATTTCTAGCGACGATCCTTTAGATCCACTGCGTAGAATCGATCTCTCAAGGTTTTACCAAAGAAGTGCACAAACCCTAGAAATATGAAAATCTTGATTCAAGACTTGCTTGTGGGGGTTGATGATATAGATGATTCTAGGAGTATTCCCACACATCAAAGCAAGATAAAGTAGGTCAAGAGACCAAGCATAAACCCTTGAATCAAGGAAGCACCAAAATCATCCAAAAGAGAGAAGAACACAAAGGGAGACAAATGATCTCTCAAGCAAGCATCACAAGATTGATTGATCTTACAAGATGCTTACAAAGCCACTCCAACAAGGAGGACAAGAGCTCAACAAGGAGCACACACAATCTCTCCAAACCCTAACCTCTCCTCTCCTCTCCTCTCCTAACCCTAGAAAAAGGAAGAGGGCTCCAAATGCTTCAAGGGGTTTTACATCTCCCCCTTTCTATTTATAGGAGAGGCTTAGGGTTTCATTTTTGGGACCCACTCACACATGGGACCCACACACACATAACTATTGAAGCAATCTCCTGCTTCACCACGTGTAGGTTGATCAGCGGCTCTCATCCTGTCGCCAAGTCTCTCCTGTCCGAATCCCATCGGAACCTCCTAGAGACTTGCACCGACTTCTACACCGCCTGATCCAACCAGCTGCACCGAACTACCCGTTCGATCCATCTTGCCCATTCTGCACCATGCTTGAGTCACACGACCTCACCCGACATCCATGATCGTTCTGGACCTCAACTCTCCAATGGTAGTCCCGATCCACCTCACCTTTGACATCATTGACCTGCAAGCCACCTGCACAGCAATAGACAAACAAATCGTCTCCGGGAACAAGTTCTTCACAACTTGACCCACGTTAGTTCCACAATGCAATATGCAACAATAAAGCATTGAACTCCATACATAAAACACATTCAAATCACATCAATGCCAAGAAGGCTCACCTTCAAGTGATCGGCGGTCTGACCGCCCCACATCACCGGTCCGACCGATTTCAGGCCGGTCGGACCGATTCCACAACGGCGGTCGGACCGCCCGAAAAGACTTAGCCAAAATTCCATCGTGAAAATCTGAAACCTTCTGGAATTTTCAACTCAATAGAACTTTTGACTGGGAGCTCCAAAAATGATGCGACCACATCCAGGAGACTCCCCTCACCTGCCTACACATCCTATTTTTGGATCAGCTCCAAAAACCACTTTTAAACAAATCGGTCGGACCGGCCACCACGGCCGGTCAGACCTCTCCCACGGGCAGTCTGACCGCCCGAGCCACCGATCAGACCGCCTGTGGTCTGACAGCCTTGAAGCAAAACCGAAAACGCGAGATTTTGCAAACCAACAAAGCCATTGCCAATTGACTCATCATCCTGAGATCATGCACATATCCTCACGATATCCACACTCCTGTTATGTTAGGAGGGGCAAATCCCATCTTGACCAGTCACATTCCTCCGCATGTTTCATAGCATACCCAAAAGCTACCTTTATAACTTCCCAGTTACGGAGTAGCGTTTGGCAACCACTAAGAGTGTTATTACACATATAGGAAACTATGCTGATCTCAGGTCTAAGGATTATACATCATCATTACTTGAGACCAACTAATGACACAAATATTCATAACAATCTCAATAGTGTCTCAATGATGGGTCTATCCAACACCATGTTCTCTAACATGTGCTCACATTATTGATTCGATATCTCCATATCCATGACCGGTGAAACAAGGTCATCAATCAATACATGTGCTAGTCATAGAGTCACCGTGTTCCACCAAAGGACCTCCCACTGTGGATACATTTAGAATGACATCATATAAGTTAAAGAGTTCCACCAATAAGTCACGTACTTATTGATCTATAACAAATTATTTACTCAAGGAACACGATAACATATTACCAAAATCATGAACATAATGAAATATCATCATCTCTATGATTGCCTCTAGGGCATATTTCCAACACGTAACCCCTAAGGCTAATGAACTCACTGGTCGTAAGGATTCCAGAGGTTACATAATAAATACCCTGGTCGGATAAGGTCCCGTACCTAGTCCCCGACCAGTTAACTGCTCGTAAAGCTATGAACTGATATCTGGATCCAAATCCAGGTATATCATTTACCGTGTGATGAATGGAACACGTGTTATATACTCCATACCACGCGACGTTACATAATCCTAAGACACTAACTAATGGTCGAATGTCTCACCGACATTTAACCGCGCAGCAGTTAATACTTTAATCAACTGCCACCTCCCTCCGACCAGACACAACACTTCGCACAGGCGTCTTCTCCAGAAAATAACTGCCACATCTTCGGAAGCTATTTAAAGATGGAGCATGGAAGGAGAAGGGAAGATGCGAGAGGGAGACAGACAGCCTACAACTACTATGAATCCTCCAAGACCTTCAGTAACGGTACAGAACCTGTGGCGTGTTCAAAGTATTTTAAATAACAATAACCCTGCTGTAGCAGATGCTCTAGGTTTTGTCCAACTTGTAGGTCAGGTATCAAAGATCTTCCAGCAAACAATGCAGCGTACAGAAGCATACCGGGAACAAAGGAGTTCACGAAGTCAAACTATGACTTCATCCCAACGTTCCTCCCTCAATAGGGGGCAGCATGGTCGAGTTGGAGATCAGTCGATATCAAGACCTCGTCGACGATTCCGACCAAGGAGTCACGAGGGAAGAAGGCTATTTCAAACAGCTACTCCTCCTCGTCAAGAGGATCAATCGCTTGACCCTGATGATCTCCGACATCGTCTAGGCCAAGCAAGTGGTTGGAGGCGTCATACTAACGTCCACGACTGAATCGGAACACTGGAGCCCCGGTATTCCAATTTGAGAAATCGGTCTCCGACCGATTACAATCCAGCACCCTTCCAAAGAAGGCGCCACGAATCAATCACAAGCTGTCGAGCTTTCTCTGCAGGGCTCCAGGCTGTACGTTGGTCCAACAGGTTCCGACCTACCAACATGGACAAGTTCAATGGGACCCAGAACCCGTTAGAATTTCTCCAAATCTATACTACCGCCAACAGAGCTGCTGGTGGTGACAAAAATGTGATGGCAAACTATCTACCTATGGTACTTGAAATGTCTGCCCGGTCATGATTGCTCAACCAACCGGTTGGGTGAATCTATACTTGGGAGCAACTTTGCAACCTCCTGATTGTAAATTTCCAGGGTACGTACGACCGCCCTGGAAAGGAGGATGACCTTCATCGAATCCGGCAAGAACCTAATGAGACTATTCGTTAATACATCAAAAGGTTCAGCCAGGTTCGTAATTCAATACCAGAGGTCGTAGAATCTTCTGTTATTCAAGCTTTCAAGGCAAGTCTAAGGAATCGAAAGTTTATGGAGGACATCGATATGAATCCTCCACAGACGACAATTGAGCTTTTCGACATGGCCGACAAATACGCAGCCACTAGCGAAGCGGTTGAGTGGAGGAAGGCCATTGATTGAAAAGATAAAACCCCTCGACCTGGCTTGGAAAAGTCAGAAAAGAAACACAAGAAGGCTCTCAAGAAGAAGAAACACCGCAAGCCCGATGATAAAGAAGTCCTTGCGGTTCCTGATAAGCTTACCAAGGGTAAGAAAGATTACACTGGTCGAGGCAAAGCAAAAGTCCGACCGATGGATATAAAAAGAACAAGAAGTGGTGTTCACTTCACCAGCAGGCAGGGCATGACTTGCGCACCTGTCGAGTCTGGCAAAAGAAACTAGAGGATTACTATACAGGTAAAGGCCCACCCCCCTCGATACAAGAACTCGGGGAAGCAAGTTCCAAGAAGGACAAGGATGGTGACGACAAGATGGAATACCAGGAGCCTCAACATACGGTTGAGATGATCTTCGGAGGATCCTCCTCGTATGATTCAGGATGTCACCTGAAGGCCGTGGAGTGAGAGGTCAACCTTGCAGAGTCTCCGATAGCCATCAAGCCATCAAGGTGGTCGAAAACAGTAATCTCCTTCAGCAAAGAAGACTGCCCCATCCCGTCGACTCAACCAGGTTGGTTCCCTATTATAGTTGAACTTACTATTAACAATTGCAAATTTAATCGAGTCTTAATAGATGGAGGTAGTTCTTTAAATATTTTATTTGTGGGAGCATTAGAGAAAAAGCAGGTTCTCAGATCTAAGTTAAAACCAGTGAAGTATGCTTTCCACGGCATAGTTCCTGGTTCTACTGCAAAACCGATAGGGCAGGTGTCCTTACCAGTTATGCTCGGAAGGCCTGACAACTTCTGAACAGAGAAGGTTTCATTTGATGTGGTCAATTTCGAAACCGGATGTAATGGAATCCTTGGTTGTCCATCTCTAGCAAAGTTTCTGATAGCCACACATTGCAGTTATTAGAGTCTAAAGATGCCAGGGCCAAAAGGAGTCATTATGGTTTGAGGATATCGAAAAATGGCTTATGCATGCGATCGGAAGTCTTTTGAACTAGTCGATGAATTCTCAACCAGAAAAACTGACTCATCTGCAATGCAGGTCAAGCACTCCAGACCAAAAATGACACCAAAATCATCCGACCGGACAAAGGATGTACTACTCGACAAAGGCATTTCTCTAGAGAACACCAAGTCACCACATGGGTCAAGAAACACTGACGTGTTTATCACAAAGGTGCTGGTCGGAGAAGGGCTCAACCTCAAATAGGAAGAGTCGCTCGTCTCCTTCCTCTAAGCAAACCAAGACGTGTTCGCCTGGCAGGTGTCCGACATGCCTGGAGTCCCCAGGGAGATGATCGAGCACAGGCTAGCTCTACAGCCTGTCAAAAAACCGGTCAAGCAGAAGCTAAGGAGTTTTGCACCTGATCGGAAGAAAACAATCCAGTCGGAGATCGACAAGCTCCTCAAGGCTGAGTTTATTCATAAAGTCAACCACCCTCAGTGGCTCGCTAACCCTGTAAAGGTTAGAAAGGGTAATGGAAAGTGGCGAAAGTGTATTGATTTCACAGATCTTAATAAAACTTGTCCGAAGGATGATTTTCCCCTTCCCCGCATTGAACAACTTGTAGACTCTACCTCCAGGTGTGAGTTATTAAGTTATTTATATGTGTATTCAGGGTACCACTAGATTAGTATGAGTAAAGAAGATGAGGAGAAAACTTCCTTCATCACTCCATATGGCACTTACTGCTATGTTAAAATGCATTTTGGTCTCAAAAATGCTGGTGCGACTTTTTAAAGGTTAATGTAGAAAACCTTTAGTCTACAGATAGATCAAAATCTAGAACCCTATGTTGATGATTTGGTTGTGAAGAGCATCAACACCAGCGATTACATTCTCGACTTACATGAGACTTTCAATAACTTGAGAAGGCATAACCTCAAGTTAAATCTGAAAAAATATGTGTTCGGAGTTTTCACTGGAAAACTTTTCAGTTTTCTAGTTTCGGTTAGAGGTATCGAAGCAAATCCAGCGAAAATAGCGGCCATCAACTAGATGTGCCCTCAGACTACAAAGAAAGAAGTCCAAAATTTAACCGGTTGTATGGCAGCACTAAGTCGTTTCATACCAAGGTTAGGTGAAAAAGGATTACCTTTCTTAAAAATTCTACGGAAGCATGAAAGTTTCGAATGGACTAAAGAAGTAAATGATGCATTTGAAAAATTAAAGAGTACCTTACGAGTACCCCGGTCTTAGTCTCTCCAAGACCAGAAGAACCATTGCTGATTTACGTGGCTGCAACGCCACAAGCTGGCAGCGGTGTACTAGTCGTAGAACGTGAAAACCTCCAACGATTAGTATATTACGTAAGCGTAGTCTTACAGGGACCAAAGTGTTGGAAATATGCCCTAGAGGCAACCATAGAGATTATTATATTTCACTATGTTCATAACATTGGATAATATGTTATCTTGTTTCTACAATAATATCAATAATATTTATTATCAAGTATGTGACTTGATTGTGAAACTCTATATTTCTGTGATGATTATTCTTAAACGTTCCCTGGTCGAAAACATATGAGAACACATATGAATAGATTAGCATATGTATTGGCTGATGACTATGTTTCACAAGTCATGGATACGGAGATATCAAACCAATAATATGGATACATGTTAGAGAACATGGTGTTGGAAAAGACCCACCTTGAGACACTGTTGAGATTGTTATGATTCTATGTATCATGAGTTGGTCTCAAGCAATGATGATGTATAATCCTTAGACCTGAGATCAGAATGGTTTCCTACATGTGTAATAACACTCTTAGGGGTTGCCAAACGCTACTCGTAACTAGGTAGTTATAATAGTAGCTTTCGAGTATGCTATGAAACAAAGGAAATATACCCACAGGTACAAAAGCTTCTTTATGGTCTCCTTATGGCTTCAAGGAAACTAAGGCATTACTTTCATGCCCACAAAGTGGTCGTACCTACCGAATATCCCCTTGGTCAAGTCCTTGGAAATAGGGAATCGTTAGGACGAATAGCAAAATGGGCAGTTGAACTAGGGACGTTCGACCTCCATTTCATTTCACAAAGAGCAATAAAGTCTCAGGAATAGCTGAATTCATTGCCGAATGGACAAACCCTGAACCCAAGCAAGAACCTGAGTACGAACACCACGATGAGTGGACAATGTACTTTGACGGTTCCTTGATGCTCAAAGGATCGGGGAGCTGGAGTCATCTTGATATCCTCTACTGGCGAACACATCAAGTACGCTATCCAGTTTAACTTTCCTTCTACAAATAATATAGCAGAATATGAAGGTTTACTAGCAGGACTTTGAGCAGCTCGTTCGCTCAGGATTCGCAAATTACTAGTGAAAGGCGATTCTCAACTAGTAGCGAATTAAGTGGGGAAAGAGTATCAATGCTCAAGTACCAAGATGTCATCTTACTCGCGAATACGGAAACTCAAAAAGCACATCTTCGGTTTTCAGATCCAACATATTTCTAGAAAGGAAAACCTTCTGGCAGACCCGTTGGCACGGATGGCCTCCACCAGGTCAACCGTCCCACCCGGAGTTTTCTCAAGTAACTCGATTCACCCTCGGTGGTCGAGCATGCCAAGGACAAAAATGTTTCACATCAGGTCGTACAAAAAGATTCTAATAGCATAGATGTTCCACAGATCGGTGACGATCAGGGTAGAGATTGGATGATATTGATCTACAATTATCTTGAGCATGATAAAATTCCAGAAGATGATGCAGAGACTGATCGTATAGCTCGAAAAGCCAAATCATACACTCTAATTGAATGTACCTTGTATAAACGAGGATCTCATGGAGTGTTGATGAGATGCATATCTCAATCGGATGGTATTAAGTTGCTAACCGAAATTCATCGAGGAGTCTATGAAGCACATCATTCCTATAGAACACTGGTCGGTAAAGCCTTCAGGCAAGGATACTACTGGCCAACTGCCCTTCATGATGCAAAAGAGCTCGTGACGAAGTACATACAATGTCAATTTCATAGCCGACAAGTACATCAGTCGGCACAAGCTTTGCAAAAAATTCCTCTTTCTTGGCATGTTGCAACCTGAGGACTAGACATTCTGGGACCTTTCCCAAGAGCACCTGGGGGCTTTGAATTCCTTTTTGTCATGATTAACACGTTTACAAAATGGATCGAGACTAAACCAGTTGTTAAAACTACAACTGAGGCCGCTAAGAGATTTCTGATAAAAAATATGATCACACGATTTGGTGTACCCAGTCGTATAATCACAGACAATGTCACCCAGTTTTCAAGCGGTAATTTCTAGGAATTCTGCGATAAACTTGGTATCAAAGTCCATTTCTCTTATGTTACTCACCCACAGAGCAATGAAGCAGTTGAGCGTGCCAATGGTATCATAATATAGGGGATCGGACGCCGAGTATTCGACCAGTTGATAAAACGGTCAGGAGCTTGGGTTCAAGAACTTCCTTCTGTTCTATGGGTCATTCGAACTACGACCAGTCGTGCGACTGGTGAAACACCATTCTTCTTGGTTTATGACGCTGAAGCCATGATTCCTCCAAAACTAAAACTTGGCTCCGCTCGAACCGATTGTTTTAATACAAACGATCAAGATGAACGACGACTTGATGATATCAATTTCCTTGAGGAACGACAAAATCAAGCCTTAATACGTTCGGCGATCTATCAACAAGCCATGTGAAGGTACCACGATTGTAAGGTGCAACCTCGCAGCTTAACTGTAGGTGATCTGGGTCTCAGAAAAATTCAGAACCAAGCAAATCGCAACTAGCTTTCTCCCAAGTGGGAAGATCCATATACTGTGGTCGAAGTCACCCGACCAGGCTCGGTACGATTAGCCATGTCTGATGGAAGGGTTTTGTCTAATTCTTGGAACATTGATCAATTGCGTAAGTTCTTTGTTTAAATTTTATTTCATTTCCATTATTTTAATAAAGATCAGTCATTCCTTTAATTTCTCACGACGAGTGATGTTGTCTATATCTCTGTACCTATACTCTGGTCATCTAGCGATTCATATGCTTAAGATTATGAAGATTATATTCATTCATTTCCAAATTCTATTATACTTTCGTTTGGCTACTGGTCGGGACACAGAAAGCCTCCTAGTCAAAGTCTCTCCTTCTCCGCACGTGGTCCTGCCCACTAGAAGGAGCTTCCTAGCGACGGCTCTTTTCCTACGATCCTCGCTGCCAGTCGGACCAGAGCATAAGCACGTATTGCAAAATATGTTTTATATCTTTATTTTTTTAGCAGTCCTTCCGACCAGTGCTGGTTACTACATATAAATAAAACCACTTATCGTTTATTGCGTACTCTCTTTTTTTTTGCATATTTTCTTTCTCATCAAAGAAAGCATTTTTCTTCCGACCATATATTGTTTTAGTAGATACTTTGGTTATGAAAAACAGATTTACAACTACTCGAAACCTTACACTGGTTCTGACCAAAAAGGTTTTCCACTATTGCTACAATCGGTTTTTCAAACAATCAGTACGTACTTTCAAACAATGGTTGAGACTTAAGTTCATATTCTTAGCCTACTGTTTATATAGTAAAGTTCTTCTACTATAAAACAGTCGGGGGCTAGGTAATATATGAATATTTCATAAGTCGACCGGATGAACAAAAGATTTGATTGATGAAAGAAAGGTAAGTTTCACATTTTCATAAATCTTACATTATAATTTTCTGCTTCTAGAGATCTCCCGGCTAATCGCTGCTTAACGGAGATCCGACCTTCATTTCCTCTGCAACCTTGTCCCCAAGAGGCCTTACTTCCTTGAGAAACTTGGTCGCCTCTTCAGGCAAACAGTTGAAATCTTCTTCAACAGCTTGAAGATTGGTAGAGGGGTCGGAAACCTTCAGTTTTGCCAAAGCAAAACTAACTCCACTCGCTATAGGTTCTTTCATCGACCGGGAGTAATTTTCTCTAGTAGTTTTGAGCAAGCAATTGAGATCCTCCAGAAGTTGTCCCAGGTAGTTCATCTTCTCCATTAGATCTCTCAAGGTAGGCAAGCTTAATCATGATCCCATATTGAAGATCATCTTATTAAGTGAAGTAATCTTTTGATCAAGATTACACACAAGAGCTGCCTCCTTGTCTTGCTCAAATTCCAGAGCCTTTTTCGCTTTAGTAAGCGCTTGATTATGTTCTACATAAGAAAAACAAGTGTTAAGAAAGAATGATTAGAAGAGACAAAATACTAAGTCAAGTTTACGACTAGTTACCTTCAATCTTCTTTTCACAAGTTTCCAAAACTTCTTTGTGCCTGGTCGTCATGAATGCGATCGACAGGTCTTTAGCTCAGCATTCTTCTTCAAGCTTGGTTATTTTGGCTTCTTTAGCCACAACTTCTACTTTTATTTTCTCCAAATCTAGCAAATATGATAAGGGAGAATAATTAAAAGGAGAAAAACAGAGCCATGAAAAAGAAAATTAGTTAAGTAGAAAGTTCTTACTCTCTAATTCGGAGTGTTTTTGCTCTAGGGTCTTTATTCGCTGGGTCAGTCCTCGGACCACAGCAAAGTTCTCGACCATGTGCTACATAGATAGCATTCTTCCTTAAGTTTCCTACAAAACTTTCAGAGAAACTAGGGAAATGGTTGCATATACTTACCCGAATTGCCACGTCATTATATTCGGCAAAGATATTATCTGGACTCGTCTTGCCTTAACGGTCTGATATTTCCCCCCAAATCGCATCAAGCTCTTTATCCTCGATAAATCGAGGGGAAAAAGGGAACTTGTTAGTTTGAGAGGGATTACTTACAGGAGTCAGAACCTGTTGATGATCTTTTGGGATTTCTACCTCCGTCAATGGAGTTATGATCACCATAGGATCCGGAATAAATTCTGGCCCTGACGCCTGCTCGGGGGCTTCCTCGACCACTTTCTCCCCAGGAACTCTAACCTGAGGGAAGTTCTGGTCGGGGACTTCTTCGACCACTTGATCTTCTGGTATATTCTGGTCGGAAACGACTGGAACACCAGAAGATCTAAACAAAATGAAGAGAGAAAATTCAGGAGTTCAAGATCACCAACGATATTTAAGGTATGCACTCATATGACTACTTCATTTATACATACCTAGTCGATTTTTTGGTCTTGACCTTGAAGCGCACTGGTTTAAAATCCGTAGCGCTCGCCTTCCTCTTCTTTTCAACCAATTTCACCAGTTCTGAACTCGTAGGGTTGGTTGTACCCTTTACACTCTCCGACAAGGGATCATAAGTAATATTCTCGATCAGCTGGTCGAGGATAACATTCCTGATTGTTGGATCGGAGGGTGTAGATTCGTCGGTCTCCAAAATAGCTGCTTCAACAACAACTGGCAAGTCTTGAGCGACTGCATGGGACTTAACGATTACCGCCTAGATTAACAAATAAAGTTAGTCGGGAGATGAACAAGCTTCATCTAACAATAAACATTTTTTTTCGGTTACCTACCTTTATGAGACCACGATCTTGAGTAATCGTAGGAACGGTCGGATCGTCAATTGGCTCACATGTTTCAGTGGCCTCATCAATCCTAAGCCCGATCGACTACATATCAAATAGGATTTTAGGTAAAAACCGATCAGAAAATATTGGAAAGATGAAAAGTAGTTGATATTTTTACCCTGAGTCTCTCAGCCCTCTCTTCTATGGAAACTTTTGGACCGAAAAGGCGACTAGAGGGGGGGTGAATAGGAGCACGCTCACTTTTTCAACCAAGATCAGATTCAATAGAAATTTCACTCCAATAGCTATAGAAGCTATGAAGATCGATATACCAGTACAGCGGAAGACTAGGATTGAATCCAATCAAAACCCCGAAGCAAAACTACCAAAATCAACCAAAACTTAATTTCCTAAGTGTAGGGCGGTCTGACCTCTATCTAATGGCGGTCTGACCGGTCCATGGGCGGTCTGACCTCTATGTAGGGGGTCGACCTCCGGCTGATGAAGCAAATGAAATCACCCAAAAATGAAGTTGCAAATAGGTCTAACTTTTGATCTACAACTCCAAACTTCATGAAACTTGGAACACACCTTCTCTAGGATGTCAAGAACCTATTCCAATCGAATATCGTGAAGATCCATGGAAAAGTTATGACCTTTCTTCGTTTGAGAGGAGGATGGTTCAAAACCGAGTCAAAACGAAAACTAGATCCAAAAACTTGCTCGTGGGTGATTGATGATCAAGATGATCCTAGATGTGTTCCCACATGTCACAGCAAGCTAGATCACGTGAAGAAATCAATCAAAAACATGTGAATCAAAGAAAGACTCAAAATCACCAAATAGAGAGAAGAAAGGCAAAGAGACACATCTTTGATCAAACTTTCTTTGGATTGATTTGATAGGGTTTGGGTTTACAGCCACTCCATCAATGGAGGACAAAGCTCAATCCAAGAGCACGAGATCAAATCAAAACTCTCTAGAACCCTAACCTCCACTAATCCTCTCCCTAAGCCAAACTAGGGTTTCAACAATAATGAAAGGGTTGAAGGGGGTGCAGCCACCTCCCTCTTCTATTTATAGTGGAGACTTAGACCTTCTAGAAGTTTAACTTGAATGGGCTCCCGTTAAGGCCCAACACAAACGGGTCACACACGCACGCATTACAAAGCGCCGTCTTCAACACCTCTTGACCTAAACCGCTCCTCTTTGCGTCGTCTTGCGCCGCGGATTGGCAAAAGGTCACCAAGGTGGTATTTGGTAAGTTTACCAAAATACTCCTTCTCGGTCCTTCTCCAAAGACCGAGTCCATCTGCGCGAAGCACTTCGCATGCTCCGCCACGTGTAGGTTGATCAACGGCTCTCTCCATATCGGCAAGTCTCTCCCATCCGTCTCCCACCGAAACCACCATGGCACTTGCACCGACTCGCGCCGCTGATCAAACGGTCGACCGAATCGTCTGTTCGGTCATCCTTGTCCATTCGCACCATACTTGATTTCATTGACCTCACCCGCATCGCCGATCGCTCGACCTCGGCTCTCCAAGCCTCGTCCGATCATCCTCGCCGTTGACCGTCGTTGACCACCAAGCAACCTGCACAACAATAGACAAGCAAATCGAATCCGGGAATAAGTTCTTCACAACTTGACCCACGTTAGTCAAAACATGCATCATGCAACACATATGCATCAAACTCATGACTTTGACTAACCAACGAACAACGCCGCCACGAAGGCCGACGTTCAAGTGACAACCGGTCGAGGCCGCCTCGGGGCGGTCGACCGCCCTGCCGGGTCGATCGCTACTACACGCCGTCTCGACCGCCAATGGGACTTAGCCAAATTTTGGCCCGTCAAATCCCAGAGCCTACTGGAATTTTATATCTCGAATAACTTTTTACTCGAGACTCCAAAAATCATGAGACCAAGTGCATTGGGATCCTCACTTGCCTACACCTCTATTTTTGGACCAAATTGTTCGACCACTTTTGATCACGGCCGGTCCGACCGCACATGGCGGTCCGACCGATTTGGGACTGTCGGACCGCCATGCTATGGCGGTCGGACCGCCCTATCCGTAATGCTCGAGCAGCTCAAACTTTGTCGAAAACCCGTGAAACGACAAACCGTTAACGCCATTGCCAATTGTCACATCATCCAAAGATCTGAAGTATATCCCCATGATATCCACAATCTCCCCCTTGATGAACACGTTGGCAATAATCCAGAAAATGTAATTTGGAGGTTTGAAAAGTAAAATACTTTCGTTTTCGCACAAAGGCACAACTTGGTCCATAAGCAAGATAAAGCAATGGAAATGACCAAGCTGGCATCAGAATAGCATAGGCATGTGAGATAAGGCAAAAGAAAGCATAAAAACTTTAATTTCCAGAAAAAAGTCAAAAATCTCACTTAAGGTCCATATGAAAGAACAATTGTTCAATTGACCTTTTATCATTGTGAGGAGTAATAAATGCAATTCAAGTTCAGAAGAGTCAATAAGACAATAAGAATGCAGTTCAAAAGCTCCCCCTCACTATGATCCTCGGATTTCAGAAACTTTCAAATTCTCCAACTTTCTCCCCCTTTGTATAATCTTCTCCCCAACATTGAAATATCTTCTCCCCCTTTGACAATGGAGTCATCAAGGAATCACGCTTTCCTCTCATCCAGAGATAACAATTGCAGAATGAAGAAAGAAGCAAAAAGAAGAAGTATGCATGAAGTGCAATGGAGTGCCTTCATTTTTGTATTTTTCAATTTTTGATTACAAGAAGCTTTGGAGATTACCCAAAAGAGCTAGCCAGCATTTCTAATATTGCACAAACAACATATCAAGCCTGACAGTGCTAGCAAGATCATGGTAAGACATATATATCAAAGCTAAGCACAAAGGCTCAAAAGTAAAGCAATATATTTGATCAATTTAAGCAAAGCTTCAAATTCAGCAAGTTCATCAACAGGGATCCTAAAATGAAATTGGCCATGTCAAAATGTCCAAGTGAGATCAAAAATCTAACAAAGACCACATTAAGAGTCAATCAGTCTGTATTGAATCATTTTGCTCAAGATTTCAAAAGCTCATTTGTCAACAGTTTTCACATATGCATTGAATATTGAAGTTGACTAATGATCTAACTGAGTGACAAGATCCTGGACTAGGAGCCATCCACAAACTCATCCTAAGCTTCGACCAGAAGTTGATTAAAGGTATATCTTAGTAAAGAAGATCCTGGACTAGGAGCCATCCACAAATTCTTCCTAAGCTTCTACCTGGGCGACAAATCTTGAGATTCATGTCATTTCTGACAAGCAATCCCCATGAGATCGTCTGGATCATCAAACTATCTCCAAGTTCATGTCTTTGACAAGCAGTCTCGTAAGAGTAGTTTGGCACATTTTAAGCATAAGACAATCTTGATTTTTTATTTTTCACAAGAGCAGTTTTAGAATCTCAAGAACACAAAAGCTCAAGTAATGGTCAATTTTAGATTCAAGAGCTCACAAAGCAATTCTGACAGGGCCAATGTCACAAAAGGAGCACTAATTGCATAACTCGCTAAAACATCCACAAATTGCAATTTTTTTAGTTCGAGTTGTTTTAAAGTTCTAGCTCATATTGCAAAGACTTAGCTACACATGTAAAAGCATGATAATTCTAGCAAGTCAAAGAACTAGTCATGGCATTGAGCAAGAATTGAAATACTAAAGCTCCAAAGGGTAATAAGCAAAGCTTCATCAATTTTAAAAGATAAGCAGAAAATCTTATATGACAATGCATCTTTTTGGATTTTTCATACCACTTGATGTATTTTTCATATGAGTGCAATAAGATACAATGAGATGCAATAAAAAGCCTAAAAACCTAAAAAGTTCAAAAAGATCAATAAGTTCAGAAAAAGAACAATAAAAGAAGATCAAAAGAACAAGATAAGATCAGAAGAGATCGAACTCCCCCTCAAACCAACCCATAGGGATAAATTACCCCTAACTCGCTTCTCAAGATGGCAAACCTAGTTGGGTCTAAAGGTTTGGTGAGGATATCACCATTGAGCCTCTGACTCTCGAAGTGCAAAGACAATATCACCCTTCTCGACATGGTCTCTAAGGAAGTGATAGCGAATGTCTATGTGCTTGGTCCTAGAGTGTTGCACAGGGTTCTTAGCAATGTTAATAGAAGAAGTGTTATCACAGAAAAGAGGAACACTAGCAAAATTTAACCCATAGTCCTTAAGAGTGCATACCATCCACAAAATCGACTACAAAGAACTAGCAAGCTGACTACATATTCAAATTTCAAAGCAGAGATTGTGCAAAGAGGACTGCTTCTTAGAAGACCAAGAAACAAGAGAAGTGCCTAGGAAGTGACAAGTGCCCGAGGTACTCTTCCTATCAAGCCGACAGCCTGCAAAATCAGAATCAGAAAACCCAATGGACAAAGAAGAAGAGCAGGAGTACCAAATACCATACTGGAGTGTAGAATGTAAATACCTGAATATGCGTTTAACAGCTTGGCGATGGGAAGTTCTGGAGACGCCTGAAACCTCGCGCAGAGGCAGACTGTGAAGTGGATGTCCGGTCTTGAGGCCGTCAGGTACAGGAGGGAGCCGATCATGCTGCGGTACTCGCGTTGATCCACGGCTTCTCCTTCCTCATCTGGATCCAAAGCAGTCGAAGTCGCCATGGGAGTGGCGATCGGCTTGCAGTCACCCATGTCGAAGCGTTTGAGCAGATCCTTAGTATACTTCGTCTGATGGATGAAGATCCCTTCCTTACATTGCTTGATTTGAAGCCCCAGAAAGTAATTGAGCTCTCCCATCATGCTCATCTCAAATTCCCTGGACATAGTCTCAGAAAAGCTGGAAACAAGAGCATGAGAAGAACCACCAAAGATATTATCATCAACATAAATCTAAGCAAGTAGGAAGTCATTGCCACGCCTAAGAATGAACAAGGTCTTGTCTACCTTACCCATCTCAAAATCATTCTTAAGCAAGAAGGTCTTAAGTTTATCATACCAGGCTCTAGGGGCTTGTTTAAGACCATACAAGACTTTGGATAGCTTGAAGACATGATGTGGGTTCTTGGGATTCTCAAAGCCTAGGGGTTGCCTAACATAAACCTCCTCCTCCATGAAACCATTCAGAAAGGCACTCTTAACATCCATCTGATATAATCTAAAGCCCTTAGAAGCAGCAAATGCAAGTAGAATGCGAATGGCTTCTAGTCTAGCAACAGGAGCAAAGGTCTCATCAAAATCTAACCCCTCAACTTGGCTACAACCCTGAGCTACCAACCTAGCCTTGTTTCTAATCACAGAACCATCCTTATTTTGTTTGTTTTTGAACACCCAGCGGGTTCCTATAACATTATGACCACTAGGAGGTTCTACTAGGTTCCAGACCTTATTCCTCTCAAAATTCTCTAACTCCTCATGCATGGCATTGACCCAACTAGAATCAGATAAAGCATGTGATATATCGCGGGGTTCAAATGAAGCTACAAAAGCAGAATGAGAATAGAGGTTTGGATCATGATACCTGGAGCGAGTGACTTGTTCATGGAGATTACCTATTATCTGATCCGGAGGGTGCTGCCTTTGAATATGAAGTGGCGCACTCGAAGAGGAAAGTATCTCTTCGACCTCCGTAGGTACTGCCGATGATGAAAATGTAGCAGGTGCCTCAACTGAAGGCGAAGTAGTCACAGCAGGTTCTTGTGCAGGAATAGGAATGTCAACAGCAGCAGGTGGAAGAGTATCATCGAGTCCATCATCATCTTCCTCTACAAATATACTCTCTGTCACCTGTGTATCACCTGAAATATCTGATCTAGCTCCAGGGCTAGTCTCATCAAAAGTGATATTGCATGTCTCCTGAACCAGGTTAGTTTCAACATTAAAAACTCGAAAACCCCTTGAATGCGCAGGATAACCCAGAAATAAACCATCAAAAGTTCTTGACTCAAATTTATCTAGGTTTCCTGTCTTGAGAATAAAACACTTGGATCCAAAGACTCGAAAGTGCGAGACAGAGGGTTTTCTACAAAACCGAAGCTCATAAGGAGTCTTGCCCAAAGACGGTCTCAAAACCTCCTCGGAGTGCTATACTCATCTAGCGTCGTCCTAGCCATCTCGACTAGGGTCCTGTTCTTCCTTTCCACAACACCATTTTGTTGAGGGACGTGTGGAGAGGAGAACTGATGATCAATTCCACGCTCAGCACAAAAGGAAGCAAAAGAGGCATTCTTGAACTCCGTGCCATTGTCACTGCGGATCGCTCTCAAGGCACTCGGAAGTTCAGAAGCCAAACGAAGAACAAGATCATGATAATGATCAAAAGCTTCATCCTTCGAAGCAAGAAAGAACACCCAAGTGTATCTAGAAAAATCATCGACTATGACAAGAATGTACCATTTTCCACCAACTGACCGAACCCTAGCGGGACCAACAGTATCCATATGAAGCAACTGTCCCGGTCCGTCAGTCATGACCATAGTCACTGATGGGTGTGAGGCGGCAACTTGCTTGCCATGCCTACAGGGCGCACATACAACATCCTTGACGGCTTTGAGTTTGGGCAAACCTCTCATGAGCTCAAGGTTGCTAACTCGCGTCAGATGATCAAACCAATGTACCCCAAACGACGGTGCCAAAGCCAGAACTCAGAAGAAGAAGATAAAATCAAGCACTTGAGAGAACCAGTAAGAGATTCAGAAAAATCAGCTCCAAAGATCCTAGCAACTCTAGTAATCCCAAAAACAAGCTCACCAGTTGAATCAAGCACCCGACAAGCATTTTTCTTAAATCTAGTCTCATAGCCATCGTCGAGAAGTTGAGAGACAGAAAGTAAGTTAAACCTTAGCTTATCCACAAGGGCGACGTCCTTGAGGATGAACTTGTCGTTCACCCTGATCGATCCCGTTCCTTCAATCCGCCCTTGCCTATCATCTCCAAAGGTGATGAATTCATCACCCGTCGACCGCGTGAAGGAGGTGAACCATCTTGAGTCTCCGGTCATGTGGCGTGAACAGCCGGAGTCAACAAACCACGTGTCTTTCCTCTTTCCGCGGTAATCCACGAAAATCAAGGCGCGGAAGAACGATGTGTCTCAACATCAAGTTAGTTAAACAAGACTTGGGAACCCAAGATCTTTGAGACACCGTCTGCATGAGTAGTATGCAAAGCGTAGTGCTATCCTTGATTAAGTTTGAAGTTCTGTTATGAGCAATGGTTACTTTAACATAAGAATTATCCTGTCTAGGAGCATGATGATGAGTATGTGACACAAATCCTAAACCAGGTTTCTTCTTTTTTATGTTACCACGTCTCGTAAAAGCTCTAGGTTGATTGAGTGAAATTCTATCAAAAATTTTCTTATTATTTTTCAACCTACGCCAACTGAACTCAACCAAATGCTCATTCTTCTTGCAATAGGTGCAATGGTACTTGATACCACGGGAGAAGCACCCTTTGACTTAACAGATGTTTGGGCAAAACCCGCAGATTTAAAAATAGTTTTTGCAGGTGGGTTTTAAATTCAACTAACCCATTTTCCAAGACTTGAGTAACTTTGGGCTTAGAATTATCTTGGACAGAGTTGTATCCTAATCCTTGCTTCTTATAAGGAGTTTTAGACTTGTCCAGAATCATGTTTAATTATTTCTTACCTTTAGAAAAATTTTCTAAGGTATCCTTAAGATAAGCATTTTCTTTTTCAAGATTAACACATGACTCACAAGTTTTGCCTTTAATAGCTCTAGCATATTTTTTCTTATATAAAGCAATTTCAAGTTTAAGAGCGGGACATGAAGCACATGTAGAAGACTCAATCTCGTCCTTAAGCTTGGCATATTTAGCTCTAAGCGCTTCTAAGATATCTTTAACTTCATGTTCGCGTTCAATGCAAAAGAGCAAAGGCTAGAATCAACCACACGAAGCAACCAACTTGCTAGAATCTAAGCATTTTTCACAAGGCGATTTAACCTCAACTAGCTCAGTCCTAGCATTTTCAAGTTGTTGCAAAGCAGTATCATGAGCAGATTGCAGTTTAGCAAATTCTGAGTGTAGAGCATGGCAGGAAGAACAATCATCAGATTTAAGAGTCTTAGAATTTGCAAGTTCTAAAGTCAAATTATCTACTTCAGACCCTAAGTCCTTGTTCCTAGCCATGATATACTCTAACGCCTTATCCTGACTCATGAGTTGCTCAAAGATAGTTTCGCATCTATCAGAAAGGACATCATAGGAGAGAGGTACCTCATCGTCGTCGACGTCGTCGGAGTCGGCCATGAAGCAAACGCCGGTGAAGTCCTTGGCCTTCCCCTTCTTCTTATCTTGAGGGATCTCCTCCTCCTTGTCATCCTCACTCCCGGAGTCCACATCGCTTAAGGATTGTTCTCCAAAAGCGGCTAGAACCCGGTGAGCTGCCTTTGTCAGCATCAAATCTTGATTTGTTCCATTGAGGCTTCTTCCAAGCTGGCTTTCCTTTCTTGTGGTTGCTCTTTCCTTTCAACTTGGAGCAGTTTGCCCGGATATGATTAAGCTCACCACACTCATAGCAAGTCACGGGACCTCCTCTCTTTTTGTTTCTCACATTGTTATAGGCCCGTGTGGCTTTTCTAACTATGAGGGCTAACTCGGCCTCAAGAAGACTCTCAAACTCCTCTTCATGGATTGCAGATAAACCAGCAAGCGAAAATCCACAAGAAGACTCAGATGACCCATCAGAAGCTCTCTTGAGCGGGTCTACTACCAAGGCCATGTTTTCCTTCTTGGGATGATCAATCCTCTTGATCTCATGAGTCTTGAGCTTGCTATAGAGCAGCTCCAAAGTCAGATCAGAGAGATTGACATTCTCCTCAATGGCGGTAGCCTTTATCTCTCACTCCTTGGTGTTGATTGCAGCCAAGAGATGGGTGGTATTTTCAGACTGAGAATATTCAATTCCAACAGCTTTCATCTGATTAATCACTTTGTTAAAGCGACTGAAAATGTCATCGATGCTCTCTCCAGGACGCATCTCGAATTTGTTATATTCACGCTTATAGACTTTCTGGCATACTTTCTTGATTTGGGACGAACCCTCATGGTAGGTTTCGAGGGTGTTCCAAATCTCGTGCGCAGTCTAAGATTGCAAATTCGATCATACTCCTGTCTACCAAGCCGACCATATAAGAGGTTCTTTGCCTTATTGTTGTTAGCCAAGAGGGCTGTTGAAGCCGGCGTAACAATTTCAGGAAGAACGGGCGGGGCTCGAACAACCTTCCATATAGCTTGTCCTTCGCTCTCAAGGAAGACTCGCATGTGATTCTTCCAATAGGTATAGTCGTGCCCATCGAAGATATGCGGCTTGGTGGAGTACTTATCCATCGCCAAGTTCAGTGACCGGTTAAGATCAAGATTGAACTAACCGGGCTCTGATACCACTTGTTGGACCGAAAAGGCGACTAGAGGGGGGTGAATAGGAGCACGCTCACTTTTTCAACCAAGATCAGATTCAATAGAAATTTCACTCCAATAGCTATAGAAGCTATGAAGATCGATATACCAGTACAGCGGAAGACTAGGATTGAATCTAATCAAAACCCCGAAGCAAAACAACCAAAATCAACCAAAACTTAATTTACTAAGTGTAGGGCGGTCTGACCTCTATCTAATGGCAGTCTGACCGGTCCATGGGCGGTCTGACCTCTATGTAGGGGCGGTCTGACCTCCAGCCTGATGAACAGTGAAATCAGCCCAAAAAATGAAGTTGCAAATAGGTCTAACTTTTGATCTACAACTCCAAACTTCATGAAACTTGGAACACACCTTCTCTAGGATGTCAAGAACCTATTCCAATCGAAGATCGTGAAGATCCATGGAAAAGTTATGACCTTTCTTCGTTTGAGAGGAGGATGGTTCAAAACCGAGTCAAAACGAAAACTAGATCCAAAAACTTGCTCGTGGGTGATTGATGATCAAGATGATCCTAGATGTGTTCCCACATGTCACAGCAAGCTAGATCATGTGAAGAAATCAATCAAAAACATGTGAATCAAAGAAAGACTCAAAATCACCAAATAGAGAGAAGAAAGGCAAAGAGACACATCTTTGATCAAACTTTCTTTGGATTGATTTGATAGGGTTTGGGTTTACAGCCACTCCATCAATGGAGGACAAAGCTCAATCCAAGAGCACGAAATCAAATCAAAATTCTCTAGAACCCTAACCTCCACTAATCCTCTCCCTAAGCCAAACTAGGGTTTCAACAATAATGAAAGGGTTGAAGGGGGTGCAGCCACTCCCTCCTCTATTTATAGTGGAGACTTAGACCTTCTAGAAGTTTAACTTGAATGGGCTCCCGTTAAGGCCCAACACAAACGGGTCACACACGCACGCATTACAAAGCGCCGTCTTCAACACCTCTTGACCTAAACCACTTCTCTTTGCGTCGTCTTGCGCCGCGGATTGGCAAAAGGTCACCAAGGTGGTATTTGGTAAGATTACCAAAATACTCCTTCTCGGTACTTCTCCGAAGACCGAGTCCATCTGCGCGAAGCACTTCGAATGCTCCGCCACGTGTAGGTTGATCAACGGCTCTCTCCATGTCGGCAGGTCTCTCCCATCCGGCTCCCACCGAAACCACCATGGCACTTGCACCGACTCCTGCGCCGCTTGATCAAACCATCAGACCGAATCGTCTGTTCGGTCATCCTTGTCCATTCTGCACCATACTTGATTTCATTGACCTCACCCGGCATCGTCGATCGTTCTAGACCTCAGCTCTCCAAGCCTCGTCCCGATCATCCTCGCCGTTGACCGTCGTTGACCACCAAGCAACCTGCACAACAATAGACAAGCAAATCGAATCCGGGAATAAGTTCTTCACAACTTGACCCACGTTAGTCAAAACATGCATCATGCAACACATATGCACTGAAACTCATGACTTTGACCTAACCAACGAACAACGCCACCACGAAGGCCGACGTTCAAGTGACAACCGGTCATACCAGCCCCTCGGGGCGGTCGACCGCTTGACTAAGCGGTCGATCGCCAATGGGACTTAGCCAAATTTTGGCCCCTCAAATCCCAGACCCTACTGGAATTTTATATCTCGGATAACTTTTTACTGAAGACTCCAAAAATCATGAGACCAAGTGCATTGGGATCCCCTCACTTGCCTACACCCTCTATTTTTGGCCCAGCCCGTTCTGACCACTTTTGATCACGACCGGTCTGACCGCCGCACATGGCCGGTCCGACCGATTTGGGACCGGTCGGACCGCCATGCTATGGCCGGTCGGACCGCCCCTGTCTAGAATGCTTGAACAGTTCTGAAACTTTGTCGAAAACCCGTGAAACGACAAACCGTTAACGTCATTGCCAATTGTCACATCATCCTAAGATCTGGAGTATATCCCCATGATATCCACAAAAACGACCGCCAAGATCAGAGGGAAGCCAGCCTTTTAGCCAGGCTCTCCAGCTAGCGCAGATCATCTTGATCCGGCTTCTAATCTCATCAGGAGATAAGGCTATAACAATAAATGAGAGATTTTAGTATTACAAAAGTAATCAAGTAGTAAAACAAACTGGTCGGAATCTATTAGAATTTACCTTCTTTGGAGTCCTTGGTCGCATCGTCACGACCAATGTACCAGAGCATCATATAAGCTCTGGCCTTCAAGGGACTAATTCGACGCACAGAAAAGTCCCTCGCCACATGCCAGGACGTTAAACTCCTAACATTAAGGAGTTGGATGGCTTCAACCCATCTCTCTACTTTTCCCTCCTTCTTTGAAGATGAGCGCCATCGTGGATTCTCGACCGCCTTTTTACCGTTGTAATAAAGGCAGTCTTGTTGCGTGATCTTCGTATAAAACTAACTTTTCTTCCATGACGACCACGAAGATTTTGAGTACATGGGAATGTACTCATCAGCTTTTCCGTCATGGAAGCACAAGGTACACTCTTCAGGTGTACCGATCATCTTCTTCGTGTTCGCCATTTTGTAGTAGTACTTGAAAAGATACATGGTTGCGGGAATCTCCAAGTACGCTTCGCAGAGGTAGACGAAGATACTAAGGTTGTCGATGGCATTGGGGACCAGATTAACCAATTCCACTCCATAATACTCCAAAACTTGGGAAAAGGAGTGAACTGGGAGCCTAAAGCCACATTCGATGTATGCGAGGAAAACATGAATTTTTCCGTCTTCACCGCTCGGAGAATGCTCCCCGATAGCTGATCTCCAAGAAATCATATTCCTATCGGGTAGCAACCCAATCTTCTCCAGACTTTCTAGCTTCTTCTCACTCAAATTAGAAACCGACCAGTTGGTGATGAGATCCGACATGGCGGATTCTTTTAGATGAAGAAGTCACAGGTGGTCGGAGGCAATTTTTTCTTTTTTGGAAGACAAAGAGGAAACAGAAGGCGTGAAAACCCTAACACCCAGCGCAAAGGGGATTTTATAGCTGCAATTCTCTAACCACATACGAGAGTTAAGAGAAGTCTAAAGGACAAGATCTTTTTGACCAACGGACAGAAAAGCTTCTCAAATCCCAAGCTAGTTTCTCAACTTTAAAATGAATACAAACCACTTCGAATGTGACGACATTTAATAGGGGTCTGCCCGATACAATTTCGTTGGAAGAAAGTGTTTACAATTGCCTTTCATGCATTGTATTATATTGCATTTATATGAAAAATAAAAAATGATGCAATGTAATATAATTTTACTACTTCACTTTTAATTTGGTGAAGCTTTGCTTATTGCCCATGTTGATGTAGCTAGCTTTTGACTAATGGCATGCTATAGCTTGTATGCTTATGTGAGCATGATTTACGTGCTTAACTAGTTGTTGATGCCTTGGCATGTGACCTAGAGTTAGAAGGTCTAGACTTAATATAAAATTACCAAGTGATATCTACATTCAGCATGTGTATGAATCGAGCTAGGTTTTTATGTCACTTGAGATCTTGTTCACGCCTATTGAGTGCCAACTAGGACTATTTAGCTTATCTTGAATCTATCTTGAACTTAGAAAAAAAATCTTGGATAGTTCATAACTTTTGTTCAATTTTAGTGCTAACGGGGATTAAAACCTCTATGTATTACTTTAATACATAAGAAAAGACCATACGTCTTCGTGGTCGTAACCCCTAAGGCTAACGACCTCACTGGTCGTAAGGATTCCAGAGGTTACATAATAAATACCCTGGTCGGATAAGGTCCCGTACCTAGTCCCCGACCAGTTAACTGCTCGTAAAGCTATGAACTGATATCTAGATCCAAATCCAGGTATATCCTTTACCGTGTGATAAATGGAACACGTGTTGTATACTCCATACCACGCGACGTTACATAATCCTAAGACACTGACTAATAGTGAACAATGGGAAGCATCCCCAATCCTGCCTCTCAGAGAGATATTAGAATCTGAGGGGAGGACAAAGACCTCCTGTATATGATTTTCACTTGTGCCTGAGTCCTCCTGGCTTGAGGAGTAGTCAAACAACAATGCCTTGCGACTTGGAGCAATCTCCTCCAATAAGGGGAATTCTGAGTTATAACCATCTCTAATCGAAGGTGAACCCTGTGAGGGTACATTCGAATCTATAGGAAGAGCAGGCTCGACCGCACACCTTGTGGGGTTAATCGAAGGGTGATGATCACCAAATGCTGGTTGAGTCTCGGAATGATGGATTCCAGGACTTGCTGTGCGAGATCGTACGTTCTTAGACGTACTAAAACATTTGGAGGGGGAACCCTCCCTATGCTCTGTACTTATCTTGGTGCAGTCCTCACCATGGTCGGATGGACCCTTGCACTTTAAGGAATATGGTTCCTCATCTCGACGTAATGTTGTGGGAGGATCCCTCATCAACTATGTCTATGTCATGGTCTCCTGGGTCTGGTGAAAGATACCTGGAGGCAACATTGCCATCAGACAAAATAATGCTCTGCTCGTACTGTAGTAGGCATCCATGTCGAGTTTTGCGTAGTCTACCAAATTGAACCAGTTCTCCTCATTCCACTCTTTTGCATGAAAGCATCAGAGTAGAAAAAACGAAGAAAACTTATCAAAAAGGAAGAACTGGAAGATCCCCACAGACGACGTCAACTGTCGATGATATAGTATCGATCTTATGAATGAATATTTAGGGGTCTCCTAGAATTAGAACAACGCGGAGAAAGACACATGGATTTAGACAGGTTCAGGCCTTCTCCTCAGAGAATAATAACCATGCTCATGTGTTGATGTATTGACTATGCTCTTTATAATTAGGAAGAAAACTAATGCTTAATGTCCCCTCCCGATTTGCCCCAATGTCCACTGACTTTTACCTTTATATTGCATGTGAAGGGGTGGCAGTTACCCCAGGCCAAGAGGCACTTCAACGTTTGATATAATGCGCACGTTGATGGAAGTTATTGTTAGAGAGATGACACCCCACGTCGCCTAGAAGTTATCATCAGAGACAAAGGCATAGTACATGCAATTATACTAGAGGATAACGGCGTATGCTAACTGATTTGTGTCTTAAACACAGCGCATAAGATTCCATAGTCAACTGGGCCCATATGTCTGTAGACTTTGTTGACTATAGGGTAGTTGTAATTGACCTGGTCATAGAAAAGCTTACGACTATGAAGTGGTCGTAGAAATGCTTACGACATGAGGTGGTCATAGAAAGGCTTATGACCATGAGGTGACCGTATAGCATCTTACGACCATACAGGGTGGTCGTAGGATGGTTTACAACCGATTATCTTAAGCTTCTCCCTTATGAACGATAAGGGGTATACTCAAGACTATCAAGAGGATGTTGCTATCCATAATAACAATTACAGATAAACAATTTAATTAATTGAGGATTACTAGATCCTCGTCACCTCCTGATTGTGAGTCGAAGCTTCCTGAAGTCGTTTTATTTCTACTGCTTGCTCTAAAAATATAGTACGATCAGTCAGAAAAACACTTTTTAATGCACTGCTCCTCCCATTCTTTATACTCTTGTCTTTTTCTTTGGCAATATGGGTCAGCTCGTTAATCACCGAAGTCTTTGAATTGACTTCAGTTTTGAGCTTGCCCATATCGACCTCTTTTTCTAAAGGAAAGAAAAAAGAGTTAGAAAATGAGAAAAAAAAAGTCATTGAAATGAACAATTTTAAGTGAAATAAGTGAAAAAAAAATTATTGTTTATTTCATTCTACAGCTCGCAAGCTGCAGAATTAGCCTCCTTAAGGTTCTTCAATAGGTCTTCTTTTTTCATCCCTCAACCGTTGAGCATCGGCTTTTAGATAGTCGAGTGTAGAGATAAATATTATTTCGTCACTTTTAGACCTACTAAGGTTAAAGTAGACATGACTATTTAACGGGTGGTCGTAACAAAATAAGACTTTTCATAACAATAACTTACGATCTCACTGCTAATTCGCAGAGTTTAGCCTGCTGCTTTTTCAGCATTACTAGTTGCCTATGGTATCACCAATAGTGACAACTTGTTCGATGGCTCTCTAAACAAAGAGTGACAGTGAGAAAAAGGATAAATCCAAATATGAAAATATTTGGCATCAAGTATTTACACTAATGGCTGACCAAGCAAAATTGGCATACACCATCTCAGAATCTTATAGTTCATAAAGTCCATTGACTTGGTCCCACCATATTCTGTGAAGACACTCGTCATCAAAGATATGTCCCCTATTTAGAATATCCTTAAGGAGTGGGACTCGATCACGAGATCTCAATGAAGAGGATCTGATGGTTGGTGGTCCAAGGAACTCAGGGAAGAGGTTGAAGAAGTCTTCTTCTTCTTCGTCGTCGTTGTTGGTAGAAGAAGCAACTCCTCCTTGGGGACCTGGAGGAACATCCTCCACGACCTCCTTCCCGGCACAGTGGTCAGAGTTTCCTCCTCCGTCTTGATTGGCTACTTCTGGTAATCGTAGGACCAAGTCCTTTTTCCTATTATTGATATTCTCAATAACCGACTCGATTGCCATAGCATCCAGATCTTCCGCCATCTTCGCCTGTGCTTCTAGGACCACCTTAGTGTCATGGCTGGTACAATGACAATGACCCCGCCATAGCCACCACAGGGATAGGAGTCGATTATGCGATTTCCTCCGATGTCGTCTCTACGACTGTTGAAAAATCATTACTCCCATGGTTGTAGGTGAGACCACTTTGGTTAAGGTGTGAATCAAAGGCCGAAGCCAAGCTCACAGAACCCCTACCAGCACCATGTCTAGAAACCCAAAACAGCACCCAAGCCATCAACCAATCCACCCCCATAAGCCACAAGAACCATCAATAAGCCACCACACAAATCAATTACATGTCACCACAGAAATGACCAGATCAGCATCATGTCCGGGGACCAAAACCCATCAAGTCCAGCAGGACCAAGCCACACCGAAGTCATCACCATGATATCAAAACCCTAACCAATCAAACTACCACAGGAGATACAATCATCGAGCTCATAACCACACCAGTCAAGCCACCACAAAGCCGCAAGCTCATCATGCTCTAGCCTAAATGCCATCCCCACCGAAAGCCCCCCAACACCCACCTCTGATTTCACCGAGGAATCCCCCAAAAGAATAAATTAGAAATAGATTGCCTCGAATCAACATAAATGACATCATGAATTATTAAATCAAACATACAACATCGATATAACTCAGAGGCAATTACAAAAATCCTTTGCAACCAAAGGTAGAACATTAAATACAAACTCGAAATTAAATTACAATAATTCCTTACATCAAAGCAACATACAAGAATCCATCTCCAGAAATTACAATAGTAATTCGTTACAAAAGAATATACAACATTTATTCAATCTCTAAGTTAATTAAATAATCCATTGCACGCGAAAGTAAAAGACTATTACAACTCAGAATTAATTACAACAATTAATAACATCAGATCCGAATATAAATTACAACTTGAGTAAATTACAAAAGAATAAAATAAAAATCTTGAATGCATATCGCTGAAGCCTTTCCTTGCCCATATATCGCCAGACCGTCAAACCATTCCTCAACCAATCCGAAACCCTACCCACATCCATCATCCGCCAAGCAACCAAAAGACAAGTGGCAGACCAAATGTAGTAAATAGAAGTTAGAATAAAGAATATTGCCATCAGATTTCTCGAAGATCCTCGAGGTTCCCAGACCAACTAGGTTAGTCAGCACCGTCTCACTTCCAGTGGGTTTCATCACCTGAAAATTTTAGAAATCCAACACCCACGTTATACCGACTTACCTCAATCTGCAGAAAATCCAAAGCATAGTATCTGAAACATCCTTTGAACCATTGGACCATAGACAAATAGTTCTATGCGAGAGCCTAATGGATAGGGCAAGGGCAAAATTGCCATGAATAGGGTAAGGGAAAGAGAAGCACTAGAGAGCACCTCCCCCATAAGCTCTTTCCCTCACAAGCTTCTCCCTTCACAAAGCCAACCCAACCCCCTCATTCTCAGTTGACAGCCGAAACCAACCACAAGAGAGCAAGCAAAAGCCACAAGCCTCTTCACGGCCAAGAAAATAGCCCCAACCAAGAACACCACTGCCCTCCCAAGGCTAAGCACCAAGAACAAGCACAAGTAACAACAATCAAGCAAGGCAACCCTCCTGAACAAGCACAACCAGCACACCACAAGCTACCCACTATCATCCAAATGGCATAGCCAAGCAAGCCAAGCATCACCCACCTTTTCCAACAACCAAAACCACTCACAAAGAGCAACCAGAGAAGAGGAGCAAAGGAGAAGGGGAAGACCAAATAAGCTACGACTAGAACCGACAAACAACCGCAAAGAACCACGCCAGGCCAACCAGGACGACAAGGACCAGAAGGAACCAAAGAGCATAGGAGAACACCACCACCGCAACCATCATCACCATCATTGACCAAGCCAGGTAACCCACCAGTTCACCCCCACTATCTATTTATCCAAAAAGTAAACCTAGTATAAACTAAGCACTTCACAGAGAGCATGCTAACAATAACCAAAACCATGTTACAGATAGCACTCCGAACAATCATCTCATCACCAAACCCACCATTTTCCCCATATTCATTTTTGCCCAAACTGAATAACTCAATATGAACTAAGAATGGCACCAAGAGCTCATCCAATAATCACAAACCCACCATAGTTCAAGTTCATCAAACCATCACCTTCAGAACACCCACCATAGCAAGCTATAGTACCAATATCCTTATCATCACCAACACCATCACAGAGCAAGAGGTAGAGCGAGAGCGGGGAGTAGAGTAGTAATACCTCAGTGCGACACGGCAACCACGGTAGCAGCCCACCTCCATCACCTCACCATGCCTAAACGACAAACACAAACCCATTTCACAGCCAAGCTTCACAAGCCCAACTAGGAAGCCGAGAGAAAGCCACCCACAGGAACAACTATCAGTACTAATCAATAACATGAATCAAAATCGAGCTTCAAAATTGAAGTACCAAACATCAGAAAATAAACAATAGAAACCACATCAGAGAACCGGCTGCAACACCACCACCAGCACAAACTCCACCATGCATGAATGGAAATCCACAAACACCAGAACATGATCAAGAAGCAACAAATCGAAACTTCAATCAAAACCACACCAAAAACTAAAATAAATAAAAAGGGGGGAAATCTACTGGGAGGAAGAAACCGCATCCATGCCACAAAACCAGTGGCACACCAGGGAGCGGGCCAGACACAAAGCCGAGCTGCATGGGCATGGCATGGCGCAGGCGGTGGGCGCCGAGAGGGAGCAGCAGCAAGTAAGTAAGCGGTGTGGGCCAAGCCAAGGTGTGCACACAGGCCGAGAAACCAGCGAGAGCAGGCCAAGCTGTCAGGTGCACTCAGGCGAGAGAGGGCTGGACCAAGCGGTGGTAGCAGAGGCAACGACGGTGGGCCAGCGCGCTAGTGGCGGCAGCGAGTAGGGAGCCGGCAGCGCCCGGAAGAGCTCGAACCCAAGGCAAAAGCTCCCAAAAAAGAGGAGCATTGGGAGAGAAGGAAGAAATGGAATGGGGAAAGAAGATGAGTGACCAAAGGAGTTGTCGGCCATGAAGATATAGTGTCGAGAGAGAAATGAGAGAAAGAAAAGAAAGAAAGAAGGAAGGAAAAATAAAATTAAAAAAAAGAGAGAACGCATACGTGGCATACCTGTAAATATCGAACGAATCACCAGAAGTGTAGATTTTTAAACCGCGGGAGATTAAATAACAGTAGGCCAACCGACAAAAAAAATACAAGCGAAAAAATGTGCAAAATTAATTTAAGACTATGTAGTGAAATTAATTGCCGATAGAACTGATTAAATTAAACAAATAATCTGTTGCATTAGAAATAATTTCAACAAGTTAGGATAACTAAAATAAACAACCCCCGGTAAATATCACCGGATCCGTTTTGGCAAAATGCAATATTAGGCAACCTCGATCCTAGAGCTAGTAGACCGTAGAACAACCGTAGTTGAGGAGTACTAACTTAACGTGGGATCAAAAAATGTTATTAAATTAAAATCTACTAACAAAGGAAATCAACTAATGTATGTACACATATTATCACCCAAGGGCAACTAACTATTTATTTACGTATTATTCGTGTATGTCGTATAAATGCAGAAGACGAACCGACGTAGGCAAGATTGTCTGGTCCATTACCTGATCTTTTCTACGACTACGATGGCAAGTCCATCTCTTGAACATCAACCTAGTTATATGAAATGTAAACTGTATATTGTTGTATCATATATGTACATGCATCAAAACTATGTCTCAAAATCAAATTGGATAAATGAAATAAAGAGAAAAGAAAAAAGAGATGAGAAAAGAGAAAAGAGAAAAGAGAATTATTAGGATGGTAAAGGGAGCCCTTGGCAGGAAAAGAGAAGAGGGAAGAAAACCTTTACATATGGTTAATATATTAGGATCAACAAAACTCTTACTCGAATAAGGGGTCGTATTTAAGTGTCAACCATTTTCCCGTTTCGGCACGTAGAAAATTCAACCTTCTTATGTAATTATATTCTCCACATCAGGTAAGTAATATCTTTAAGTCTAATGGAGGAACCCAGGACCTATGGAAAAGTCCGAAAGTGGGGGATCCAAGGCGCTATAGCGCTAGGTGGAGTGTTGGGTGCGGGGAGTTTGGCCCAACCAACATTATTGGAACTCAGTGAACAGCTGGGGAGCACCCTAGGACACGAACGAAAAATAATGGGTGGAGAAATTAATCACATATCACATAACTTGGAAAATGTATTGTATTCTGAACTCAAACATGCATCAAAGGAAATACAGGGGACCTAGGTCAGATAGAGCTCAGAGTAGCTACGGGTAAAGTGGTACAAAGACTGCGCAGTGCTAAACAAAACCATGAATTCATACCTGTCTCCTATATTGGAGTCTACGTGAACTGTTATGGGTCTATATTCTCTCTGAGTGATAAGTAGTCTTTTCAGAATTAAAACTTGTCACCCAACTCTTGATAAATTATTTTCCAGAAAAAATAGATAAACTAGAAAATATGATAACGAACAGAGATGAGTTATCCAATGTATATTTTATAATACATGCTTGCTGAGTACACTAGTATTCAACCTAGCTATTATTCTCCTTTGTTAGATCCTTGTCCAGCTAGAAACTATCCCAAGCGAGATGAAGGATACGAAGGTACCGAGGAGGCCTCATGAGGCGAGGGAGCTTGCCATGAGGAGCAAGGAGAGGTGGACGTCTTATTCATCGAGTGAGACAATTAGACGATCGGTGGAGTAGGGCAGGCAAGCGAGGGGAATTCCTTCCATGTTGTAATTAAATAATTATATTAAAGACTACAGCCTTGCGTGGCTAATTGTGTAATAAAGTACAGTTTCTATCTTATTATTTTGTTGTGTTAACTCTGGCATGGCTTGCTATTTGTCGGAGCAATGTCCTACCAAGCAGAAGAATAGTAATCCGTATGCTTAAGTGTGATTATCCACCGAAGTAATGACATGGGGCGTCGCATTAGCCCATAGTGTCCTCCAAAAGTGACTTAGAAACTTCATATCACGATCAGACACAATTGTATTGGGCACCCCATGTAGTCGAACAATTTCTCTGAAAATAAATCAGCAACATTTGTAGCATCATCGCTCTTGTGACAAGGTATAAAATATGTTATTTTAGAAAATATATCCACAACAACAAAAATACTATCGCTCCCTTCTTTGTTTTAGGTAGTCCTAACACAAAGTCCATTGAAATATCTTCCCAAAGTACGTTAGGAACAAGAAGAGACATATATAAATCATGTAGATTAAGACGTGACTTAGCTTTGTTGCATGTAGTGCAGTGAGACACATAGCGCTCAATGTCGCACCTCAACTTAGGCCAATAGAAATGATCGATCAAAACATCCTACATCTTCTTGACGCCAAAATGTCCCATGAGTCCTCCCTATTTAGCAGTAGCCCTTCCTCTCTTGCCGCCATCTGGGATTCCACCAAGTTATGGACTAGCATGCAACTCATCTTGCACCTATCATCATCATTGTCATGAATAACAACTTCTCCTTCTATCGTTGAATCTTCAAACCTGAGCACAATCAAAACACTATTTTTTAGGTAGTATAAAATTCTCGTTAAAATTAATGGTATATTCATTAAGCAGCAAGATCGTCTGATCTTGTAGTTTCTTAGCACGTGCTCTTGTAATTGGTCCAGTCGGCAGCTCGATGCGTATATATTGAGCATTAAGTGGAGGAAAAGGTGTCATAGGGATGCCCTTATCAATACCAGTCGAAAAGACTCTACTTCCGACCACTATTCTACGACCTTTATTCTAAGTAAGTTATTTTCACTTGAAGTTGGGAAGCTAGATGACGAGGATCTAATAATCCTCAATTAATTAAGTTGCTTATCGATAATTGTTATTATATATAGCAATATCTTCATGTTATTCATAAGTATATCTCTTATCGTTCATAAGGGAAAAGGTTAACTGAGTGGTTGTAAACCATTATACAACTCTCTATATGGTCGTAAGTACTCCTACGACAACCTAGTGGTCGTAGGATTTCCTATTATAAGCGAGGAAAGTAAAGCTATCTTTGATTGTTGAAATCAGAGTACATGAGTTACACATATATAGATTACAGCTATCATTTGAACGCATGATCCCTAGGAAGAGAAAGTGTCATGCATGTAGTAAGTCGAAGCACCATCTTGTCTAACACACCCCGCAGTCGGAATGTCGCCAAGCTGGACATTCAGACTAGACCTAAATTTGGTGAAGACAGAAGTCGGCAGCCCCTTGGTGAAGATGTCGGCGTACTGTGATGTCGTCGGGACGTGAAGAACGCAAAGTCTATCTCGATGTGTTTGGTGCGCTGATGCTGCATCGGATTCGTCGATAAATTAACGTCACTCACATTGTCGCAATAAACCACAGTGGTGCGACGAAGAGGGCTGCGGAGTTCATGGAGCAGTTGACGGAGCTAGGAAGCCTCGCGACAGTACAGGATCGCCTCTATACTTAGC
The DNA here is from genome assembly GCA_036346395.1 of Hsuehochloa calcarea. Taxonomy (NCBI): domain Eukaryota; kingdom Viridiplantae; phylum Streptophyta; class Magnoliopsida; order Poales; family Poaceae; genus Hsuehochloa; species Hsuehochloa calcarea. The sequence goes on along the minus strand of CM070611.1, from coordinate 18,148,983 downwards.
CTCAAGATCGAGCGAGACACGGTATTCTGACGCTTTGACGACCAGGAGACAAGATTATCACCGAGGAACACAGCGCAGCCCGATGTGGACTTGCGCATATCTGGACATCCTGCCCAATCAGCATCAGGATAAACCACGAGGTCTGCAAACTGTGACCAGTGAAGCTGGAGGCCATAATCAAGGGTGTCGTGTAGATACCGAAGGATCTGTTTGACCGTCGTAAGATGAGGATCCCGAGGGTTGTGCATGTGAAGGCAAATCTGCTGGACGACATAGGAGATATCTGGTCTTGTGAAGGTTATGTACTGCAGAACTCCAGCAAGACTCCGGTACTGAGTAGCATTGCTCACTGGAGAGCCAGTAGAGGTAGACACTTTGGGATGAGTGTCAACAGGCGTACTACAAGGTTTGCAGTCTGACATCCCGGTATGCTCCAGAATATCCAAAGTATACTATCGCTGAGAGAGGAAGAGGCCACTCGAACTCCGCTGAACAGAGATATCCAAAAAATGATGAAGTGCGCCGAGATCTTTCATGGAAAATTCTCATGACCGTAAGCCTTACTACGACCACCTCATGGTCGTACGCCTTACTACGACCAGGTCAACTATGACCACCCTATAGTCAACAAAGCCTACAGACATGTGGGCCCAATCGACTAGAGACTCTTATGCGTTGTGTTTAATACACATAATAGTTAGTATGCGTTGTTATTTTCTGGGATAACTACACGTGATAAGCTTTTGTCTTTGACATAACTGTAAGGCGACGTGAGACGTGGTATCTCTGACAATAACTTCCATCAACGTGCGCATTTCATCAAGCGTTGAGACACCTTTTGGCATAGTACAACTGTCACCCTTCACGCGCTATATAAGGACTAAAGTCAGTGGACAACAAGAGAGAGGCAATCGGAGACAATAGATAGAAGTCATTATGTCCTTGTTCTAGTGATTTTTTTTTTGCGATTGTAAAAACATAGTCAATACAATAACACAGGAGTAGGTAGGGATGGCAATTGTGCCCGACACCGCAGATGCTCGCGGCGAATACCCTAATGGAGGCGGGTATGGGCGTCTTTATTTGCCCACGGGCATGAAAAGAGACACAATTCCTTACTCATCGGGTAAATGGGCATGGGCATGGGTAAGCTCCACCCGTACCTGGTTCGCCCGATTACCCGTAATCTACCCACATGTGTAAGAAACTATGTCAATTTGTATTTGTATTTTATTTGTTGAACTTGATTAGTTGTCTTGTCGGACATGATATGTAAATTGTGATGAACTTTATTAGTTGTTGAATGTGTGATGCACCATTGATGTGTGAATTATGATGAACTTGATGTATGTATTGCACGCAGGTAACAAGCATGTCCGCGGGCGATGGGTACCCACATGCTGCGATGCATTATTCGCGGGTAAACGGGCATGCCCGCGGGAGACGGGTACCCGCGAGTGACGGGTATGGGCGAGTTTTTTCGCCCATCGTCCTTCGCGGGTATGCCCGTGGGGGGAATTCAGGGTCGCGGGTATGGGTATGGGTGAGCACTACCCGTACCCACCGCACCCGATTGCCATTCATAGGAGTAGGGTTATTATTCTCTCAGGAGAAGGCATGAACCTGTCTAAATCTCTTTTTTTTTTTTGTTTATATCCAACTCAAGGAAAATCCCCAACATTCATTTGTAAGATTGATACTACGTCATCGGCAACTCACGACTTTAAACTTTATTGCTCATTAGAAGAAAGTCAAGATGTTCAAGAGTTCTTCGAGGATGAGTACTTTGAAGGTTTTGCGAACTAGGATATGTCCTCCACTCGATTGCTAGTGGGCATGTTGAATGGTTTCCCTAAGTTTTTTCCGCTGCAAGAGTTTATTTGTTTCTTTAGCCCTGAACGGTAAGAGAGAAGAGTGTTCTGAGTTTTGAGAAGTGGTCTGACTAGTATGATGTTGGTGATCAAACAGATAGTAGATGGTCTGATCGGTCCCGTTACCGGGTTGGCATTTTGGTCCAACAGAAGGTTATGAAATTCACCTAAAAGATTTGGAGAATGCCCAAATAATGAAAGACTGCCAAATGAAATGGACGCCACACCGTCCAACTGAAGCATGACAGAGATGGAATTAATGGAGTGAAGAAAATTGAGAGCTCAAGCACTTAAACCATATGATGATCAAGCTGCTAGTAACATGTCTTGGCTTTTGATGGTTCATGCACTCGAGTGCGTCGCCATCTACAACACCACATTATTGGACTGAGGCGTAACACTCGTCTTTTCCCCTACATTAATTACGTTGGGTTGGTGTTCGAGTTGACAAGTCCTTTCCTCTTCCTAAAAAATGTTAAGAAGGCCTTTTCAGAATTGTAATACTGTTTGTATGATTGCACCTAGTAATCTAAATTATCCTTGGAGCAAGTACAGCAAAGTAAAGGAACTAAAGGTGAAACCACGGAAAAAGTTGCCCGGTATAGGCAATATACATCATTCCGACCTCAATGACCCGTAAAAAAGAGAACAAAATTACTTCAAAACTTTCAACAAACAAGTAGTAGAATGATAAAATGTAATAAAATGTAATGCATTACCTTTTAATATTTATTATTGTAGGACTTTAATGGCGACTAGAGGGGGTAAATAAGCGTTTTTTCGATTTTTCGGTTTAATCAAATTCAACACGCACTTTTCTCCTTTAGCTATGAAAACTAAGAAGATCAGTAAATACACAGAGAAAGCCTTGTCTTGAATCCGATTAACCCTTTAACCACAAGACTCAATAATGGAGAGTTGAACTCACTGAACCGGTCGGACCGGTGTAGAGCTGACGGTCTGACTGCCTGGCGGTCGGACCGGTGATTAAATATGGTCGACTAACCGCGGTCGATGGCAAAGGAAAAATCGGTCGGACCGATTTAGTCCAGAAGCAACGCACAATGCCCAAATTCAAAACGAAAATTGGTCCAACTTTTGATTCAACCAATGAAACTTGACCAAATTTGGAGCACACCTCCCTAAGGATATATGAGGCCTATTTCTAGCGACGATCGTCCAGATCCACTTCAAAGAATCGATCTCTTTAAGTTTTACCAAAGAAGTGTTCAAAACCTAGAAATATGAAAATCTTGATCCAAAACTTGCTTGTAGGGGATTGATAATCTAGATGATTTTAGGAGTATTCCCACACATCACAGCAAGGTAAAATCGGTCAAGAGACCAAGCATAAACACCCGGATCAAGGAAGCACCAAAATCATCAAAAAAAGATAAGAAAACAAATGAGACTTCATCCTTGAACAAACATCCATAGATTTATTGATTCAAGATGTTGCTTACAAACCCACTCCCTCAAGGAGGACAAGAGCTCAATCCAAGAGCACACACACAAATTTCATCTCCTCTCCTCTCCAAACCCTAACCCTAACTAGGGTTTTTGCAAATGAGTGCTTGGGGGGTTTTTTCCATCTCCCCCCTTCCATTTATAGGGTGGCTAGGGTTTCTCTCATGGGCTCCCATTAAGGCCCAACACAAATGGGAAAGACACACACACACATCTGTTGAAGCAATCGCCTACTTCACCACGTGTAGGTTGATCAGCGACTCTCATCATGTCGGCAAGTCTCTCCCGTCCGAATCCCATCGGAACCTCCAAGGCACTTGCACCGACCCCCACGCCGCTTGATCCAACCAGCTGCAATGAACTGCCCGTTCGAACCATCTTGTCCATTCTGCACCATGCTTGAGTCACACGACCTCACCCGGCATCCATGATCGTTCTGGACCTTAGCTCTCCAAGCGTAGTCCCGATCCACCTCACTATTGACGTCGTTGACCTGCAAGCCACCTGCACAGCAATAGACAAAGAAATCGTCTCCAGGAACAAGTTCTACACAACTTGACCCACGTTAGCTCAACAATGAAGTATGCAACAATAAAGTATTGAAACTTATGCATTAAACACAACGAAAACACAACAATACCAAAATGGCCAAGTCCAAGTGGAAGCCGGTCGGACCGCTTCTACCATGCCGGGTCGGACCGATTTCCAATGATCGGACCGCCCCAAAAACTTAGCCAAATTTCAACTTGAAAATCCACAAGCTCTTTGGAATTTTTCAATGGATAGAACTTTTGACTGGGAGCTCCAAAAAGTATGTGACCACATCCAGGAGACTCCCCGCTCATGCCTACACAACCTATTTTTGGCCTAGCCCAAACTCCATCATCACTTGTGGCGGCCGGACGGAAGCAATCTTGGCCGGATCGCCACACGACCGTCTGATCGGCGGCTTACCGGCCTGACCGCCAATGACCGACAAAGATCGAAGTTTTTGAAAACGCGAGATTCGTCAAACCAACAATGCCATTGCCAATTGACTCATCACTCTAAGATCATGCACATATGCCCATGATATCCACATAATATATTAAATTACGACACTAAATAACGACCAGATGAGCTAGTCTTGTTGGGGCAATCCTTCATTGAGTGCCCAGGGGTCTTGCATATCCTACACTTAATTGTGTGGCTAATACTGGTAAATTGGTTGGCACCCATGTCGTTCCGGAAGCGCCGCGTTTGCTGTCGTCCCTTCCCTATTGTCTTCAAGGCCTTGTTCAGGCCCCATTGCACCCTGTCCGACCAGAGAACCTTGTAGTTCATGTTCAAGTCGTATGAGTGAAACTCTACACTCCATGTACCGAAAAGGTGTTGCATATCGTAGTACACATGTGACCATGGATTGTGTAGAAGCTTCGGCTTGTTGTGGGTGCATGTTACCACATCACCCATGGTGCATGCCTGTTTCCTCCCCCTCGTATGACTGTTGATATATTTCTGCCGAAAGCTGACCTCGTACTTCCTCTTGAGGCCATCGATCACCCAGATGTTGTGCATTCAGACCTTCTCTATCTTTTGGTCCATGTGCCTCTGCATGTTCTCGGAGCACTGCTTACCTTCCTCCATCTGTCGCTTGGCTATGATGGCTCTATTAACAAAATAACCAACAGTGTGAGTCCATGTTTCCTCAACGATCGCGGTGATAGGGAGGCACCTCACACCTTTGAGGACGCTGTTGTACATCTCGGACATATTGATCGTCATAATACCGTACCTCGCACCGTCTGTGTCATAGAGAAGAGACCTGTTGGACCGAAAAGGCGACTAGAGGGGGGTGAATAGGAGCACGCTCACTTTTTCACAAATAATTGATTCAAAAGATTTTACTCCAGTAGCTATGGAAGCTATGAAGATCAATATACTAGTAGAGCGGAAGACTAGTATTGAATCCAATTTAATCCCCTAAGCAAAACAACTAAAATCAACACAAGCTAAAACAACACTCAATTCTGGGCGGTCTGACCGCCGTGTGAGAACCCGGGGTATTTAACTTGTAATACTTAACCATCCGAATGGCCCTAGCATCACAAATTAAATATCTCGATTGTCGGCGCATATGTACTTCCCAAAATTGCAGCACACATACCCCATACAAAAATTAAGCATCCAAACCATACAAGCTTACAACATAAAGACATACAAGTTCATATTACAAAGTAGGGCCGACCGGCAAAATGATAGGAATAAACCAAAGTAGCAGCGAAAACATAAGCCATAAGATGGTGATAAACAAAAGCCAAACGGTTTGCCATTACCCACAAGGCAACCGATTGGAAACGTCCAAGCTAGTCGTCGACAGCAAAGTCGAGTCGGTCTCACAATAGTTAACCCCTTGGGGGTCAACCTCCTCTGCAACAATTAAGCAAAGCAACTGAGTACAAAAAGTACTCGCAAGACTTACGAGTAACAAGTCTATACATGGCTACATGCAAGCTGAAACAAAGGAGGAGGTTGTATGGTTCATTGGACGCATAAAGCAACAGTTTATTTGCAATAAGTAATAGATTGAAAGTAATTTGAAAAATCTATTTTTAATTGATTAAATAACAGCGAGACAACAATAATAAACATAAATAACAACCTAGAGGTGACTTCCCAACAGCCACCACAACATAGCACGAATTACCCATTCGTACCACCGGAAATCAAGTTTTATCGAAAACTGTTGAGTCTAACTCTTGTAAAGAACTAACCAAGCATGTCCATAACCAAGGACTTGGCTATTCGAATAGATTATACCCTGCAGGGGTGTACCAATGTACCCACACGCCAGACGCCTTTTTGCCATGCAATAGAGCACACTTCCTTAGGTATGCCGGCAAGGCTAAGTCCTACGAGACACTTTCCAATGGATTGTACTAATTACGAGTCGCACGTATGGGGGTTAACCCTTAATGAACCACCGTTACGGGCTACCACTAAGGACCCACACGTTGAGTCGGATGCACCGACCCAGCTGAAGCAACTGCGGTGCTCCTGGGTATGGCGAACCTAGAAAGGAACCCATCCCTCTCCACCCAAACAAACATTCTCTTTTTCATACCACCAGCAACTCAGTAGTTAATACCTCCCAAAGTACTTAGCCAAGAGAGGTCACATATCCCTCTCATGTGGTTAGCACGCAAAAACGATTGGGTCAGTGTCCAAGATGTTCGGTCCTTGTTGACTCGGGCACCATTCACACACCTAATAACCACACCATCAAACCAATGTGCCCATGTCTAAAATATTTCACTTTCAGTTTTAGTTTTCCAAAGACAATTACATACATGAGTATCCAGACTCAAATAATTATAGCGATGATAAAATGACCATCGCCGAGGCGATGATCCCCATTCTACCGTTCTAAGCATTCTAAGCATGACATCGCAGAAATAAGTAAAGTGATTAGAGTCCATCCATCGAACTCTAAATCACAGCGAATAAAACCTAGGCTCAGTGGTAGAGGATGAACATTTACCTACAGTTTATGCAACTATAGGATCAACTACTCGATCGATAATTTAACAATAAAATAGAGCATGCATACACACACTTTGCAAATAAGATAACAGACTTTGAAAGTAATGGGATCAATATGATCAAATGGAAACAACTACTTGCCTTGCTGGAGATAACTTTCTTGCTGCAGAGGATCACTCGCGTAATCACTAAAGTCGTCGGAACCTATTCGAAAGAATCGAAAGTACAATAAGAACGAATAATACCGAACAGACCCAAAAACACAATTTCGTCCAAAAATTATGAAAAATTCACAGAAGGTAGAACATGATTTTAGATGAATTTAGCAATAAAAATAAATTAACTTGGGTATTCCATGCCAAAGTTATGGCAGTTTGAAACTCGGTTTTCCAGAAAATCTAATAAATTGCTAGCTGTCACTATTCATCCGAAAATAGAAGTTTTGGTCAAAATTTCTAGAGAGGTGGTGCACATAACATTTTTAGGGTAGACAGAGCACCACATGAGATGATCAATGAAAAATGATTCACCTCATTCGGAGCTAAGATGAATTTTCTATGATTTTTCAAAGATAATAAAGTAGTGCACAAGATAATTGTAAAATCAAATTTCAGAGATAGCAACATGCTCAAAACCTATTTTACCATAAAGTACAGTAACAGAGGAACATGACAAAATTGAGATTACTAAAATTGGAGCTACAGAGAATTACTTACGTATTTTTGAAGTTAAAATAATTTTTAGAGCAATAAAACTATTAAACCTAAAGCAATTTTGCCAAAAAGTATTTTCTGGAACAGTAACAAGGTTTAAACCATTTTTACAATAAAGTACATGCAAAGAGGAATCCAGCGAAATTTGAATCATCAAATTTGGAGCTAAAATTAATTACTTGGAGTGCCACACGTACGGGGCAGGATCACCACACACTGGAGTGCTAGCTCCGGCAGCGTGGTAAAGAAGGCATGGCTATAAGGGTTTCAGGAGTTCTTCCAAAGATCATCCTCTTCACCTCTCACCCCATGCCACCGCCCCTCTTTATATAGGCATCCATGATGGGCCTCGTACCTGAGGCGCATTAGGAACTCGTGGCCTATACGAATTTGGATCACCATCCAAAATAGATCTTTACCCTTTAAGTGTGCGACCCCACAGGTTCATGTGTAATCGGTTATGACTCGGAAACTCTTTTCCGATCACTAGTCGTTAGCGGTACCTAGCAGCACATAACGATTCCCAAAGACACATAGAATAAATCGATTTAACCTTGGTGTAATATAATCTATGATCGTGTCCTCATCACTTAAGACCGTTCGTATCTCTATACGACTGTGTTATAATTGGTCACGACTACCAGAACTCCTTACGACTGTGTTCTTACCATTGTGTTATTACGCTTGATCGCCTACGACCAAAGACGTATCTCCATACGACTAGTCCGTGAATCGATCAAACTAAGCGACCTACTCATGCATTCTCCCTTTGCCTCACGATGTCTGGTTAAAATCCAGGTGAGATGATGTGTCATCCATGGACTGTTCAATACTTTCTCGATCGAGTGTCGGATAACATCATGTGGTCGACACTTCGACCACTAGTGGCATGGCCATGCACTTTCTTTATCCGATCACCACGAGAGGCCCAGAGACATCTCTCTTGTTATGTTAGGAGGGGCAAATCCCATCTCGACCAGTCACATTCCTCGGCATATTTCATAGCATACCCGAAAGCTACCTTTATAACTACCTAGTTACGGAGTAGCGTTTGGCAGCCCCTAAGAGTGCTATTATACATGTAGGAAACCATGCTGATCTCAGGTCTAATGATTATACATCATCATTACTTGAGACCAACTAATGATACAAATATTCATAACAATCTCAATAGTGTCTCAATGATGGGTCCATCCAACACCATGTTCTCTAACATGTGTTCACATTATTGATTCGATATCTCCATATTTATGACCGGTGAAACCAGGTCATCAATCAATACATGTGCTAGTCACATAGTCACTGGTGTTTCGACCAGGGATACATTTAGAATGACATCATATAAGTTAAAGAGTTCCGCCAATAAGTCACATACTTATTGATCTATAACAAATGATTCATTCAAGGAACACGATAATATATTATCAAAAACATGAACATAATGAAATATCACCATCTCTATGATTGCCTCTAGGGCATATTTCCAACAAATTTTTCTAAAGTATCCTTAAGATAAGCATTTTCTTCTTCAAGATTAACACATGATTCACATGTTTTATCTTTAATGGCTCTAGCATATTTCTCCTTATATAAAGCAGCTTCAAGTTTAAGAGCTGGACATGAAGCACATGTAGCAGACTCAATACTGTCCTTAAGCTTGGCATATTTAGCTCTAACTGCTTCTAAGATATCTCTGACTTCATGTTCGCGTTCTAAGCGGAAAGTGCAAAAGCTAGATTCAACCACTCCAGAAGCAACCAACTTGCTAGAGTCTAAGCATTTTTCATATGGAGCAGATTTAACCTCAACTAGCTCAGTCCTAGTATTTTCAAGTTGTTGCAAAGCAATATCATGAGCAGATTGTAGTTTAGCAAATTTTGAGTACAGAGCATGGCAGTATGAACATTCATCAGATTCAAGAGTCTTAGCACTTGTAAGTTCTAAAGTCAAACTATCTAATTGTGACTCTAAGTCCTTGTTCTTGGCCATGATAAATTCTAAAGCCTTATCCCGACTCATGAGTTGCTCAAACATAGTTTCACATCTATCAGAAAGGACATCATAAGAGAGAGGTACCTCATCATTATCGTCGTCAGCGGAGTCGGCCATGAAGCACAAGCCAGTGAAGTCCTTGGCCTTCCCCTTCTTGTCTTGAGGGATCTCCTCCTCCTTGTTCTCCTCGCTCCCGGAGTCCACATCGCTTAAGGATTGATCCCCAAAAGCGGCAAGAACCCAGTCAGCGGACTTCGTCAGCTTGGCAGCATCATACCTTGATTTGTTCCATTGAGGCTTCTTCCAAGCTAGTTTTCCCTCCTTATGGTTGCTCTTACCTTTCAGCTTGGGGCAATTTGCCCGGATATGATTAAGCTCACCACACTCATAGCAAGTCACGGAGACCTCCTCTATTTCTGTTTCTCGTATTGTTATAGGCCCGTGTGACCTTTTTGACTATAAGGGCCAACTCAGCCACAGGGAGACTCTCAAACTCCTCTTCATGGATTGCAGATAAACCAGTAAGCAAAAATTCAGAAGGAGACTCAGAAGACCCATCAGAAGCTCTCTTGAGCGGGTCTGCTACCAAAGCCATATTTTCCTTCTTGGGATGATCAATCCTCTTGATCTCATGAGTCTTGAGCTTGCTATAAAGCAACTCCAAAGTCAGATCAGAGAGGTTAACATTCTCCCCAATGGCGGTAGCCTTTATCTCCCACTCCTTGGTGTTGATTGCAGCCAAAAGGTGGGCGGTATTTTCAGACTGAGAATATTCAATACCAACAGCTTTCATCTGATTAATCACTTTATTAAAGTGATTGAAAATATCATCGATGCTCTCTCCAGGACGCATCTCGAATTTGTTATATTCACGCTTATAGATCATTTGGCGATTTTCTTGATTTGGGACGAACCCTCATGGTAGGTTTCGAGGGTGTTCCAAATCTCGTGCGCAGTCTCAAGATTGCAAATTCGATCATACTCCTGTCTACCAAGCCCACATATAAGGGATTTTTTGCCTTATTGTTGTTAGCCAAGAGGGCTGCAGAAGCCGGCGTAGCAACTTCGGGAATAACGAGCGGAGCTCGAACAACCTCCCATATAGCTTGTCCTTCGCTCTCAAGGAAGACTCACATGCGATTCTTCCAATAGGCATAGTCGTGCCCATCGAAGATATGCGGCTTGGTGGAGTATTTATCCATCGCCAAGTTCAGTGACCGGTTCAGATCAAGATTGAACTAACCGGGCTCTGATACCACTTGTTGGACCGAAAAGGCGACTAGGGGGTGAATAGGAGCACACTCACTTTTTCACAAATAATTGATTCAAAAGATTTTACACCAGTAGCTATGGAAGCAATGAAGATCAATATACCGAGACAAACAAAACAACTAAAATCAACACAAGCTAAAACAAGACTTAGTGCTGGGCGGTCTGACCGCTGACCCCTGGCGGTCTGACCACCGGCCTGAAGAACTGATCAAAACAGCCCGACGAGCGAAGTTGCAAATAGATGTAACTTTTGATCTACAACTCTAAACTCGATGAAACTTGGAACACACCTTCTCTATGATGTCAGAAACCTATACCAAACGAAGATTGTGAAAACTCTTGGATGAATAATGATTCTTTTCCGTTTGAGACGAGGAAGGTTCAAAACCGAGTCAAAACGAAAACTAGATCCAAAATCTTGCTCGTGGGTGATTGATGATCAAGATGATCCTAGATATGTTCCCACATGTCACAGCAAGCTAGATCACATGAAGAAATCAAGCAAAAACTCACGGATCAAAGAAAGACTCAAAATCATCAAATAGAGAAAAGGAAAGCAAATAGACAAAACTTTGATCAAACTTTCCTTGGATTGATTTGATATGATTTTGACTTACAGCCACTCCATCAATATAGGACAAAGCTCCAATCTATGAGCACGAAATCAAATCAAAACTCTCTAGAACCCTAGCCTCCACATCTCCCCTCCCTAAGCAAATTAGGGTTTCAAAATAACAAAAGAGGCGAAGAGGGGGTGCAGACACCTCCCTTCTCTATTTATAGTGGAGGCTTAAACCTTCTAGAAGTTTGACTCAATTGGGCTCCCGTTAAGGCCCAAAACAAACGGGACACACACGCACGTATTTTAATACGCCGTCTTTATCGCCTCTTGACCTAATCGGCTTCACCTTGCGCCATCTTGCGCCGCGGGTTGGCCAATAGATCACCCTTATCCATCTTGCACCACGCTTGATTTCATTGACCTCACTCGGTATCGTCGATCGTTCTGGACCTCAGCTCTCCAAGCCTAGTCCCGATCATCCTCGCCGTTGACCGTCGTTGACCACCAAGCAACCTGCACAACAATAGATAAGCAAACCGAATCTCGGAACAAGGTCTTCACAACTTGACACATGTTAACCAAAACATGCATCATGCAACACATACACACTGAAACTCATGACTTTGACCTAACAACCAAACATCGCCGCCCCGAAGAACGTCGATATAAGTGAAAATCGGTCAGACTGCCCCCATGGCCGGTCTGACTGCCACCTATAGGCCGGTCAGACAGCCAGTTGGGACTTAGCCGAATTTAGCCTCTGAAATTCCGAAACCTACTGGAAATTTAAAACGAATAGAACTTTTGACTAGAGACTACAAAAATTATGAGACCAAGTGCAATAGAATCCCCTCTCTTGCCTACAACCTCTATTTTTGGCCCAGCCCTAAAAACCACTTTTTAGATTTGGCCGGTCTGACCGCCGCTTCGGCCGGTCAGACCGCCTGAGGCCTGACAGCCCTGATTCTTTGCCAAAAACATGTGAAACGATAAACCTTTAACGTCATTGCCAATTGTCACATCATCCTAAGATCAGGAGCATATCCGCATGATATCCATAAGACCATTTCTCCAATTCAAGAGCGTGGTGATGAATCCACTCCGAGAAACTTATGGCACTGCTGGGTTGCTCTCCCTCCAGTAGCTCCAGAGTAGATTCCCTTGTGTGCCTCATAGTCCGGTGTTCGAGGTCTCTCCAGATGGACTCAAACTTCCGCCTCTAGTTCTACAGACACAATGCCTTGAACGTCTTCACAACTTCCTAACTACGAAACCGTGTGAACAAGTTAGATGTAATATGCCTCATGCACCGCTGGGTTTACACGTTGTTCCACTAGTGAGGGGGTTTCGTCGCATGCATGTATGGTGTTGAGGGCCGCCAACAACCCAGCATTGCGGTCTGTGATAAGGCATACATTGCGCCAGTCTCCCACCCTCGCCCTGTTCACATTTGCTAGGAACCACAACCAACTAAATGTGTTCTCACTCTCCACAATTGCAAATGCCACCGAAAGAAGCTGGTCATGAGGAAAGTGCCATCCATCGTGAGCACAGGACGACAGAACTTGAAGCGCTGAATGGCCTAGGCGAAAGCCTAGAACACCCAGTCTAGTATGAAACAGTTGGGCCCTCCGTTAGTATTTTCACTCTTAAGCTTATTTATGTACGTGCTGGGGTTTGATTCAGCGATCTAGTCAAGCAATCTCAACACAAGGTTGTACGTCTCTTCGTATGTCTCATACATGGACTCGATGACTTTCTGCTTAGCTCGTTGGGCCTTGCTGTAGCTCACTGGATAACCAACCAGATTGGCAACTTCCAACATCAGTAACTTTGGGGAGACAGACACATCTACCGCAACTAGGTGCCTGATGAGGCTTGCAACATATACGAAAGTCACATTCCGATGCTGCCGCAGGGGCTCACTAAGCTCGCAAGTGTGGTCGATCGGCGCCTTGATCCCGATGACTGAGCCAAAGATCTTTGCTCGTTGAGCGCTGACATTGTTAGGGCAGCCTTTCACTACGCACTTCACTGCGTACTATCTTGGGTTGGACCGATGCACTCTGTACACTCGATTGATGGACAAGGCCTACTGTGCTATAGTTTGTTGCACGACTGCACGGTACACCTTGCTAGGGAAACATGCCCAACTAAGAGGGTGTCAACATCAAACATCCACTTGGAGCCTTCTGTAATACCCCGGAAATCGGATCGGCAAATTAAAGAATTAGTCGGGAGGAGAAAAGGGAATAAGAGGAATAGTAAAACCCAAAAAGACAGGGGTTATCCGCTTATTCGACAACCGGCCTGGACCTGCACCAGAGAGGCCCAAGTGTGGCCGGCCATGAGGGGGGAGTTCCCACCCCCAAAACCCTAATCCTCCCCTCTCCCCATTCCTCCCACTTGAGCCGCCGGCCTCCCCTACCCTGTGCGCCCCCACCACCTCTCCCCTGCGCCTCCATCTCCACCACAGAAGCCCGTTGCTGCGGTCCATTGGAAGGAAGGCGAGGAGGTAATTTTTGGAGGGCCGATCAAGGAGAGATAGCAGATCAGATTTGTTCGGCGCTGTTGCTCATCAGTTTTGGGCAAGAAGCGTACGTTTTATGATCTTTCCACCACTCAGAAAGTTGTAGCTCTCGGTTTTAGATTTCTTTTGGCACTACGATCACTTGATTTGGACCTATGGTTTAGGAGTTATGGCAGTTTTACCGCGACTGTCCAGGAGATCTAACGATAATTGACAGATTGTCTTGTCTGGATATTTTGAATTTTCTGAGGCTGGATTAGAAAATCCACCCAAAATGAATATTGTAGAGGATTCAGTAAGATTTCCAATCTAATAAAGAACACAATTTTTAGAGTTGGCAATCAAAAGTTATGGAATTTTTACCATCGCTGTTTCGCTGACTGTCAGATTGCAAAGACAGAAAACTTAAAAAAAAATTACCTGAATATAAGAATTAGTAGGAGGCCGAATCAGTAGACTTGTCCAACTAGACTATTGTAGCTCGTGTTGTCGTGATTCCATAGAGACCAATATAACCCCGTTCCGAGTTGCGTAGCAAAAGTTATGGTTGTTTTAGTGCTCTGTCCAGAGAACCCGACATGAAGTTGATGTTTTATTAATTGGCCTGGTAGGGGTATTACTTGGCTGATTCAGTAAGGCTCACCAACTAGACTTAGTTGGAGAATTTAATTACCTTTCCAGAAAGTCTAAGAACATCTTATTTGGACCCCTGTACTAATAGATATGGATTTTTGAAGTTGACTGTCCACTGAGGGGACAGATCGACGTTTAGGAATTTGGGTACGGGATCGAGTTAGAAGTTTTGCAAGTCCATGGTTGTTGTTATATAGTTTGTTTTGGTCTTTGTGTCTTAGCATGTGTTATAATTATTATTCGTGGTGGACTGCACCGAGCAGCACCTTTTGTACATCCCTCGTTCTCTCGTCGTTAAGGCAAGTATAATGATGAATATAATATGTATTATTGAATGGCAATATTTGATATATATTATGAGTACTTGTGTGTTCATGTTTGTGATGATGATGACATAATTGGTATTGTTCATGGTTGTTAGAGATATGAATCACGTGTTATTCATGGTTGATGGTCTATGGTTATGGGATTTTGGAGTAAGGATAGGTTATTCATATGCAGTGTTGTTGTGGATGCATATTTGTATTACTTTGAGAATTCATACATATGCATTATGTTGGGTTACCGAAGTCTTGGTCATGTGAGGACCAAGCAACTCTTGAGGTCCCCGTCATGTTAATGACGGGCTAAAGGTTCCCATGCTTGAAGAGCATGGGCTCAGGTCTCCATACACGTGGAGTATGGGCAAAGGTCTCTGTACCAGAGGTTACAGGCATGGTGTGCATCGACGGATGCGTACTTTGCATTACCGGTAAAATGCAAAAGGGAAAGAGAAAGAGAAAGACCATGTTGAGCATATTGCATAGCATACATGTGTAAAGTGATTAATAAGTGATTTTGTGAAATATAGTTGATGTGCTACATGCTTGTATGTTGTTGATGCCATTTATTATATTTGCTGAGTCTTTGGACTCACCTCTTGCTTTTGTTGTACTTTTAGGTACCACTTGCAAGAACGGCATGCATGGGAGGGAGTAGAATTGCTTTGGATGCACTCACTACCACACAATCTTTTAAAGATGATTATCATTTAGGTCGTGCCTTAATAATAAGCAAACTGGTTAAGGATTAATTTTGGTTATACTTGAATGCATTGGATTATTTGTAATAATGAGAGCGGTAAATTGTAGTTATGCTTGCTTATGCATTAGCTGGATAGGTTATTTAAGAATGCTTTGATGAACTTTGGATGTTGAGATATTGATAATAGTTTATGCATCTGTTGGAACCTCCGGTACACTTAATTATACAAAGAAGGTTCTGCCGAAAGTTAGCAAAATATCTTAGCTTATTTTACATTTATGTTAGTGTGGTAGCATTCTAGGCTCAGGTTGGGTTGGGGTGTTACAGTTGGTATCAGAGCGGGCTTCAGGTCCGTGGTAGCTATAAAAGAAAAAGAAAGTTAAATTGACACACTGTGCACAGTTGGATGGGAATGGGTAAAGCATTGCATTTACATTTTTGTGATATCATATTGATGATTACTGGTATGAACTTAGTATGATTGCTAATTAATTGATTATCTTGGGTTATATGTAAGAATGGTTGATGTGGAGGGGTTGAGGTCGTAGTTGTGGCCCTGGGCTTTACCAGGTTACACCATCGTTCGTTGTAAGAGAATGGTGAAGTGGTTACCTCAGATATCTTAGTACAAGCGTTGAAAGTGATTATCTTTAGAAAAGTTGTTCTCTTTCTTGAATTTGAATTTGGTCCACTCTTGTCCAGTTGTGGATGATGAATTTCTCCTGGGTTATTAGCTCATTGCGGTTCATGGTTGCTTCGAGAAAGATTAAAGTGTTTCCGTTGGCTTAACTTGTCTCTTAAAGCAATTATTGTTTTCCCAATTGTTGAGTTATTCTTGCTACTGGTGAGCTTGGTTAATTGTCAAGGTTGACCTTCGTATTGGAGTTTTGTCTTTCTTATTGGTAAACATGACCCATTTATTTCGCTTGATGATTTGGATAATGAAGGTTTGCTTTTGCAAGTCTTTTAGTATGTGGAAGCTTTGTCTCAATGTAACTCTTTTGGGTATTCTGAGCGTTGAAGTTGAATGGCTCTCTTTTATGAAAGAAACTGTTAAATCCTTTAGCGATGTATTCTCGTTGTTAAGTGAGAGGTTACAATCAAAGAAATTAATGGATATGATATGGGTTATCGGCCTGGGTTTGCAGTGTGGTGCATAATAAATCCTAACGAGTACCCTTGGAAGTGAAATCGGATAAGTCGATATTGTCCCCTAGTAGTTCTTGATGAGCTGTGAATATGAGTGTGACTATACTTGGTTGGAATCAATAGAGTTATTAAAAGTGTGGAACATTGATGAAATGGTTGATTATTAGAATTGTGTAGTTTGCTAAACTTGTTGGATTATTTGGTCTCGATGGGCTAATCTAGCTGTGTAGAATGAGAGACATAAGGATTTATTCGACTGTTGCCTCAGTAGATAATGATATGGAATTTCCTTTGAATGGTTACTTGACGATCTTATGTATACCGAGGGAATACAAATAGAGAAAGGACCATAGATTCGTCCATGATTGAATAATCATCAATGGATTATGATAACCTCCAGATTGGAATTAGTGTGTACTAAATTGGTGTGAGTATTCCTATTAGGTGTAGGGTCGAAATTTAAAGGTGATTTATTCGGGTGTGTTTTATGAGGATAACTTGTGGCTGCATGCCCTTGTTAAAAGAGGTTTACTTTGATAGTGTGGTTGGTGTATCAAATAATCTCTAGGACAAGTTGACCGCTGGAATCTTATTGAGATAACAGAAAAATTATGAAATAATCTATTGTGTTTCTTTTAGAAGGGGTGATGATAGGATTTAATAGGTGACTTGTGTTTGCATGATGGTGAAATTGTCGGATAATAGTATGCCTTTGATGAAAGGGTTTTGGGATAACCTTTTAAATTGTGCAGTAGATTCCCTCCAAAATAAAGTGGTTGTTGTAGTGAGATTGTCATATTTTAGTATACTCTCAATTTGAGGATGAGATTATAAAGTGGTATACACCGATTTGGTGAACTTTTGGGGCATTATAATGGAAGAGTTGACGGTAAGAAATCATGTTAAGAGTGTGTTATTCTAAATGTTAGTACGATTGTCTGCAAGGGATTGTGACTTGTGGGAGTGGTGATGATTCTATTAGAAAGGAAGTAATTCGACCGCCTTGTGTAATATCAGATGAATGAAAAGTTTAGAGTTTTGTATTCAAGAACCTTTGATAAATCATGATTAGTATGGTAGCTGAAATGGTTGAGAAAATCGAGGTGTGAGAATGTCTCATTGGGTTCTTAAATGATTAGTGTGCTCTGGTTTTAAAGACACTTCTTGTTAGAGGTGGCAAGGGATGTGGTACATAAAAAAATATTTTCGTGGTTAAGGAAAAGAGTATGGCAGAGGTATTTGAAGTTGGAGTTAAGTTTTGCAGCTGGCAACTTATTAAAGTGCATTTAACATTTTGGTTGTAGTCGCTTAAGAATTTCTTGAGTTTCAATGGCAATGTTTTATTCTTGTTCGTTGAGGTTTGAAAATTCGCTTCTAGCGGAACTTGTGCATTCAATTGTGGTCTTGTCTTCTGTTTTCCGAGATCTTGGCTATTTGACTCTCTCCCTTGATCTTGTGTCCACCGCGAGTGGTAAATGTTTTTACGTGCTGAAACGTGTTTCTACCTATATCTTCTTTTGAGAAGGTGTTAACCGATTCGTGTTGCAATGTCTTTTAGGATGTATAATGGCAACCTGATAGTGGTGGTCCAATAGATGATTTTGGTGAGACTCTGGGTGTCAATATTGTTTGAGATGCATTGAGTGATAAGTTGATTTATTGGAGTAGTCCTTGGAGAAGGTTTATCTTAAATAAAAAGTTTTGTCTTTAGGGCTAAACCAATGGCAATATTTGCAACTAATAGAACCTATAGTGGTTTGTAGTCTAAGATCATTTTGCTCATGTTGAGTGGAACATTAGAATTGTTGAAAGCATGGAAATCCTAGTTAGTTTATTAGAGATGATTGGGTAATGTGCCAGATTGTATAGGCAAAATATGAAGGTATAATCTAAGGAGGGTAGGATTAGCGAAGTAATCTGATTGTAATGTCAATTGATGGGATAGTAGGGATTGTTGAATTAGTACCAGGTACGACTTGGCTTCAGTGAGTAACCCTATAGGAGTCAGAATCTCTCTAAAGATAATTTGGTTGAGAATATGTTTTCAGGTGGTTGTTAATGAATTAGTATGTTTAGATTGTGAGAATTTTGGTCATCGGATTCGAGAGTTTTCGTATGAGTTACATCGAAATACATTTACATGAGCCTTGGAGATTGAAAATTTTGCCTTGTGTTCTATGCTAGGACCTTGGAGCCTAATGAGGTTGTGTAGAAATAGTGAAACAAAGAGGATTTCGAATAGTGCAATGATCACTTGTAGCATTCTTTGGGTGTAGTAAAGGAGTGTGTGTGATGCGAATTTTAAATTGATTATTCTTAAAGGATTGAGAAGATGTGATCGTGGGAGAAATCTATGTTGAGAAACGTTGGAAATTATTTATCAAAGTGATTCGTTTGGCAAAGGAGTTGGCTAGAGCATGTATTTGTGGATTAGTAGAGTCTCTCTACATGAGTGTGGGTGTTACTTTCGGGTTGAGCAACGCTTTGACGTTGTTGGACAAGAGAAAGGAGTAGGGGGATAATTGGGAATCCCAGAATTTTAAATGAGGGTTTATTCCTAAAATAGGGATTGAGGAAGAAGAGTGTTTTCTTGGGTAATAGAATGATCTCTTAACTCTTGTTCGAGCTACATGTTATGACGGGTGTCAGCTGCAATCCGATTTGGCTTTATGTTGGTATGTGTCGTTCTTTGCGGTTCATAATGAATAAAGGAAAAGATTGATTTGAGTATTCAAGTGATTTCTTCATTGGCTTTCGTAGTGTTCAATTACAAACTGCCTAATTAGAAAGTGGAATGGTTTTTGTGATGAATTTTCGATTTTGGATTTGACCCTTGTGTTGGGGAGTTGGCATGGCATGGTTGCGATGAGAATTTGTTGCTTTCAGTTGACTCTTTTTATAGTAGAGATTGTTCAAAGAGAGTTCTGTTGTGTATCCCTCCTTAAAGGAGGTATTCCTTGTTTCGGTGAAGCGCTCGATTGAGAGTTGGAACAAGAGTCCCGTGTGCCGTGTGTAGGACTTCTGGTTTGGTACCGAAGGGAAGGTCGGCCCAAGGTACATGGATTTGATTTTGGAGGTTGATGCATCGCCAAGACTTTCTCGAGGCCATGCGTGGAGTACATAACGTCTTGTGTGTCTAGTGCTGAGTGAGTACTTGGGAGCTCCAAAGCTTGAGTTTTCGATAGAGCCTTTGGTCAACTAGTAAGACCTTACATCCGTGTCCTGTGTGTTGAGAGGACCTACAAAGGTCGAGACGAAGACGTTGGTGTGCGTGAAGGTCTAAGTGTGTCAAAACTTGAGACTTGGGAAATCACATTCGTGAGCTTTAACCAGGGTTGTTGGCATCGGGTATGTGTTTCTGACATCAATCTCCCAATCGCAAGATTCCTTTCGTATAGATTGGAGCTTAGATTCGGGGTCGAATCATGTCAAGGGGGGTAGAATGTAATTCCTCGGAAATCGAATCGGTAAATTAAAGAATTAGTCGGGAGGAGAAAAGGGAATAAGAGGAATAGTAAAACCCAAAAAGACAGAGGGTTATCTGCTTTTATTCGACAACCTGGGCCTGGGCCGCAGCCCAGGAGGGGCCCAAGTGTGGCCGGCCATGAGGGGGGAGTTCCCCACCCCCAAAACCCTAATCCCCTCCCCCTCTCCCCATTCCTCCCACTTGAGCCGCCGACCTCCCCTACCCTGTGCGCCCCCACCACCTATCCCCTGCGCCTCCATCTCCACCACAGCACCTTCTCCCTCCCCGGCGAAGCCCGTTGCTGCGGTCCATTGGAAGGAGGCAAGGAGGCAATTTTTGGAGGGCCGATCAAGGAGAGATAGCAGATCAGATTTGTTCGGCGCTGTTGCTCATCAGTTATGGGTAAGAAGCGTATGTTTTCTGATCTGTCCACCTCTCAGAAAGTTGTAGCTCTCGGTTTTAGATTTCTTTTGGCACCAAGATCACTTGATTTGGACCTACGGTTTAGGAATTATGGCAGTTTTACCACGACTGTCCAGGAGATCTGACGAGAATTGACAGATTGTCTTGTCTGGAAATTTTGAATTTTCTGAGGCCGAATTAGAACATCCACCCAAAATGAATATTGTAGAGGATTCAGTAAGCTTTCCAATCTGATAAGGAACACAATTTTTAGATTTGGCAATCAAAAGTTATGGAATTTGTACCATCACTGTTTCGCTGACTGTCAGATTGCAAAGACAGAAAACTTAGAAAAAAATTACCTGAATATAAGAATTAGTAGGAGGTCGAATCAGGAGACTTGTCCAACTAGAGTATTGTATCTGGTGTTGTCGTGATTCCAAAGAGACTAAGATCACCCCGTTCCGAGTTACATAGCAAAAGTTATGGTTGTTTTAGTGCTCTGTCCAGAGAACCCGACGTGAAGTTGATGTTTTATTAATTGGCCTGGTAGGGGTATTACTTGGCTGATTCAGTAAGGCTCACCAACTATACTTAGTTGGAGCATTTAATTACCTTTCCATAAAGTCTAAGAACATCTTATTTGTACCCCTGTACTAATAGATATGGATTTTTGAATTTGACTGTCCACCGAGGGGACAGATCGACGTTTAGGAATTTGAGGACGGGATCGAGTTAGAAGTTTTGCAAGTCCATGGTTGTTGTTATATAGTTTGTTTTGGTCCATTCCGTGTCTTAGCGTGTGTTATAATTATTATTCGGTGGTGGACTGCACAGGAGCAAGACTGTCTCTGTACATCCCTCGTTCTCTCGTGGTTAAGGCAAGTATAATGATAAATATAATATGTATTATTGAATGGCAATGTTTGATATATATTATGAGTACTTGTGTGTTCATGTTTGTGATGATGATGATATAATTGGTATTGTTCATGGTTGTTAGAGATATGAATCACGTGTTATTCATGGTTGATGGTCTATGGTTATGAGATTTTGGAGTAAGGATAGCTTATTCATATGCAATGTTGTTGTGGATGCATATTTGTATTACTTTGAGAATTCATACATATGCATTATGTTGGGTTACCGAAGTCTTGGTCATGTGAGGACCAAGCAACTCTTGAGGTCCCCGTCATGTTAATGACGGGATAAAGGTTCCCATGCTTGAAGAGCATGGGCTCAGGTCCCCATACACGTAGAGTATGGGCAAAGATCCCCGTACCAGATGTTACAGGTATGGGTGTGCATCGACGGATGCGCACTTTGCATTACCGGTAAAATACAAAAGGGAAAGAGAAAGACCATGTTGAGCATATTGCATAGGATACATGTGTAAAGTGATTAATAAGTGATTTTGTGAAGTATAGTTGATGTGTTACATGTTTGTATGTTGTTGATGCCATTTATTATATTTGCTGAGTCTTTGGACTCACCTCTTGCCTTTGTTGTGCTTTTAGGTACCACTTGCAAGAACGACATGCATGGGAGGGAGTAGAATTGCTTTGGATGCACTCACTACCACACAATCTTTTAAAGATAATTATCATTTAGGTCGTACCTTAATAATAAGCAAACTAGTTAAGGATTAATTTTGGTTATGCTTGAATGCATTGGATTATTTGTAATAGTGAGAGCGGTAATTTGTAGTTATGCTTGCTTATGCATTAGCTGGATAGGTTATTTAAGAATGCTTTGATGAACTTTGGATGTTGAGATATTGATAATAGTTTATGCATTTGTTGGAACCTCCGGTACACTTAATTATACAAAGGAGGTTCTGCCGAAAGTTAGCAAAATATCTTAGCTTATTTTATATTTATGTTAGTGTGGTAGCATTCCAGGCTCAGGTTGGGCTGGGGTGTTACACCTTCTTCTTGTTGCAGTACGAGTGAATGCACTGCGATATCATTAAGTGATACGGCCATATCTACAACCAAAGCATTGCAAAAGGTAAAACAAAATGTTGTGAAGGCCGATAGGGTGGATGGGGATGCTGGCCAACGAGAGGGGACGTTCTCTCGGGATAAAACCCTAGCGCGTGCGTGCAGTCAAGAAAGACATATGGTGGTATGGCAGCAAGGGTTGCATTGGCGTCAGAAGAAGCATCAAGTGCATGGAACAAGTTCGTGCAAAAAGCTAAGAGAAGTAAAGCCCACAACACAAGGGAAACCAAGAGGGAGATTTGGCCATGCATGGAGAGGACGCCAGGAACATGGCATGTGGGTTGGTTCAGTTTGGATCCAATTGCATGACCAATTGGTGATTAATATTTTATTCCAAAACTAGAATAGTTTAAATTCTAATTAAAGAAAGTATTTTTTTGGTTCGGTTTACTGTTCACGTGAAGCGAATCGACTCAGACATCGCTCATGTGAATAGTAATTAGGTACAGATTAATGTAGCAACTCGGGTACTGTTCATCCGATTTTTGTGCTTGCGTGGGAGGCTATATAAACCCCCATGGCCGCACCATATAGGGGACAAGTTATGATTTAGATAATAAAAATCATAAAAGCCGTTTTGGCGCATATCGTGTGTTCTTGAGTCGTGATATGAGTTGGAGAGATTGAGGGAGAAAGATTGAGAGCAAGATCAAGATATATATCTCTTGTTTCGGAGTACTATTCACCTAACGCTACTACTTACAATTCAATCTATTAGATTGGTTTGTGAGTATATTGATTTTCTTACAATTCAATTCACCGAATTGGTTTGTGAGATTGCTACTGATCTTCGAGTGTACCGTGAAAGATTGGGCCAACAATCAGGATTCATCTAATCAACTAGGTGGATCCATATCATTAAGTCTCGATGCCACCTAAGGCACTTCCGATGACACAATTTCTCCGATTGGACCACCGGCCTGGTGTGCGTCCTCGTCGCTACGATCCGAGCCTAGGTCGGCGTCCTCATCGGACTCCAACCCGAGAGGCTAGTCCGGTAGATACTCGTGGCAGTCAATGCGGGCCGACAACCACAATTCTGTCCCCTCATTTCGCACAAAATTATGCGCGAGTCCTCCCTCCAAGACAACACATTCTGTGCTACCGTCTTGAGGCTCATGCTGCACTTGCCCACTTGTAGAAGCCCTGGTATCATCAAGGCTTCCCAGCACCCTACGTACGAAATTCACGTAGACCATCGGCTTCCCATAAATGGTCGCCTCGCGCTGGGAAGCAATCTGTATGTACTAGCTCGATGCTACGCTTTCAGTCACCTTGACGTGCTCTCACACGACATTTGTGTAGGTGATCCACTCGATCACAAGTTTATTCGTTATTGCCTCCGTGACGAACTCCCTCTGCATGCAGTTTCGAAGCTCGTGAATATTCATCACGTCGAGTCCCCCCCCCCACCTGGACTACTTTGTACTGGTATGTCCAACCCATTGGGTCCGGCTCATACGAGATCATCACCATAAAACACTACCAAGTCTTGCATATTCAAAATTACCTAAAGTCACAACAACCCAAACCGTGGTACATGATGTAACAAACAATGACGACAACTTGCAAGCAAGTGATCGATTACATATGTGTAATTAAATACGAATAATTAATTACCAACAATTTGATTACTCTTCTGAAAATTAATTACGAGTTACTCATTACTACCGTGCTTATCACTATTAAACCACATGTTCATTACCACTTAATTACTTATGACTATCTATTTTGCACTAAATTATTTATGCCTAACTAATTGCTAGTAAACTAATTACGACTGATTAATTACCACTAAAAAATTACGAGTAGTTAATTTACATTAATTCAATATTTCGGACTGATAACCACTGAAATAATTACGGCTAATTATTTATGACTAAACTTATTACAACTAATTCATTACCACTAAACTAATTAATTAGCACTAAACTAACTAATTACTACCGATTAATTGCCACTAAATAAATTACGAGTAGTTTATTTCCACTAATTTAATATATCGTACTAATAACCACTAAACTAATTATGGCTAGTTAATTACAGTTAAACTAATTTATTATCACTAAACTAACTAATTACGACTAATTAATTACCACTGAACTAGCTAATTATGACCAATTAATTACCACTAAACTATTTAATTATGACTAGCTGACTAAGACTGATTAACTACGACTACGATAAGAACGACAAAAGCATCTGATAAATTATCCACCCTTTGTGGGGAAAAGCAATAAAAAAGGTCGAGAGACGAGAACCAAGCAAATACTTAATCTTAAAAAAATTATGTTACGTTATATGAGTTCTCAACAGCGAACGCCAGAACGAGAAGCGAAACACA
This sequence comes from Hsuehochloa calcarea, assembly GCA_036346395.1. Classification (NCBI taxonomy): domain Eukaryota; kingdom Viridiplantae; phylum Streptophyta; class Magnoliopsida; order Poales; family Poaceae; genus Hsuehochloa; species Hsuehochloa calcarea. The sequence continues at coordinate 18,124,034 of CM070611.1, read as the reverse complement.
ATTGAGGTGAGTGACTGCGAGAGTTCAGTATTTATAGCCGAGCGAAGGAGAAGTCACCGCGTTGGCACTGGGAATTCGAATGCGTTGTTTATGCGCAGCATTGCGGGCAAGGGGGGATAGCCGTAACAGGGCGACATATGTGCGGAGGAGGGAGGACGAGAGGTGGGAAAGTGACCATCGCACGGTGGTCATGCGGATTTGTAATACTCTGAAAAATATTTTTAATAAAAGTGTATTAAGGGTCGAGGCGTAATTAATCAAATAGAATGCATAAAATCGTCTTAAGGGTTTGCGCGTAATTAAATAAAAAGAGTTTGTGAGAAATAGAATATTTCGGAATATTTTTATGAGCTATAAATAGGTTTGTGGATTTTCTTAAAACCCTAGTTTTTTCTTTTCCCTTGTTTTTCCACCCCCAGCCGCCAGCCGATTGCTTTGCATTTGTTTTCCCTGTCTTGCGAGCGAGTTACACCTTGGACCTTTTTTTCTTTCCTGTCTTTGTCGGCGTGCGCGAAGCCGAGTCCTTGCCGGCCGCTTTGTGGTCGCTCATATTTGGAATCGCGCCGATTTCGCTTGTTGTTGCATCTGGCGCTGGATCTATGCTGCTTTGTTTTTTCTTCTTTGTGCGGTTGCCCGAACGCCGCTTGCTTCATTGTCTTCGCGATTTCACCGAGCTCCTCGCCTTTTCTTGTGGCGTGGTACGCCACAAGCAGCTTTGTCACCGTCGAGCTGCCTGGCGATCCAGCGCGCTTTGCCGCTGCGATTCTTCGCTCTCATTTGGATTGTTTTTGCCGCTACCGCTTGTCTTGTCGGTTCTCTACCAAGATTGATCCTTCTTCTTGTTTTTCCTGCCGGGCGCGTGGACGTCGCCGAGTCCGAAGGCTGCGGCCGCACGTCATCCATTCCTTGCTTGGCCGACGTATTTTGGTTGGTAATTCTTTTACCGATTTCTTTGTTCTGTTAATTAGAGATTATGATCTAGAGTAATTAGTGAGGTTTTATAATTTTCTAATCGAAGAGTCGAATAATAGATTTGTTTATTATGCTGCTCGGTTGTATGATTTATTCGGATACCTTAAGGGCGAATCCTGGAAATATCGTCTACTAGTTAAATGTAGATAATTTCGATAGCTTTCTTTAGCATATTTTATCCTGTCAATCGGACAAGTAGGTTTCGAGATATGATTTTCGGAAGCCTGCTGTTTTTAGGGTTATCGTCTTTCGGTGCTGTTTTGGTAGATCAGTTGTTAAAAATAGTAAATGACTTAATTAGAGTTTTTGATCTACATGAAAGTTGTAGATAATTGTCCAATGGTTCTGTAGGATCTGAGAGCGCGTATTTTGGTTGAGTAAAACAAAAGTTATGAATTTAGTAAGACTGCTGTTCCGAAGCGGACAGACCGACTTTCTGGGTTAAATACGGAGGGTTAGATGATTTAATTAGAAGGCGGTGTAATCTAAGAAAATGTGGATAATTTTATGAAGAATCCAGAATGGGTTGGTTTGTGGTGATCGGACTTTTGAGTCAAAAGTTACGTTCGTTTTAGTACTAAGACAGCAATGGGTAGCTTTTTGATACCGGCGTAACGTGGTATATTTGGGGACGTGTAGGGGCGTTGTATATTGATTGTTATTCGTATGATGCTGTAGTTTGTATTGAGAATTGGTGTATTTAATGTAGGAGAGGCGTCGTGTTTGTTGCCGTCTTCTAGCCAAATCGTGCGTCGCTGCTAGTAAAGGCAAGTGCATGGTAGACAGCGATCAATGATCGATCACTGTTTTCTCTATCTTCTATTACCATTATTGTTGTGCTTTTATTTTGTTTAATTGCAAGCAATGAATGGTATGGATTTATGTTGTTAATGAGCATGAAGAAAAGTTGGATATGATGTTGATGATGGAGTTTGCATGTTTGCATTCATAAGCATCTTTGCATAAGAGAAGGTGATCATGTTTGATCACAACTCCACGGGAGTGGAGGAGGTCCCCGATCCTTTTGGAGGAGCGGGCTTGAGAGTGAATGTTGTCGCGAGCATTCACTCACGCTATACCGGTATACGCGAAAAGAAGTGCATGTGGACATGTAGAATAGATTTGCATTGGTACATGAGATTAATGGATGTGAATCAAAGAGAATATAACTGTATGATAATAATAATGGAAGTGCCGGTGATGATAATGAATTTATTGAATGCTGTTGATTTATTGTTGTTCGTTGTATATCGATGTATTTGCTGAGTCGTGGACTCACCCTTGCTCTACTGTTGTTTTTAGGTGATCTTCGAGGATGCCGTAATTGAGAGCGAGTAGAGCACATGGACATCACATGATCATTCGCCATGATAATCTTTTCATTCAATATTGGTTTACACTTGGACATGTTAGTTATTGAATTATGTTTAGGATATCATTTGGACTAGACTAGTTGTTTTATTAATTTGGATTCATTGGTTGATGCTGCTTTAGAATATTTACCATTGATATGATTATTGATTTCTTGATGTAATTTTATAGTGTGTCATTATTTATTAGTTTAAAGTGTAGTGTGGTGGCATTCTAGGCTCAGTGTTGGGCTGGGGTGTTACAGTTGGTATCAGAGCGGGCTTTAGGTCCGTGGTGAATAGATTAACAACTTAGGCAAACTAAAATTGTTAAAATTTGTTTTAGATTAGTAAATCAACTAAAATTTGCTAATGGTTAACTAACCTAAAATTTGACACACTAGTGCACAGTAGGTTAGAGAGAGGTACGATCATCGTTTTACGCTTCCGTTATGTTGTTCATTGATGCATGAGTTTATTTTGAGCTTTGAACTCCTTATATAATGTTGATTGTGATTGATAGCTATGTCGAGGATAGATGGCGTGGTCGTGGTGGCCACTGGTCGTGGAGGTCGGGCCGCGGGAGTGGTTCGTGGGGCCCCTCCGAGGCGATTGAGATCGTGGTTGTGGTCCCGGTTTTACGGGTTACACCACCATTCGTGGTATGGGAATAGAGAGGTAGCTACTTTGATTACAGTAGTTATAGGTATTGTGAGTGAGTTTCTTTATAAAAGTTGTTCTCTTCCTTGAGCTTGAATTTTGGGCAATTCTGGTTATAGTTGCGGTTGATGAATTTTCCTTGAGATAGTGTTTACCATACAGCGGGTGATATTTCATTGGTCTCCTTTGGTTCCATAAAGCCATTACTTGTTCTCATGACTGTTGATCTATTGTTGCTTTGGGTGAACATCGGTTAACAGCAAGATTGATCTTTTCGTGGGAGTTCCGCCCTTCCTATTGGAAAATATGACTTATTTATTCACTTGGTATTCTGGATACTGAAAGTTTTCTATTGCAAGTTCTTTAACATGTGAAAACTTTGGCTTTATGTATTTCTTTTGGATTATTTCGAGTGCTGAAGTTTAATGCCTATTTTTCTGAAAAGAGTTAAAATCCTTTTGTGTTGACTTGTTATGTTTAAGCTAGAGGTGGTAAACATAGAAGTTCATTGATAAGGTATGAGTATCAGGTCGGATCTGTAACGTGATGCATGATTGGTCTTAACCCAAATTATTGTCATAGAGTAATTACGAGTTGAGTAGTGACTAAGAGTATGTCCATACCTAATTGGAGTCATAAGAGTTATTAAGAAGTATGGAACGTTGATGAACTGGCTTGGACATTAAAATTGATTAGTTTGTTGAATTTATTGGATTTGGTACCAATGGATTAATCTAATTGTGTGTAAAGGGAAACTTGAGGAGATGCTAGGTTATTGCCTTAATAGATATTATTTGTGGTGTTATCTTTACTGTAGACACTTGGTGATCATATTTGGTTGATAGCTTTACATATACCTTAGTATGATTAATTATTGGAATTGTGTACAAAAGGTTGAATGGATTGAATACCAGTGGATCTAGAATTTACAGGAGGAGTTCTGGATAGTTCTTCTTTATAGACTGACACGATGAATTTGATTATAGTGTTGTTGAGACTTTTGATCGAGAGAAGATTTTGACTTTTGAAGATTTAGGGTGATTTTGTTGAAAACTAAATGTGAGGAGGAACAAGCTGGATATGTGTTGGTAAATATTCAAGTGATTCGCAAATGAAAATAGGTAGCGACTAGACATCATAAGAAAGCTAGTTGATAACAACAATGGTTGGAGTGCAATTGCTGAGTGTTAAAGTTTGGTGTTGAGCATCACTAAGAGTTGAGCTGGTGTGATTTAATAGGTGGCTTATACCTAGATAATTGTGGAATAGTCAGACAATAGCATACCCGTGATGAAAGGGTTATGATAAAACCTTTTAATTTGTGTAGTGGATCCCTTCTAATATAAAGTAGTTGTTGTAGTGAGGTTGTATGGTTTTGGTATAATCTCATTTTGATGATGTGATGGTAAAGTAGTACGGAACAATTTGGTGAACTTTTGGGCTTATTAATGGAAGAGTTGACGATATTGAATCATGTGAAGAGTGTATTATTCTTAATGTTAGTAAGATTATGCATGTAAGGGATTGTGGCCGTGTGGTGATGATTCTTTTAGAAAGAATGTAATTTGATCGTCTTTCGTAATATCGTTTAAATGAAAGGTTTGAGTTTTGAATTCATGAACTTTTGGAGTTCATGATTTATTTGGTAGATGAAATTGGTTTGAGCAAGTGACGAGTCGGAAAGCTTTATTGGTTCTTAAGTGATTAATGTGATTTGGTCTTTAAAAAAAAAAAATCTTTTTATTTGTCTCTTCTTTTGAGAAAGGAATAGTCGATTTGTTTTACAAAACCTTAAAGAGTGTATATTGGGAACTGGTTAATAGTGGTCAAGTATATGATGTTGTGAGACCCTGGGTTGCAAGTTAATTGAGGAACATTAGAGGATGAATTCATTTCATGATATAAATCCCATAGAGAATTGGATCTAAAAGGAATTATGGTCGTTGGGACAAAACTGATTATATTGTTACAATTAGTAGAACCTATAGTGAATAGTGATCCAAGAATATTTGTTCATGATGGTGGAGTATTGGAATTATCGAATAGATGGGATATTGTGATGATATACTTTGCAAGGTTACGTAGGTGAAATTGAATGGTGTGGTTTATTGAGGGTCCAAGATTAGTGAAGTAAATCGTTTTGGGCAGTCAATTGATTAGTGATGATGGTTGATATTAATGATTGAGGATATTGTTTGGATTGTGGGAATTCTAGACAGCGAATATGCGGATTTCTATCAAGTATACCAGAAGACACTTTAGGAGTCCTGGCTGTTGAAATTGAGCATGTGTTTTATGCTAGAACCTTGGTTGCCCAATGATCATGTGTAGAAGTAGTAGAACAAAAGTGGATTCCAAATAGTATGATGATCATTGATAGAATCCTTTGGTTTTAAATCAGTGTGTGTGGGTAGAGAATTTCAAGTTGATTATCCTTAAAAGATTGAGGTGATGTGATTGTGGGTGTAGATTTTATTTGAGGTGTTGGGAATCATTTGTCAAAATAGTTTCGTTGGTAGAGGAGGGGACTATAGTATCTTTTTATGGGTTAGTAGAGTCTCTCTAAATGGGCGCGGTTGTTGCTCTTAGGTTGAGCATCGCTTTGAGATTACCAGTTAAGAGGAATGAGTTAGTGTGATGATTTGAAATCCTATGAATTGAGAGAGTTTATTCCTAAAAGAAAAAAAAAATTGAGAAAAAAAAAATTGATTCCTCGGGTAGTGAAATGCCCTCTTGATTCTTGTTTGAGCCGTGTGTTTATGACAGAGGTCATTTACAATTTGAGTTGGCTTTACGTTGGCATGTGATTCTTTCTAATTTAGGAAAAAAAAAAGAAGAAAGTGATTGATTTTGGCATTCGAATGTTTTCTCTTTTGGCTTACGTGGTGTTTATTTGCAAACAGCCTATTTGGAAAATGGAAAGGTTTTTGTGATGAATCTTTGATTTTGGATTTGACTATTCTGATGGGGAGTTGGTAACGCATGATTGCGATGAGAATCCTTTGTTTTCAGTTGGGTTCTAATTATAAAAGAGTTTGTTTGAAACTAGTTTGGTTGTGCGTTCTGGTTAAAGGAGGTACTCCTTGCAAATGTGAAGTGGTTGATTGGGAGGCAGGGACGGGAGTTACGTGTGTTATGTCTGATTGTGTGGTTTGGTACCAAAGCGGAGTTTGGCCCAAGTTACATTAGTTTGTTTCTGGAAGTTGTAGAGATTTTTGGAAGAAAGTGTATCGTTAGGACCGTCTCGTGTCCATGCGCAGGGCACACAACATTTTGTATAACCCGATGTCAAGGTAGTATTTGAGAGATCAGGATTACAAGGTTTTCTTAGAGCCGTTGACCACCAAGTAAGACCGTACCTTCGACTTCCGTCAGTTGAGTGTACCGAAAATTGTGAGATGAGTCTTGAGGCACAAGGCGTTGGTATACGTCAAGGTCTTGTGGGCGATCGATCCAGAGAGAGGCGACTTGGGAGTTGGAGTCTCGCATGCGCGAGCAATACCGGAGTTGTTCACGTCGGGTATGTGTTATTTTATTGTTTAATTTCAGCAGTGTAGTTTTGTTTGAGTAGCTCGGCGAATAGAATTCGGGGTCGAATTCCGTTAAGGGGGGTAGAATGTAATACTCTGAAAAATATTTTTAATAAAAGTGTATTAAGGGTCGAGGCGTAATTAATCAAATAGAATGCATAAAATCGTCTTAAGGGTTTGCGCGTAATTAAATAAAAAGAGTTTGTGAGAAATAGAATATTTCGGAATATTTTTATGAGCTATAAATAGGTTTGTGGATTTTCTTAAAACCCTAGTTTTTTCTTTTCCCTTGTTTTTCCACCCCCAGCCGCCAGCCGATTGCTTTGCATTTGTTTTCCCTGTCTGTGAGCGAAGTTACACCGCTGGACCTTTTTTTCTTTCCTGTCTTTGTCTGCGTGCAGTAAAGCCGAGTCCTTGCCGGCCATTGCGTGTGTTTGCTCTCATACTGGAATTCTTGCTGCCGATTCCTGCCATTGTTGCCGCATACTGGCGCTGGGATATGCGTCGCTTTGTTTTCCTTCTTGTGCGGTTGCCCGAACATTTGCCATTTATCTTTGCCGATTTGGTAGAGCTCCACCTGCTTCTGCGCGTGTGCCGCCACAAGCCAAAGCTTTGTCGCCAGTCGAGCTGGCGGCGATCCAGTAGCGCTCGCCGGCTGCGATTCTTGCTCTCTGCTATTGGATTGTTTCTTTGCGCCCGCTTTCTTTGTCTTGTCGGTTCTCTAGAAGATTGATCTTCTTCTTTGCTTTTTTTCTGCCGGTAGCGTGGGCGTCGCCGAGTCCGGTTGCGCGCCGCACGTCATCCATTCCTTGCTTGGCGACGTATTTTGGTTGGTAATTCTTTTACCGATTTCTTTGTTACATTAATTAGAGATTATGATCTAGAGTAATTAGTGAGGTTTTATAATTTTCTAATCGAAGAGTCGAATAATAGATTTGTTTATTATCTTTGCTCGGTTGTATGATTTATTCGGATACCTTAAGGGCGAATCCTGGAAATATCGTCTACTAGTTAAATGTAGATAATTTCGATAGCTTTCTTTAGCATATTTTATCCTGTCAATCGGACAAGTAGGTTTCGAGATATGATTTTCGGAAGCCTGCTGTTTTTAGGGTTATCGTCTTTCGGTGCTGTTTTGGTAGATCAGTTGTTAAAAATAGTAAATGACTTAATTAGAGTTTTTGATCTACATGAAAGTTGTAGATAATTGTCCAATGGTTCTGTAGGATCTGAGAGCGCGTATTTTGGTTGAGTAAAACAAAAGTTATGAATTTAGTAAGACTGCTGTTCCGAAGCGGACAGACCGACTTTCTGGGTTAAATACGGAGGGTTAGATGATTTAATTAGAAGGCGGTGTAATCTAAGAAAATGTGGATAATTTTATGAAGAATCCAGAATGGGTTGGTTTGTGGTGATCGGACTTTTGAGTCAAAAGTTACGTTCGTTTAGTACTAAGACAGCAATGGGTAGCTTTTTGATACCGGCGTAACGTGGTATATTTGGGGACGTGTAGGGGCGTTGTATATTGATTGTTATTCGTATGATGCTGTAGTTTGTATTGAGAATTGGTGTATTTAATGTAGGAGAGGCGTCGTGTTTGTTGCCGTCTTCTAGCCAAATCGTCGCGTCCGCTAGTAAAGGCAAGTGCATGGTAGACAGCGATCAATGATCGATCACTGTTTTCTCTATCTTCTATTACCATTATTGTTGTGCTTTTATTTTGTTTAATTGCAAGCAATGAATGGTATGGATTTATGTTGTTAATGAGCATGAAGAAAAGTTGGATATGATGTTGATGATGGAGTTTGCATGTTTGCATTCATAAGCATCTTTGCATAAGAGAAGGTGATCATGTTTGATCACAACTCCACGGAGTGGAGGAGGTCCCGATCCTTTTGGAGGAGCGGGCTTGAGAGTGAATGTTGTCGTGAGCATTCACTCACGCTATCTGCAGATATCTGAAAAGAAGTGCATGTGGACATGTAGAATAGATTTGCATTGGTACATGAGATTAATGGATGTGAATCAAAGAGAATATAACTGTATGATAATAATAATGGAAGTGCCGGTGATGATAATGAATTTATTGAATGCTGTTGATTTATTGTTGTTCGTTGTATATCGATGTATTTGCTGAGTCGTGGACTCACCCTTGCTCTACTGTTGTTTTTAGGTGATCTTCGAGGATGCCGTAATTGAGAGCGAGTAGAGCACATGGACATCACATGATCATTCGCCATGATAATCTTTTCATTCAATATTGGTTTACACTTGGACATGTTAGTTATTGAATTATGTTTAGGATATCATTTGGACTAGACTAGTTGTTTTATTAATTTGGATTCATTGGTTGATGCTGCTTTAGAATATTTACCTGGTCTTATTCTACTTGATTATTCATTATCGTTTGATCCATTGATATGATTATTGATTTCTTGATGTAATTTTATAGTGTGTCATTATTTATTAGTTTAAAGTGTAGTGTGGTGGCATTCTAGGCTCAGTGTTGGGCTGGGGTGTTACAGGATTCTCCTCCAAACGACAACAGATGGACATGATACTGACGGTTTTTTGTTTCTCTAAAGAACCATATCGGTGTTTTTGAGAATTTTTTAGGCTGTTGAGTTTACCACCGCAGGGTGGCTCTGCGGGAGGGGGAGGGGAGGGTGTGTGGCAGGTGCAGGTGGGCACCACACGGCAGACGTGCAGGAGGAGCCACCGCACAATGGCCGTGCGGAAGGACGGCACATGGCGGAAGGGGAGGGTGTGCCACACGGAGTAAGGTGTTATTTTTGAAAAAAAAAATGAGCGACAACGGTCATTCTTATAAATTCAGTGCGGAAATGCTTCAATACGGGAAAAAAAAACACGAGATAAGATACAAGCCTGACCCACCATTCGCCAACGAAACCTGAACCGTTGATTAACAGTGAACACCGATGGGCACACGCGGACGGGACACACGGATGTTGCATCCATCCGAGAGATGGCTCATAGCGCCTCGTCGCCGGCCAAAATGCTCCGCCGCGCCCGGCATTTCCTCCCCACCAAATTCCGCCGCCGCGCAAAACGCCACCCTGAACCCCCCGCCGAGCCCCCCACCCCGACCTATACCCGCGACATCGTCCGCCGCGTCAATGCCATCCTCCGCGACCACCCCTGGTCGGCGGCGCGCCCGCTCCTGCTCTCCCTACCGGGCCTCACCTGGGATTCCCACGTCATCGCCCGCGTCCTCAAGACCCACCCGCCGCTCCACAAGGCCTTCCTTTCTTCCGCCTCGCCGCCTCCCCGCTGCCAACCCCAAGGCCGCCGCCTTCCGCCACGACCGCTTCACTTACACCTCAATGCTCCACCTCCTCGGCGAGGCCGGCCGCGTGCCCGCCATGCTTCGTCTCCTCGCGGAGATGCTCCGCGCCGGGTGGACCCGACGCCGCCACCTTCACCACGGTCATGCACTGGCTGGCGCGCACCGGGGACGTCGACGGCGCGATGCGAGTGTGGGGAGATGCGCGCTCGGAGGGCCGGTGCCGCCCACGGTCGTGAGCTACACGGCGTGCGTGAAGATCCTGTTCGACGCTGGGAGGGCGGCGGAGGCCGGAGGGTGTTCGAGGAGATGGTAGCCGAGGGCTGCGGCCCAGCTGCAAGACGTACACGGTGCTCATTGAGCACCTCGCGGACGCAGGTGAGGTGTTTGACCAAATGCCCATGGCGTGTGTTTACTTGTAGGTTTAGTAGTGCATTCCGATGCGAGCTGCTGGTTAGCTGCTCGATGAAATGCCTGAACGGAGGATCCGGTGGCTATTGGGAGGAACGTAGATAGGTGATGGTGGGTTTTATAGAGATTGCTGTCCGCTTTGTTCAACGAATTGCTAGATGGTTGCGGGTTCTTGTGCGGTGTTAGTCTTGGAGGTGAGCAGTTGGATACAATGGATAATGGGAATCTACGGTGACTTCAATGGCTTATTGAAAAATGGATGCTTGCGATTTATTACGATAAGAATTTAGTTTAGCCTTTTTTAGAACTATGCACCGTAGTTTTTGCTACCTGCTATCAGCTTGAACATCCAATTTTCGATTTAATGGCTACATTGAGAAATGGCTCATCCTGTGACATGTGACGTACTCAAATACATATTATATTTATCCCAATCCTACCCCGCAGCCTTAGTGAATAGTGATGCTGTTCCACATAAATACATTTTCCAAATCAGCTACAAAGACACCTACAAGGTGAAAAATCTCATGTGCTATTCTTTTCAAGGGGAGTGCAAGTGGCCTACTCCCTTCATCCGTAAATATAAGTTGTTTTTTATTTTTCAGTCTTCAATGCAGGACTTTAACCATGATTTGCTAGCATAATATACCCGTAAAAATAATAAAATTTATATAATATGAAAGTGTTTTCCAAGAGAAATCTAACGACATTATTTTCATGTGGTCAATCCATACATTTTTATATATACTAGTGATCAAATGTTTAAACAAAAATATAGCATCACCAGATTTTAAAAAGTATCATTTCCATGCTTCTATATAGCTTGAATTAGCTTAGTTTTGTGCATAACCCTACTGTTAAAACTGCATGGGTTCAGTTTTGTGCTTAACGAACTTTTCAATTTCTTTTTTATTTTGTTTTCACTTAGATACTTGACCTTCACACCAGACTGCAAATAAAGAAATTGTAACTCAAAACGGTGTTTGATGACGTGCCTGTTTGGAATTTTTTGTGAAGATCAATTTTTTTGGCTTAGTCCATGTTTTGTGAGATTAAGTGTTCTTTTTGAATGTATTATACGAGACTGTAGATCCCATTGAGTCGTTCAGCTTGCTTGTGTGTTTGATTGCCATGTCAAGAAAAATTGCTGGTGTAGGTTGCCGTGCATGATCTTGAATGCCAGTGGGGCTATTATCAACGTAGAACAATCTTTGTTTCCATATTTACATCAAGAGACGCTACTTTTGGTTTTGATCATTGTAGGTAGTGTGAAGGTGTTGATGTTTTTGTTCAAAATAGGATAGGCAGCAAGGTTGTCACGGCGCTCCGGCAAGTCACGGAGGTCGCCAGGATGCCTAGGCGCCCGCCATGGCGATAGTTAGATGATGGAAATAAAAATGATAAATAATACTTTATATGGTAGGGAATTAAATAAGTAAACCTCACATAATACCTCAAATGGTAGGGAATTAAATAAATATACCTTATATAATACCTCAAATGGTAGGGAATTAAATGAATATACTCCAAATTCTCTAGATAACAATTAAATGAACACAAGCAAGAAGTAGAGCAGAAGAGCAAATCAAAAGAAGTAGAGGAGAGGAATGGGGTCGCGGGACATGAGTCGCAGGTGGCTAAAATGTGGGTCGAAGCGGGTAGTGTTCTTTGGGATGCTAGTTCGGGACGTAGGACGTGACCTGATGAATCCGGGTCGATGACCCAACTATAAAGCCATTTGTTATAATGTAATCTAAGAATATTTGAAAAAGAAAAGAGGAAAAGGGAGGAAAAGAAAAAATGAAGAAGGAGAAGCAAATGAATAGGTCAACCACAGAAGATCCTAGATTGTGAGCAAAGGAAAAGCTAGCATGCAGCTCCACCTTTTGTTAAAAAATTACTATATCAGTCTCTCTCTCCTCCTATTTACTGCTCTCACCCTCTCTCAGCCCTCCTAAGCACGTGACTCTCGTTCTCTTCTTCCTCACCACGAATCAACACTGCTTCTCCTCTCTCCTCCATGAGAGCTCTGCTTGTGCTCTTCGTATATTCCTCCTCTAGTCCCCTACTCACCTCCAGGATGATTGGCCCGAAGCAGCTCTTCCACCTCCATCTCCCCTCTCCCCTCCACTCGTCGATTGCCATTCTCACTGTATGATCCGCGGCGTCCCGGCGGTGAACCAGATTACCAGTGACCCACGATTCGGGGCGCCGATCCCGGGTTGTGGATCGTGGGGGTGACCCGCAATCCCGATGACTATGGCAGGGAAGCGACCATCTTCCTACAGCGGCGGTGGCGACAGAAATTAGCTGGAGATGGGGGCGGCGGCGATGCAAGTGAGCTGGAGTGTGGCGGCGACGGCCTCGTCCCTAGTCTCACTCGAAGCCCCAGCCTCAGTCGCTCACCTAAGTCCCATGGCCTAGGTGAAGGACCCCGGCATTTTCCTCCGGCCGACGGGACGACTTGGCGTCGACTAGGCGATCCCGTGACAACCTTGATAGGCAGTTATTAAAACTAATGGTATAGGGCCCATTCTTTAGTTAGGCTGAGTTATGAATGATTAATGTTTATTTCGGACTATTCTACTTATGAATGATTAATGGTTATTTCAGACTATTCTACACTAATCTTCACATATGCAAATTATTTCAAGATGCTTTTTTTTTTTTTTAAAAAGGAAATTGACCTTCATGACATCCCTTGCCTGAACGGCTTCACTGGGCACAGGTCAGAAACATCAATTTTTTCTTTTCTTTTGTTTTATTTATTTATTATTATTTTATAGTTAGGGCCCCTTGACAACTAGCCAGAGACCAACAAGATAGCTTGACCATTCTTTGTTCTGGAACAGTTGGAATCTCTACCTTTGGCAGTGTGCTTAAATAGGGTATGATTAAAGTTAGCCATCCAATATTTGACATGTAGTGGGAAACTGGGAATTATCGAGCTCCTACATTTGTCAAATCTTTTCCATTTTGTGGCCTGGAGAGTTGAGAATCTTCTGCCACAAACAGTTGAGAAATCTTACTCGTTATTCAAAATCTATCTCAATCTCCTTGGTTCACTTGAGTTAGTGATCTATCTCAGATCCATGTATTGTTCAAAATATGTCTTTGTGCAACATGATTTATCTGTGAAGAAAATGCGGGAATTCTTGTTTATTTTTCTTGAATACACTGTAAGTAGGTACTGACAGATCTAAAATCTGTGTTGCGTTTGTGGATTCACTCAAGTGCCCCAGTCAATCTTAAAACCCTCATCTCCATTTTATAAGTAGGTACTGACAGATCTAAAATCTGTGTTGCGTTTGTGGATTCACTCAAGTGCCCCAGTCAATCTTAAAACCCTCATCTCCTTTTTATGAATTCAGCTCTACAACTTTGATCCAGTGCTACAAAATGGAGTGTACAGCTTACTTGTATTACTCATATTATGCTGCTGGAAATGCTTTATGTGTTCTATTAGGGTGTGGAATCAAATTGAATCAATTTTTTCCAACATATAATTATATAAATCCAATGCAGTCCTTTCGTTGAGCAGTGTTTTCCTGATTCAGGCATTGATCTTACTATTCAATGTTGCTGTATCCAATACCAAAGTGCTAGTGTGTTTTTGGTGAACTATATGCAATTGACATCCATAGTGTCATTTATACTGTCATATATCATTGATTATTATTATTCGTGTTCATTTGCACTGCATTTGGTTGTAATCTTTGTACCATCATATGTTAATATGAATCTTAATTGACCTCAGGAAAATTCGAAGCTACTCTAGAAATTATGAGCAAGATGCAAGAAGCAGGTGTGGAACCAGACAAAGCACTCTGCAATATTCTAGTGCAGAAATGTTCCAGGGCTGGTGAGACATCAGTGATGACCAGTATTCTTCAGTACATGAAAGAGCATTTCATTGTTCTTCGTCGACCTATTTTTTTGGAAGCACTAGAAGCTCTAAAAGCTAGTAATGAGAGTGATAATCTTCTTCGGGAAGTGAACCCTCATCTTGCATACGAAGGCATTGAATGTGATGTAACATTTACTGATCTAGGCTACATTACTGACAGAAGTATGATTCTGTACCTCTTGGCTGCAAGAAACTGGTCTGCTATAGAACAAATGATAAATGAAATGGCCTCAAAGAATGTGATGGTGGAATCCCATATCCTATCTGATATTATTCAGGCCAGCTGTGCAAACTGCAGACCATCTTGCGGACTTACAGTTCTGCGTTATAGTCTAAGAGTAGGCAATGAACTTGACAGATCTGCATATAGTTGCCTTCTTGGTCAATACATCAGAAATGGTTCCTTTGACTTGGCATTTGAAATTGTTGAAGGATTGATTAAATCTGGCTGCAATCTTGGGACATATCTACCATCTATCCTAATACTCAGACTGGGCTGTGCTGGGCATACTGCATATGCAGCACATATTTTTAGATTGTTGACTGCAAACCAGAATGTCATTATCTACACTGCCCTTATGAATGCCTATTTTCAAGCTGGTGAAATTGATAAGGCTCTTGAACTATTCTCACAAATGAGAACAAATGGAATATCTGCTTGCTCGGGTACATATGAAGTACTGATACATGGCTTACAAAAGGCTGGGCGGAAACGAGACTCAGAACATTACCACAGAGAAAGAATGGAGATGCAATGGCATCTTCAGTATCGTGATGAGCAACCTCCTGAAGATAGCTTATGTGACCATCTCTTTTGTGACTTTCATGTTTAGAAGATGGTTTGGTACACAATGGTCTAAACTTGTGGCTTTCATTAGCTCAATCCTTCCAGATTTGAGCTGCCTCAACTTGAAGGTATTGATATACATGGGTCTCTTGATATTTTCCTGGGCGAATTCCTTATATGACACCGAATGTTTACCTCGTCCCGCACTTATTGTTTCACTCACATGTGGGTCCTGACCCCACATGTCAGTGACACAATCAGGGATTTCGCAAAATTCTAGTGGCATATAAGGAATTAATCCTATTTTCTTTGATATGACATCAACCACTCAATAATCTGACACCTTTTTCGTAATATGAAACCAAAACAAGAATGGGTTGATTTGTAGTCTGTAGGATAGAAGGTCGAAGGGGTTGCAAGAACAAGTGGATGGCGAAATTAAAATTGAAAAAATTGTATGGAAGTGATTGCTGAATTTGAGAACCTAGAAATTGCAGTTCTTAATGTTAGTGATTGCTGATTTAAAGGGAGAAAATCCATGAGAGCAGAAATCCATGAGAGTAGAACTATTGAAGGTTTAATGTGAATTTGTATTATTGGAGTTACGACAGAGATCACAGTGAAGTTGGAAGTTTGCAGGGATAAAGAAACAAGTTATTGTTGGATGACTTGTTGGAATTTAATTTATACAATCACAAGAAGCTGGAATCACATTTATTGTATAAGTAGTAAACAAGTAGGTAGGGTAGGGATGCATTTCCCCATTGTTTAGGGATGCATTTCCCCATTGTTTGCTTGGACTTTCCTACCCTTGTCTTTTCTTCAAATCACATCTAATTACCGCAGTTCAACAATAAGGCCCGCAATTTTATATAATGGGAAACAAGGAGCTCAAACTATGGACAGTCTATGGAGTGCTCCCTTTTATTTCCTTGTCTTTTACCAATTATTTCTGACCGATTTTATGTCAAATTTGAAAAGCTTACCTATTATGAGTTTTCCTGAAAAACAAAATTAGCAAAATATTCTGCAAATTTTACATTGCCTTTTTGTGATTGGTGCAATCTTCAAGTAGTTCCAAACATATTTTTAAGAAATCAAACAAGAACCGGTGGTGATCACCTGCTTCCATCCAAATGAAGTAATACAAATGCCACGGACAGAGAGAGAGCGAATAGGATAGTTGTGAGAAGTTGCTACATGCGGTCCTGGACCCTAACGACGCGACGAAGGAGCCGTTGCTACGGTTGCCGCGCGGCTAGGGTAGGCGGCACGCAAAGAAGTGGGAGATTGGATTTTTTGGATTTTTCTTACTTGCTTCAAAAGAGAATACATAACATCCTTATATAGTGGATGCGAGACCTTTCTAAGCTAATACAAACTAACACAATCCTTCTCGAATATTAATCATCTTCCTAAATTGCTAAGTGTCCCGAAGGAAATTATCTAAGAACCTACCATATCCTGAAGGGACATCATAACTTATCTCTTCTAGCTAATTACAGAATGAATCCTCATGTTGTTCGGTTGTATCCGAAATAGCCGGAAGTGCTTGCTGTGTTGGTTTTGGTCTCTACCCGTGTGTGCTAACCGGATGGACCGGAAGGGCACCGGTAGGACCGGCCTAGGCATCTATTGAGCCTGTCTCCCTCTTGCGTTGTGAGTAGGTCAAGCCCCACATGACATCTCTCCCCTTCTCAAGCAACATTTCGTCCTCGAGCAGGAAAAGAGGAAATAATTGCTTAGATTTCTCCAAGTCTTCCTAGGAAGCATTTGCTGTTGAAGCGCCCTCCCATTGAACTAGAAGCTGGAGCTGACTGCGAGCAACACACGACTTGAGGACAGTGGCCGGCTGTGGACACACCCGACCATGCAGCAACATCGGCAAAGCTGGAGGGCTTGCAGGGGAATACCCACAAATGGCTTCAACAGGCTAACGTAGAATATGTCATGAATCTTGGCACGTGCCGACAATTCGAAATGATAAGCAACTAGGCCAACTCAGTGAAGCACTTTGTATGGTCCCAAATAGCAAGGTCCCAGCTTCCCACCATTGGGTAGAGATAACGATGCTGCCTGACGATGATAGAGATGGAGCCAAACTCATTGACCTTCAGTCAACTCGAGTTCATGACGTCCTTTGTCATACTGACGCTTGTAAAGTTGTTGTGCCTGAACCAATCGATCATGAACCTCCAACAAAAATTCGTCATGGTCGTGGACTAGCTGCTCCACGGCTGGAAGATGTGTGCTACCCTGCTCATAAGAACGCAAGGACGGAGGTTCCCGACCATACACCACTTTGAACGGCGAGGTATGAAGTGATGTTTGGAAGGAGGTGTTGTAGCAGTATTCCACCCAAGGCAACCATTGAAGCCATTGCTTAGGCTGATCCCAGGTGATACAACACAGGTACATGACAATAATCTTGTTAACCACTTTGGAATGACCATCTGATTGGGGGTGAAAAGCGGTACTGAGGTGGAGCTTAACACCAGCTAAATGAAAAAGTTTGGTCCAAAAAGTGCTAGTTCACAATCGTTGGCAATGGAAGTAAGCACCCATGGAGTCGCACAATCTCACTTTGAAAAACACCTTTGCGACCGAATGTGTTGTGTAGGGATGAGCCAATGGAGCAAGTGAGCATACTTTAGAATTGGTCCACGGCTGTGAGGATGACCGTTTTAGCGTGTACACGGGGCAGGCCCTCCAATGAAATCCATAGCGATGTCAGCCCATATCGTAGATGCTACGCGGCCAACGGCTGAGATGTAATTGTTCACCCTTGTTCCATTGACACGTATCACATGCTCCAACAAAATCCTGTACCATGAAGTGAACATTGGTATGTGAAAATCTGCTCACAAACGGTGGAGCATCTTCTATACGCCTTCATGACCACTACCGTGAGCTGCTTGGAGAATTCGGGGAGGAGGGAGGTCGTTGAAGGAACGTAGACCTGTCGGTTGAATGTGACCAAACCATCAACGAACACCCACGGCCCTCGTCGTGTGCCGGCCATGATGGATGTACGGAGGTGCACCACGACAAGATCCTAAGCCAACTCCAGACGCAGGTCATCGAAGACAGCAAACTGTGGAGAGGAGAGTACCATAGCCGCGAGATGGAGCTCGGTGTCACGGGACAGTTCATCGGCCACCACGTTGTTGTGGCCTGGTTTATATTCCACACCAAAATCATATCCCAAAGCATGCTAACCCATCGATGCTGTGAAATCGTAGACAATCGTTGGTCAAGTAAAAACTTTAAGTTGTAATGGTCAGTGCGTACCAAAATTTGTGGCCCCATAAGTACGGTTGCCAATGTGTTGCGGACATCCTTAGCTACGTTTTTTCATATAATGTTTTCAATTCATTAAATACCTCAGAACAACATGAGCTTACTAAGAGAGTTGAAAAAGAAGAGAAACTTATCCAACAGGTGAATCTATTCACTGAATTTACTTTTAAATTAGTTGAGAATTTCATACTATCTAAAACTAGTGTTTTGCTTGTGCTCAGATTGGAAGATTCAATAATGAACGGAGATGAAGGATATGAGGTTGTTCTTGAAGAAAGGCCATCACAATGGAGGAGAAGCTCGTGGGAGACAAGCAAGGGAAGAGAAGCCCAAGAATCTAAGTCAAATTCAAAACTTCCACAAGCCCAACCAAATTCAAATTCGGAATCAACTCAGAATTCAATTCGGATTCGGAATCAGCAGGACAGTCCGGAGTAAAAAGATCATAACTTTCTCATACGAAGTCCGATTTGAGTGTTTTTGGGCTTGTTGGAAAGATAACTTCAAGCCCGATCCAACGGATCCTCCCTCACTCCGAAATTCCTTCTGAATCAAAAGATATGATCGAATCAATGTGACGGTTGTAAAATCAGAGTTTCCTTTTCTGTTTTGGAATGTGTCGGAATTGGAGGACTCCAAATCCGAATTAGAATAGGAGTAGGGCCTCTTGGCCAGCCATGAGGAGGAGTAGGGGCACTATATATAGAGGATAGACCCCATTGTAACCTCAGACCACGTTTAATATATTTTCAAAGCTTTTGCTTGATTCTCCTGTTGTGCTTATAGCCAAAACAGAGGGAATTGAGCGTTGAGAACAAGGGGTCGTTCTTGCTTTTCCGCTGGGAATTGAGGGTTCGATGATCTTCGCTTGTGGTCAGCGAGGAAGGATCCAATCAAGTGTGTGTTTGGGCGAATTTTCCATAGAGTTGCAAGTCCGTGCATTGGCGCGGGGGATCAGCTGGTGGTTCGTCAGGATACACAAGTTATCGAGAGGTTGTACGTCGAGAAGATTGGGCACCCCGCATCAGGTGGTATCAGATCTCCGTTGACTCGGTAGGATCTTTATCCAGTTATCTAATTTTTTTTCCTATACACGAAAAAGCCATACAAAAAAAAAATCATTCAGCCGTAGTATTTAATTTGTTATTCTAGTGGGTTTTGTTAAGTTTTTGTCCATTAGAATCAAGTTTAGTTTGCTGATCTTGAATTCTTTTGCGTTGCTTTTATTTGAGCCTAGTTTGTTTTTTTAGTCGTGTTTATAAAAAAATACACAAAAAAAAGTGAGAAACCAATTTATCCTTTGTGATCCTTTCAATCCTTTGCGAATACTTTGAACCTATTTAAGACTAGCTAAATCGTTGCTTAGGGCTGCATATTAATATTTGTGTTTTTACAATTGTTCAAAGATCAAAAGGTGGGAAAGAATTTTTGCTCATTTTTGATTAAACAAGAATTTTGGCAATAGTTCAAAAAAAAGGAAGGAAAAAGAGAAAAAAAAAAGAAAGAAGAGAAAAAGAAAAGAGAAAAGAGAAAAGGAAAAAGAAAGCGCATAGCCGAGCCATAAACTTGAGCGAAAATCCCCACTCATTCTTGATTCAATTGTTAGAATATCAATATTTTGTGCAATCTTGTGCCCTAGTGTCATTATTTGCAACTAGCTAGCGTCTTTCTATAACTTGTGCAATACGAGCTATTTTGTTCTTCACTTATATCTTACATAGCTCATTCCTTGATTGCACTAAGTTCTAATATCTTTGCGTGTGAGTTGCTTTGATTTTCACTTATATCTTTGTGATCGGCAACTAGGCATTGAATTCTAGTTTGGGTATTTTCTTAGCCTTACAATACCTAGAATTTTCAAATTAAGTAGGTATCCATACCAAGCTCCATAAAACACCCGTTGTCGTGCTTTGACTTGCTCTTGAAATTCGCTCACACATCACCTTGTGGTTCCTCTTTACTGAAGTGTAAGTATTGTTGATCTTAATTCCTTTCTAACGGTAAAGAAACTTCACATTGTTAGGATTGTGAGTTGAGTGACCTCTACATATACACATACACCTACATACATATTCTTTGCTTTCTTTGCTAACAATGGCGGATCGCGAGTATCGTATCTTCCTTCTATGGTAGTAATGATCCGAGGAGTATCTTGAGTGGGTACAAAACATGGAGTTCGAGCTTGAATCCCAAAAGTTCGAATCAGAAGCCAAGGAAGTGAGAGTGGCCACTTTGTTCTTTACGGACTATGCCTCTAGTTGGTGGCAACAACTAGGTGGAAAACGATTCATTACATCTTGGGTTTGTTTAAAAAGCGTCATGAGAAGAGAATTTGTTCCATCCTATTATGAGCGGGAACTACTACGACACGTGGAGAGCATTACACAAGGATGCAAAGTTGTCCAAGATTACTATATTGAGTTGAACCATGCAATGCGCCGTGCCAATATCACTAGTGCATATCAAGAAAAGGCATACTTCAAAGCAGGCTTGAATTATCAGATCGTTGCTGCACTTCAAGATGAATATTTTCGTAGTCTGCAAAATCTTGTGAAATTTGCTATGAAGGCAGAAAAGAGACTTAAACACATTCAAGCACATCAATTAAATCTGCGCCGGCTCTTTAGTTCTAATTCATCCGCTGGTGTGTCACTTGAGAAGAAGATCGAGCATGGGAATTTTTCTTCGACCGAGGTGATAAGTAGTCTTTGCCCGTCACAACCCGCAACACGTGAGGAGGTCGTGGTTGGTGGTAGTTGTGCCCTTCTTTGGCTCACGGTCTTACAAGGATGAGATGTATCAAAACCCATGTGAGAATGAGAGCCACATAGTCAAATTGAGTGAGAGTGATAAAAGAGTGGTGTGTGAGTCCACCATATGCGAGGTTGAGAGCATCCCAAATGAGAGTGTGAGAGATACACCAAAAGAAAAGGGAGAGATAGATGATAGGATAAGTAAGATTATTTTTGAACCTAACAACTTACCCTCTATTTCTAGTGTTGTATCACACATTGTGCAGGTGGACCAAGCAAATAAGGAGTTGGACATTCAAGAGCCCTCACCATTGGAAGAGAAAGATGAAGATATAACCATGGTTGGAGAGGAACACATGATACCCGTCGTTCCATGATGACATTACGATACCCGCGGCACCTACATCAACTGAGGAGGACGACAAAGGTAACACTATTGGTACTAAATCGATATATCATCAAGACAAGGTGCGTAAAACTGAGAACTCCATTATTCCTTTGATGATTCCAAGTTCTAAATTTGATATGCTTAATTTGCATAATATGGAATTGATTACTCATACAGAAGTTATTACTAGAATATCCCTTAATGATTCTTTGTGTCATATCATATTCGATAAACCAAAAGAGGTAGTTAGTGTTATTAAGAAGGTTCTTGAAATTTCACATTTAAAATCACTAGTAAATAGCTACGTACACACATATAAATTCAATTTGATCGGAGATTTTGGTGTAGACAACAAGTTGTTTCAAGTTTATCGAATATGCATTACTATTGATAATCTTGTTAATTTAAAATTACATGTTTTGCGCAAACCAACTATTGAGCAATGTCACGGTCTCTTTAAGATGGGTTTAAATACAAGTGTCTATTGTTTAGAATGCAACATGATGCCTACTTGTTTATCTCTTAAATGTATAACTAATCAGAGTAGCGCAGTTGAATCATGGAATGGAATCAATTGGTTTTCACCTACTTTACTTGACTTTGGTATTGGGAAGGTGAAATTTTATCATATGCGTCATTGTGCAATTTGAAATGTGATTCCGAGCTATCGATTGTACAAAACAACGCGAATAACACAATAATTGATTCATACATATATCACGTATATACATCGTTCTCTTTGTTTAATACATGTTCAGCAAATCATCATGCACTACACGGAACTTGTATGGATGATAAATACATATACCATGCATATACGTTGTTTTCTTCGTCTAGCACATTTTCAGGCTATCAAAAGCCGAGGACGGCTTTTTTTTAAGAAAGGGAGGATGATGCGGACATCCTTAGCTACGTTGTTTCATATAATGTTTTCAATTCATTAAATACCTCAGAACAACATGAGCTTACTAAGAGAGTTGAAAAACAAGAGAAGCTTATCCAACAGGTGAATCTATTCACTGAATTTACTTTTAAATTAGTTGAGAATTTCATACTACCTAAAACTAGTGTTTTGCTTGTGCTCAGATTGGAAGATTCAATAATGAACGGAGATGAAGATATAGGGTTGTTCTTGAAGAAAGGCCATCACAATGGAGGAGAAGCTCGTGGGAGACAAGCAAGGGAAGAGAAGCCCAAGAATCTAAGTCAAATTCGAAACTTCCACAAGCCCAACCAAATTCAAATTCGGAATCAACTCAGAATTAAATTCGGAATCAGCCTCAAATTCGGATTCGGAATCAGCAGGACAGTCCGGAGTAAAAAGATCATAACTTTCTCATACGAAGTCCGATTTGAGTGTTTTTGGGTTTGTTGGAAAGATAACTTCAAGCCCGATCCAACGGATCCTCCCTCACTCCGAAATTCCTTCTAGATCAAAAGATATGATCGAATCAATGTGACGGTTGTAAAATCAGAGTTGCCTTTTCTGTTTTGGAATGTGTCGGAATTGGAGTAGGACTCCAAATCCGAATTAGAATAGGAGTAGGGCCTCTTGGCCAGCCATGAGGAGGAGTAGGGGCACTATATATAGAGGGGTAGACCCCCATTGTAACCTCAGACCACGTTTAATATATTTTCAAAGCTTTTGCTTGATTCTCCTGTTGTGCTTATAGCCAAAACAGAGGGAATTGGGCGTTGAGAACAAGGGGTTGTTCTTGCTTTTCCGCTGGGAATTGAGGGTTCGACGATCTTCGCTTGTGGTCAGCGAGGATCCAATCAAGTGTGTGTTTGGGCGAATTTTCCATAGAGTTGCAAGTCCGTGCATTGGCGCGGGGGATCAGCTGGTGGTTCATCAGGATACACAAGTTATCGAGAGGTTCTACGTCGAGAAGATCGGGCACCCCGCATCACAATGTCGAACCGCCTGGGAGACCGATGAGCTCTTGTTTGTAGGCCGCCAAGAGAGCACAGCGAGGCGCAATAGGTCGACTGAAATATGCAATGGCGCTCGTGCCCTGGTGAACGACTGCACCAAAGCCATGACCTGAGGCATCAAATTCGACAATAAATTCCGCTAAGAAATCCGGCAGTTGGAGTACCGGTGCCTGTGTTAGCGCCGCCTTGAGTTGGGTGAAAGCGACGTTGGTTGGCTCGGTCCAGTGAAATGCTTTCCGTTTAAGCAACTATGTAGGAGGTGTTGCAAGTGAGCCAAAATTCCAAGTAAACTTGCGGTAATAACCCGCAAGACCAAGAAATCCGCGGACTGCCCTGATTGATTTTGGAACCGGCCATGAAGTGACCGCCCTGATCTTTGCTTGATCAACAGCGGCATCGACTGCGGATACCATGTGGCCCAAGTATGCAACCGTCTCCTCCCCAAAAAAACATTTGGAGCGTTTCAGGAAGAAACGATGGTACTGTAGTGTGCGGAGGACGACACAGACATGGCGGAGATGCTCGAACCATGATGGACTGTAGATGGGGATGTCATAAAAGAAGACGAACACAAAACGCTGGAGAAAAGGGTGGAGGATGGAGTTCATCAGCGCTTGGAATGTGGCTGGTGTGTTGGTCAGAACGAACGTCATAACGAGGAACTCAAATAGCCCTTAGTGAGTGCGAAACACTTTGTTATCCACATCGGCTGGATGCATAAGTACTTGATGGTAGCCGAAGTGCAAATCAAGTTTAGTAAAAAATTTGGCGCCGTAGAGTTCATCAAGCAATTCCTCCACAACTGGAATCGGGAATTTATCTTTGATGGTGTGATCATTGAGAGCATGGTAGTTGACACAAAAGCGCCAAGATCCATCTGTCTTTTGACGAGTAATACTGGTGAAGAGAAATCGAAGTACTATGGCGAATAGTCCCTTGCTAAAGCATCTCGGCACACTGTTTTTCGAGCACATCCTTCTGCAATTGGTGTAGCGGTAGGGCCGAATGGCAATGGCATCAGTGCTGCGCTTCAGGTCGATTCGATGATAATAGTCCTTGACCGGCGGCGATCCGTGTGGCTCGGCAAAGAGGCTACTGAATTCCTCGAGTAGATCATCCATTAAGCTGGTACAAGCAAGCAACCTGGCCAACCTGGGCTACATTGGAAGGCCATGCCAGATCACCTTGCGTCCTTCACGAGCAAAGGCCATGGTCATGTGGGAGAAGTCCCAAGTGATCGGTTCGAGCGTATCGAGCCATTGAACTCCCAAGACCACATTAAATTCGTCCAAAGGCATGGCATACCAATCCAACGTGAAAGGTTCTTGTCCGATGCAGATGGGCAAGGCACGACAGAGGCCGTGGCTGGTGACATGATCATCGTTGGCGATTGTAACACTGAGGCCGACTGAGGCTGCATGTGCACGCCGGCGACATGCACTACATGGTCGGTGATGAAGTTATGTGTGGATTCGGAGTTGAGGAGGGCGACCAATGTAGTGGTGCCAATCACCACCAACAAGCGCATGGTCTGGTCGGAGCGGGGCTGAATTCCGGTGAGGGCGGTCAAGGAAATCTCTGGCTCAATATTGGTGTCCGGGAGATTTTCCTGGTCATCGTCGCCGCCGAAGTCCGGATGAATCTCGATAATGAAGAGGTGCTTACAGCGGTTGCCCACGAAATACTTCTCATTGCGTTGGTAGCAAAGCCCTTGTGCACGGCGATGTTCCATCTTGGCCAGTGTTAGCGAGCGACGCAGCACAACTGCCTAGGCAGGGACATGGGTGTCGAGGTTGTCCTTGGGCAGTCTGACAGGCAAAGGCCTGCCGGTCGACCCGGCTGAAGTGGTGGTCGAGCCTAGCAGTCCGACTGTGGTGGACCCGCCAGTCGAATGATAGGGACGTCGTGGGAGAACGACCGGGGTGGCCACTTGCGTGCGGCGCTCTTACGCGTGCGCAAGGCTCATCGCAGACTCAAAGGATTGGGGTGCTTCCAACTCGACATCCATTTGAAGAGGTCGCCGAGACCGGTGTGAACAATTGGATCTATTGGCACTCCCTTAACGGGTCGGTACGACACATGAGAGCGAGGAATTGGTCGGAGAACTCCCGTACCATGCCCTTCTTGTGCAGTGCAATAAGCTCGCCCAACGGATTGCTACGCAGTGCTGGCCCGAAGAGGGTGTTGATCAGCTCGACGAAGTGGCGCCATGATGGTGTGCCCATGTCGCATTCCAAGCGATGGTACCAAAGCTGGGTCGAACTCGTCATGTGAAAGGTTGCTAGCCAAACTTTGTCTTCCTCCATGGTGTGATGTCCCCGAAAAAATTGCTCACAGCGATTGAACCATGGCAATGGATTTTCGTGGCCGTCGAACGTCGGAAAGTACAGCTTGTGGGAGCGAGGAACACCACGGCCAGCAGCGCGCCCTTCCCCCATTGGACGATGCGCCGGAGGCCCCTCCACGTCAGCACCATGGTGCGCCCCTCCCGCTGGTGCCTGAAGTCCATGCGCAGCCCAGCGAGGACTAGGGAGCAGGCCCGCTGTTACCCGAAGGCTGACGTCGATGATAGAGTCGCGGTCGAAGTCGGGGGCCGGCTGCCGGGGGCCTTGCTCGAGGCATGGGAGGGCGAGATGATGGGTGCGTTGTTGGTTGTCGATGTCACGGATGGAGTCGGCCAGCATGTCGATCTTGTCGTAGAGCTTAGTTGACCGAGCTCCATCTGCTTCAACATGGCGTCCAACTTCTTGTTAACCGCATCCGAACTATCTCCTTCCGACATGGTTGGCGAAGCAGTGGATGTCTCTGATACCAAGTTGTCACGAACGGGGAGAGAGCGAATAGGATAGTTGTAAGAAGTGTCCAATGGTCCTGGATCACGACAGCGCGGTGGAGGAGCCGTTGCTACGGCTGCCGCACGTCTAGGATAGGAGGCGCGCACAGGAGAGAGAGAGATTGGATTTTCGGATTTTTCTTGTTTAAAAAGATAATACATAGCATCCTTATATAGTGGATGCGGGATCTTTCTAAGCTAATACGAACTCTAACACAATCCTTCCCGAATACTAATCATCTTCCTAAATTGCTAAGTGTCCTGAAGGGAATTATCTAGGAACCTACCATATCCTGAAGGGATATCCTAACTTATCTCTTCGAGCTAATTACAGAATTAATCCTCATGTTGTTCGGTTGTGTCCGGAATAGCGGGAAGTGCTTGCTATGTTCGTTTCGGTCTCCGCCTGTGTGTGCTAACCAGATGGACCGGAAGGACACCGGTTGGACCGACCCAAGCACCGGTTGAGCCCGTCTCCCTTTTGCGCCATGAGTAGGTCAAGCCCCACATGACAACAAACAAAGACATGACCTAGGCAGCCTCGGTTGCAGAAGTCGCCATCATATCAAACAACTTGGAGGTCCACACTGAGGTTTCTCTCACAAAGTCGAGTACAGATCCTCCACAGAAACAAGTTGAATCTATCCGATATGATGGGCCTGTAGAAGTGTTGACTGCCATCTCCGACACAACGTAAGCCTCTCCGACCACACCGCCTGTGGTGGATGCCCGCAAGCATGCAGGTCACGCCTGGCGAAGCTCAGGGGACCAGCTCGGTGAGCACCCCAGTTGATCATACCAAGAGTGGTCACAGTGACCTCTTCTCTGCGCCCCCGCCACCTGTCTTGCCGCAACTGCCACCGTTTTTGCGGTTCGCCCACCGCCAAAGTCGCTCCTCGGCTTTTTAGCATGGCTCTCGTTGGCCCAATGCCTCCTGACAAGGTTGAGGCGATCAATACATTGTACAAACTTGACGCTCGAATTAAGCTTCGTGGCTAGGGAGAGGGTGGTTTTTCTGGATGACGCTGCTGCTGCAGAAGCAAAACAAACCTTTTGGGCTACTCCTCTCTACAGTATGCCGCGCCAAGATTTCTTTGCTTCTATTGGCTATTATGCTTGTTGTTAGTCCTGGCCTGCGAGGGAAGACACTCAGTAGCATGATTGTCAAGACCATACTATTTGGACAGTGGAGAACTCCATGGGTGGACTGCAAAACCCGGATTAGACTGTGGCCAAGATCAAGGAGAAATCAAGGGCTTGATCCAGCTAGAGAAAAGTGCTTAGAGCAATCTTCCTGGGTGAGTAGCTACTTTGTATCCTCAGGCATTGGGCCACCCGAAAGTTTCTTCTTTTCTTTTTAACCTTTTGTGATCCTTTAAGATCGGACCTCTGTTTTATTCCTACTTTATCAATATAATAGACAGCTCTCCTGCTCGTTTCTTAAATAAAAAAAACAAATACATATAATAAGGAAACAAAGGAGCTTCCGGAATGCGCAAGTTAGTTATGGGAAATTATCCAGTGGCCAGGAACTACAAGTAAACGGTAAGTGACACACTTCTCTAAGCTCCTAATGCACCTAACATTGTTTTGCATAACAAGTAGGAATAAACTTTCAATTTTACAAATTAATAAAGTTGAGAAGCATACTGTATAGTTTCATAAGATACTAACTTATGGTCTAATAAATAATAAAGGTGCATTGCATTGTTTATGCATGCAATTGTTGTGTTACATAGTTGTTATATATGTATTTAGTAGCATGATGCACTGTTTGCATATACACCATATGCGCTTTTCATGCAAACAATTGTGCAAAATTCATGTCTAGTGTGAGAAAAAAAACATGCGGAATGATGTCAATGGCTGACTGGCTGTTCCAAACATGAAATTATTTGGAGCAATGCTACTAATTGAGTTAATTTGGGTTCAAATTAGGTTTCGATTTTTAAGCACTACGGTGCATATCATTTATGAAGACACTCTTTCCTTCCATGCTTTACATGGTAGACTGCATGTAGGATTCCTCCACACTTGTGTTTTCTCTGTATCCATCAATTTAAGATGGCCCAACATAGCTTTAGGTTTTTGAGATTATGCAAAGTATGCAGCAGTATTTGCTCATGTCTGCATTGTGATTTTCCCAGTAACTCAACAAGAGGCCAGGAACGTCCACTTGGTATGCTCAACCAAGTACGGGCAAGTGCTGATTTGGACATTGATATTATCTATCAGTTGTTTTTTTTTTTGGTTGATGAATATGCAAGGTATTGCTCCAACTTTGAAGGATCCCAATTTAGTTCTGTGAAATTTGTTGTCTCATTGGGGAATTTGATTGCTTTTATTCTTTGGCTCCATCGTCAAAACTGGGTAATCCATGTGGGATTGTCATTTTGTAACACTGGTGGTCTTTCTCAGCTGAATTTATGTTGTTGTTGTCTTACTCAAAGTTGATTGCATATGCAGAGCAGCAACCACGAGTTGATTAGCTGGTGATACCTTAACCGGAAAACAGTTCATTTTGGCCAGTAATCGTCTCAGCTGTTCAAAATTTTATGATGATGTTTTCACCATCCAAAAGCAGCATCTGCATGAACACGACTACACGAGGCTGCTACAGAAGCTGTTCACTTTGTCCATTGCATGGTTTAGTATGCTGGTGTCCTTCATCTGTAGACCACTTCAAAAGGAACACATGATGAAGACTAGCACTGTCACTTTTATCGAGCCTTTACTCAGCAGCCCCTCTACAAGCTCACTTTATGGCTCTTGGCTGCTATTGCAAATGGGTTTCAGCAAACTAGAACTGTAGCATGGATAATTCACTGTCCTGTTAAGCCATCTTTTGCACCTTTTTGTAGGTAGTTTTTTACATGCAAGTTACTTCATGAACGGTTCAATAGCTTTTAAGAGAAACCAATGATAAGATATTAACACATTGTAGAAGGTTTTGGCTTATTTTCAAAAGTTAAGTGGAACAAAAACAATATTTACCAACATTTTTTGCCGGCAAACATGCCGTCGGTAATTGCACAAAGGAAAATATGAGGACCAGATTTAGAAGTTTGTCATGTCAATTCAAATCCAGTCAGCAGGAGATAACTGGGCTAGAGGTTGAAAGATCCTTAGCCAGCATACTGCATATCTACATCACAGGAGACTAACATAAGAAAGGAAGAACTAAGAGAAATATTTCTAGTTGCTCATTAACCTAGCCATTCAAATCTAAGCAACCTCATGCACGTATATTACATAGCATGGCAACATTGATTAAACATGTTGCATCCTATCCTGAATCTGTTAGTTGAGATCAGCTCTCGCCATCAGGCCACTTTCATATTCGTCTTCAACCTCTTTGCAGCCTGCACGAACCCGACGATGACCTGCAACTCATCCAATTGCTTCAACATGGGCAAAAGCAATTGGGATTCACAATGCAAACCAGGATGTGTCAGTTTCACATCAGAACGACGCAAGTCGATGTAAAGAATCATGCCACAACTGAATGTTGTTTAGCAACCTGCGACATGAAGTGCCTTTGAACAGCATCAACCAGCTGCTCCCTGGATGGGTTAGGACTTGCATCCTGTTCAGTAAGTTGTCAGTTAGAACAATGAAATATCATTTTGATATTCAACTGCAGGAGCTTGATCTGGGAAGCTGTACTTACGAGATTGAAGTGACGCCAATACCTCCACAGTGCAGTCATTTCTAGTTTGCTCAGGTCAACTTTCTGCAAAGTTTTAAGTTAAAGATTCAGCCACAATGCAAAGATGCAAGGACATCATCATAGAAACTCATACTGTGTCGAGCATACCCCGAGGAATTAGGTCCAAAAATTACAAAGGTTCATAGAGCAAGACTAGATTGACATTGACACATACTGAAAAGTGATTGGAGAGTTCCAAACAATGGTTCCAAGCACACAACCCAAGGAAACAAAAGTCGCACCGTGTGAGCCCTTGAGGACGACGAAACGGACGCCTTGGAGTGGGAATCACAAGACATGGAGCGGCTGAAGGATTTGCTCTGGAACCCCCTATGGTGCCTGCTTCTTGACTTCTGTGGCTTTGGTAATAGTGCGTCATCGGATGCTGCTAGGAAAAAAGTGGATTAAAGAAGACAACGTTAAACAAATATAGCCAAATTGAAGGACATGGTTGGGTGTCATGTAAACCGTGCCTTTAATTAAGTTTACAAGCTAAACAGGTCCGTGACTGGGCACTCCCAACAGAAAATTTGCTTGATACTATAACTATATTATGTCAGCTTTTTGGTGGGGGTAAAAAAGATAATGAGCTTGATACTCATGCCAGTACCCATCCTTTTTTGGAAACCAAAAAAATAGTAGGATCATCTCTCTCCAAACTAGTCAGTCACTCTTATCTGGATACTAACTTTAGTAACAACTAACAAGCTAAAGATACAAACTATTAGAGTGGTTGTAACTAAAACATTATATAACAGTTCTCTCTCCTCTAGTAATAAGCTATAGTATTAAGCTATTGGGAATGCCCTAACGGCATGTGGTTAGTTCTAGAGCCTCATTGTTCTTTTCAATAGAGAATGACGCAGTGAAGAAATTATATAATGAAACCTTCATGGAATTCCTAGATGTGACATCAGGTAAAGATAACTTTGTCTTATTTGTTCTTGGCACATGTGCTTCTTCACTTAAGATAGAACTAAGTATATGCTATTATGCTGTAATACGTGTCTAAGTTAATTGAAATCTGAAGAATTTTCAAAATATAGACCCGATTAAGCCTTGAAGTAGAAGACTAGAAGGCAAACTAAAATAGAAGCAAGCTTCTTTCTGTTATTAATAAAAGGACACAATTTGATCACACAAACAAAAGGATTTAATGATCCCTCCCAGAAATCACTGGCTTCTAAACTCTAAAGTACACCCAAGCTAATCAAATTAAAGTAAACATGTTATGAAAGCAATCATGTAAGAACTAAGAATATCAGCCATTGAGTATGAAACTGAATGAGAAAAAATATTGAAGGTGGATGATGATGGCGGAATAAACATGATCTTACCCATATCTGAATTATTCCACTGCATGTTTTCACAGTCGAACTTATCATCCTCCTCATTGCCAGTTGGGGGTTCAATCACACTTAAAGCATTCCTTTGCAGCTTTACCTCTATGCCGTTAGTAAGAACCTGGAGTTTAACAGGACACCAAAAATTACATTTTTTTTGAAATAAAGTACAAATAACAGGCAAACAGTCACCTGAAAGAAATTAGCCCCTTGTACTGTAATGTATTTATGGGATGTCAAAGCAAAATTTAACACAGTACAGTAGCTTGTTCATATATGGTAGAGCCTCTAAATCTGATCAATCCATATTATTCTATAGTCTAATTTTGTAATTAGCTGGTTGTAGTTCAATGCAGTAAAAACAAATGATGTTTTTAGTTCATCAAATAATGATTTTGACTGGTTATTTTGCAATAAAATAATGACTAAGGGGAATTTCTTTGGGTATTCTGGGGATTTGGTTTAAATATTAACCAAATCGTAAGGATTCGACCAAAATCTCCACTGTCCGAACAGGCCTTCCAAGTGTGATTCCCTATGGTCATTTCATTTCATGTTGAACTTTATTGCAAGGCGCGCACATCCAAAAGGCACTGGGACCAACCAACAGGGTAACAGGCATAAAATGTGGCTGCACTTACATCAACAGACTCTCAACTCAGTCAAACCTTATCTTTCTATGATTGTTTAAAAAGGACCATGGTGCAAGAATGGCGGACAACCATAAAATTAGATAGAAACATAACAGTACACAACAAATAATATCACAAAAAAGGAGCAGAGATAGCCAAATATGTCAAAAAAAAAAAAGTCACATTTGGTGGAACGTCCAAATCATTGCATCATCTAAATGGTCAATACATATGATGGATACATTCTTGTTCGTTTGGAACTGGAAATCAGACAAAACATATCACAAGAAATCATTAAGCCATGATTTTCGATCCACCAACTTGCAACCGTAGCATCATGGAACTAAAAACAATACGATTTGTTACACAAAATTTCCTCTTTTTAAGTAGATCAAACCGTAATAGAACAGAGGGGAAAGAAATCAACAAATGGAGAAATTGGAGCATGATGGCTCAACAATTTACAACCAATTTGAAGACAAAACTGATCCAATCGTTTAAGCGGTGGAACCAATTCATACCATGGAACTTGCACATATTCCCTAGAATATCCTACCAAGTTCCATGAAAAGGTGGGAAGCATACAGCATTTTAACCCAACTGAAACACTCGCTGGAATTTAGATATAATATGGAAACAAAGCCCTCATGAAATCCCACAGATAATGCAGCTCGATTTAAATTCATCAAAGATTGAGCACTGATTGCGACCAGATTCGAACCTAGATATTCGAGATCCAATCTATTAAGCAATCCTGGTCAACAGATTCCACAATTGATGCTGACAGCCCAATTGA
Organism: Hsuehochloa calcarea; assembly: GCA_036346395.1. Lineage (NCBI taxonomy): Eukaryota > Viridiplantae > Streptophyta > Magnoliopsida > Poales > Poaceae > Hsuehochloa > Hsuehochloa calcarea. The sequence goes on along the minus strand of CM070611.1, from coordinate 18,091,425 downwards.
AACACAGATAAACAAAACAGGGAGAGAATGGGGGAAAAAACAAAATTCTCCGGTGCAATCAGGACCACAATCAAAGCACTGAGGAGGCAGGATCCAAATTTCTACCCATAATACCTGACAATAGCTAGATAAAAAGTTCAATTGTGCAAAACATCAAGATTAGTCAATCTTAAGAGGAGTTTTTAATTGGAACCCTAAATGGAGAACAAGATCCAGAGCAATCAATCAGGACTAGCACATTGCTCAATCAACAAACTATCAAACCTAAAACCTCGGTGTAGTAATAAATTGAACCTAAAATAATGAGAGCAAAACAAGATCAATCCAAATTGCAAGAAATTAATCCAGATAAGCTCACCGAGCTGAATTAAGCTAAAACCCCAAAAGCTGAACCTAAGCATAGGCGCTAGAGCAACTCAATTCGCACTCCAAAACCCAAAAGTGACCAATCGAAAAGCAATTCGCATTGCATGAAAACAAGATCTAGGAAAAACAAAAAGGCAGCAATTGCGAGTGGGAACAAAGAATTACCAGCCAATGCCAGCCCCCAAGGCCGACGGCCTTCTTGACGACTCCATGCAAGCCCACGAGCACCGACTTCGTGCGGTTGTTGCCGGTGACCACCACCTTGGTGTGCCGCGGCAGCACCGACATCTCCTCCTCGCCCCAGCCCTCCGGTCCCCGGCCCACCGCCGCAATCATCGTGCCGCCGGATCAAACCTCGGAATAATCCTCTAAATCTTTGCCAATTCCCACTCAATTGGCCCCAATTCCCCTGTTCTCGCAGGACCGATTAGCCAATTCTTGATCCAAGAAATTCCCAAAATTCACAACGGGGTCACACCAAACAAGGGAATGCACTTCCCGGGAACTGGAGATCAAGCATTGGGGACGCAAGATTCGCTCGAATTGCCCCGGAATTTGGTCATCATCACACCAAAACAAACCGAATCTTGATCAGAACAGCCCTCCAAAAACCACACCAAAACCGCACCAATCCGGAAAACCTTCTTCCTCCAGCAATGAGGATCCACAATTCCCACAAATTGCACAAGAACACCGCCCCCTGCACCAAAAACAAGAACACCAACTACCAATCAGAGAAATGCGGGTACAAAAACCCCACGAAAACCAACCGAACCGGGGCAAGAACGCTACCGGATTTCAGAGATCGCGCAAAACGGAGCCCGAATCCGCGCGAATTGGAGGGAAGAACCTGTGGGCTCCTCGAAGAATTGGGAGTACCCGGTCTCTCTGTGTGCTGGTGTGAGTGAAGCAGAGTGTGGATGTAGGTGACTTTGTTGCTTTCGTTTTCCTTTGCGCTCGTAGTACCATCTGCCTGCTATGAATCTCGGGGCGCAGGCGCGGGCCAATGGGGGGCGGAACGCGTGGCCGACGGCCGCCGTCGAGGCAGGACGGGGAGAGGCGCGAAATGACGGGAGTGCCCTCGCGTGGGTAGGGGTGGTGTATTTTATTTGGCCCGTGGGTTCGAATGGTTTTGAATTTTGGAACCGGGCAGGGGAGGGGGTGGATTGGGGTTGTGGACAGTCTTGGTGGATCGGGTGACGGTGTTTGACCTTTTTTCGGTGCTTGTTCACCGTGCACCGGGTTTTGGTGGACCCAAGTGGATAAATAAAAAGATCACGATAGGAGTTTTTTTTTTCCGCTTAAATGATACGGTTCCGACCGGCATTAAGCAAATGTGGCTCTCTACATGTAAGTATTGCAAAAAAATGGCGTTCTAAATGTGCCTCACACCACCACGTGTGTATTTTTATGCTTCTCGCGCTCGGTATCAATCTCGGTCGCACATCTATAACCCGAACAAGGGTTGTGACGACACGTGTTAACTCTGCACGCCCACCGCCCGGACCGCACACATATCGCCCAGAGAAGCCGCGTCTACGCGCTCCCCGCCCGGACAAGCTATGTCCGCACAAGTGTCGCCCGAGCAAACCTCCTCTGCACGGCTAGCGCCTGGCCTGCCTGCCTGGGACGCCTTCACCGCCACCACTTTATTCCCCATCGACATACATCACTTTCGCCCTTTATTCCGTGTCGTCATCCATGTCTCTGCATGTATTTGCATGCAAGCCTCGCGCGTGGGAGGGAATTTCAATTCCTCCTGTCACGCCTATAAATTCTGAGGTGACAGCGAGATGGTTCGCAAACTCTCATCCTCGCTCGCTCGCTTTCTCATTTTCGCTCATTCTGTCGATTTTGTTTTTGCAGACGATTAAGCATTGTTTGCAGTTGTCATTAGTAGCCATATTAGCATGTAATTTTTTTCTCGTGCGTATTTTTTTATTAATTGTGTAGTTAGTTAATTAGTCGTAGTTAAATTTTTGTAGTTAATTAGTTGTACTTATTTAGGCGTAATTAGTTTAGTCTTTTTCAAATTTGTGTAATAAAATTTATGTGTTTAATAGTTGTAATTATTTAGTCATAGTTAAATTAATCTTATATAATTAATTAGTTGTAATTATTTAGGCCTAGTTGATTAGTTAGGAATTAATTAGTCGTAATTAGTTACTGTTAGTTAATTAATTAGTCGTAAATAATTAGTTGGAATTAATTAGTCGTAGTTCATTAAGTCTTAATTAATTAGCCATCATTAATTAGTCATATTTAATTTAGTCATAGTTAATCAGTCGTAATTAATTTAGTACCCTTATTAAGCTGTAATTAATTTTTTCCAATTAATTTGTGGTAATAAATTAGTTGTAATTATTTTAGTGTTATTTAATTCATCATAATTAATTTAGTCCTGAATAATATACTTTTCATTTTTAAGTCATAATTATTTATTTATAATTCATTTGTGGTAATTAATTAGTCCTGATTACTTTAGTGGTATTGAATCACTCATATGAATTTAGTCACAACTAATTTAGTTGTAATAATCTAGATGGGTGGAGGTCTTGAATCTTACATTAACAAGGTCAAAATTAAGGAACAAACAGACAGTTCCTTCTCGTCAGACAGACAGAATAGCGTGCAAAAAATAATTCATAACTCCTAAACCATAAGGCGGAATCTCGTTATATCAGCGGCCATGGAAATATAAAAACCCAGGCTACAAAACTCTAGTAGACGAAAATATCATATTCAGCTTCTAAGACGCCAAAACTAGGCGCACAACCGACTATACAGATTGGATCTAATAACAGAGGCAAAACGACCCAACTAATCGAATCGAATTCTCATTTTTATGAATCAAACAGCAAGGGGGAAGCCATTGTTACCCTTGTAGAACCTCAAGAAGACGCTGATCAACCTCCCGAAGGTTTTCCCCTCTTCTCCTCCTTCCCCTCTTCAATGGTCGGCCACACGAAGGAGACGAACGACCGGCGGCGACAGCAGGAGGAAGCGGCTTCGAGGGGAAGAACTTGGGGCAGCAATGGTGATCACTAGGGCCGGCACCATAGGAGGGAGGTGGCACCAAGGACCAGCAGGGGCGCCGGTTAGGGGGGACGGAGGTGGCGGCTATGGGAGGGAGGAGTGGAGGAAGTGGGGGCGGCTAGGGTTGGGGGTGCCCCATCCTCTTGGCCGGCCTCCCCTAATGGGCATCCTGGGTCGCGGCCCAGGTTGGCGATAAAATGCCGAAAACCCCCTCTCTAAACCAGAATTTCTAGTTCTTTCAATGCCTTTTCTGTCCCGACTTCTTTTCAATACACCCGATTCAAATCCGGGTTATTACACCAAGGCACCGACATCATTAAGGGTTCCCAGTGCCCTGCGTATGAAATTCACGCACACCATCGGCTTCTCATATATTGGCGCCTCGGGCTGGGAAGTAATCTGCATGTACTGGCCCCATGCTATTCTTCCATTCACCCAACCCTTCCCTATTCGTGCAGGTGATCCTCTCGATGACAAGTTTATTCGTCGTTGGTTTCATATCGACCTCCTAGGATCGACTCCTAAGCTCGTAAATATTCATCGTATCGAGCCCCTCCGCCCAGATGTAACAACCTAAAATTCAAGTTTCAGTTGAAAATAAAGATTTAATTATTTTTGTGGAATTTTTTGAAACTTTTAAAAAAATTTCCTTAATTATTTCAAATCCAAAATAATTTATTTGCAAAACTATTTCCCATCTTTTGTTGGAAATATTTTATTTAAATCCAAAATGTCTTAGAGAATTTTCTCATAATTTTTGGAATTTATTTGCTATTTTATAAAGACTTTTTGAATTTTTGGAATTATTTCAATTGGAAAATAAGTTAAAAATCGCCGCACAGTATCGGGCCGAATTCTCCCAGTGCCCACTCCTGTTCACCCACGCCCCGGGCCAATTCGGCAGCTGCTCGGCTCGTTCCCCCGTGCACGATCGGTGCGGACGGTCCGATCTAAATCGGACGGTCGACGCTCCGCCCGCTCCGTTCTTCCGCCGATAGGTGGGGCCCCCATAGCACAGTGCCTTCGTCCACCTCTCTTTCTTCCTCCCGCGTCCGCGCGCCTTCGCCGCCATTAATGGCTGTTTCAGAAATTTTCAATTCCTCGTTTCTGTCCCGAAATCTTCGTGCTTTAGTGCGCAATCAAGTCGCTGGTTATCGCCGCACTCATTCCCGACCGTTTCTTCCCTGGATCATACGCAATTACGCCGGGAGTTCGTCATTGCTGCCGCAACCTCCACGCACGATCTCCGCCTCCTAGCCACCCCCCGGCCTATAAAAGGTAGCCCCGGGTGCTCACCATCTCCCTTCACCCGGCACTCCAGCTAACCTCGTTCCAATCTCCCTCTAGCGCTCGCATTTTGAGTTTCTCCGGCGATCCCCAAAGCTCGGTTCTTCTCCAATTCTGGCGCCGTCTGAGGTCCTCCGGCCAGCTCGACCGCACCCTCGGTACCGCAGCATCATCGCCTACTTCGTGCACACCTTCTTCCGACCGTCGACCCAAAATCGCACCCACCAATTGTCGTTGCCTACGACCTTTCGCCCCTCCACCACAAGGTAGCACATCAGATTCCTGGCCACCCGCTCGTTCTTTTGCGCGCATCAACGGAGCTCGTCCTGGCGCGTAGCGCCAGTGAGCTCGACTTATTTGAACCACCGTGAGCCGGGGCGACTGCACCGCCACCTCGGAGCCACCTCAAGACGACTCAACGATGAGGGTTTACGTGGACGCCCACATGGCTGGCCACATGGCACTCTCGCCAGCGCATGCGCACCCCGTTCACTGTTCTGTGAGCTGAGTCCACCGTGGACTTTGACCGTTTCGTGGACCAAGTCTATGACTGTGGGGCCCCACATGTCAGTGACACAAAGCCATTTCCAGTTGAAAAATAATTTGATCGAAAATTGGAATTTTCGTACGATGACGTCAGCACGCGCGATAATTCGAATTTCCTTTTTCAAAAATTATTTAAGAAAATCAATAAAATCTGATTTTAGTTTTTTTTTCTTTAGTTTTAAACTTCGAGGAGGTCGTATTTCTTCATACGACCTCCGATTTAGATGAATCAAATTTCTAAATTTGTATGAATTCAAGATCTAGCTAACTAAACTAAAATTATTTCATTTGGAGTTAATTTTAATGTTCTTTTGAATTTATTTTAATTTGGCTTCTTTTCGCGTATAGATTTTGACGACTCCAGAGAGCTCGATCCATCTAAAGAGTTAGAATACCAAGACTTCGAGCAAGGCAGGTTATACCATTGATCATATTGAATCCAGTATTTTAATATTATTTAATTCTATTTTTAAATTACTATTGCATGCATAATTTTATTCAGTTATTTTATATTCTTGTTCTAAATTCTCAGTTAATCCGGTTCCTTTGTATAGCCAATATTGTATGTTGAATCGTCATTTCCTTGTCACCTTAGTCAAATAAAAATTTAAAAAGAAAGATATGCTCAGACATTGCTTAGATCATAAATATTTAATTTTGGGGAATTTTAGCCAAAAAAGCAAGTTTTGATTAAAAGCCCGTGACATTGTTTTGTCATGGTGGATTTTTGCAAATATCTTTGAAAAATAAAAAATAAAAAAATGGGTTTGGACTTGGGCGAAATGGAAAGCTGGTGGATACAGGTTTATGCACGGGCTCGATCCGGGTAGGATTGAGGCCCAGGGGTTAATTTTGAAAGTCACCCAAGTTAGTTAAGAACCGGCCTTTGAGCCGCATCTTGCAAAGCTCCACCGTACTACCACATGTTCTGTATGTGCAGAACTAGGCTTATTAACTTGTCATACCTCGCTGTTTTATGTACCATTTTGTTGAGTGGATGTTGTTTAAACATTATTCCCACCTGGCGCAAGAGGGGGCTTCCGGCAAGTGGTTAACCCAAAGGAAGTGAAAGCTTAGTGGGCGTATTAGCAGTGAGGTGGAATATTTGAAACGCCTTGTGATAATTGCTTAGTCACACGCCTAAGAAAGCGTGTATTGACCGATATAAAGAGCAAATGATCTCTTGTGGGTAAAGTTGTACCCCCTCTGCAGAGTGTAAAACTATTCGAATAGTTGTGTCAACGGTCATGGACATGCTGAGCAAAGCCGCTTTAAGTTAGACTTTGTTTTTTGTTTCAAAATATTTTTAGTAAATAATTTTAGGATGGTGAATCCATGTGGTAAAATTGGGCAGATAGCCATGTGTTAGGAGGGTATCCAGCACCATGGTTCATATGAAGGTTATCCACTATAAAACTGATAATTTAAAATATGATTCTAGCTATGGATCAAAAATGTTCCTTGAAACTTAGTATGGTTATTTAAAACTAAAAATTCTATTTTACGCAAATAAACCCTATCAGTCTCATTTGTCTACTTATGCATACTTCATATTTTCTCTATTGGGTGTAATTTATGAGCACAGAAGTTGTGCTCACTCTTGTTGAATAATATTTATTCAGAAGAAGACTTCTATCCAGACAGTGAGAATCTAGACGTTTAGGCCTACGCTCCCAGACGATTGCCTGTGGCATATCGTGTGGTCTACTACTTATTTATTTTCCGCTATGTTATTTTAACTAGCATCAGACCCCATGTTGTAATAAACTCTGATTCATATTAAATAAATGTGTGATATGACTGTGATGATGTTTTTGTTGGACTGTGTACACTGGAAATCCTGGACTAGTGTGGGAAACACAAATAATTTAGGATCCTTCGTTTCCGGGTTCGACAAAAGTGGGAGTATTTCTAAAAAATTTTAAAAAATAAGTCCTTAATGGTTTGATTCCTTTTAGGTCTACGCTCCCAAACGATTGCATGTGGCGCATCGTGTGGTCTATTACTTATTTGTTTTCCGCTGTGTTATTTTAACTGGCCCCAGGCCCTATTTTGAATAAACTCTGATTCATATTAAATAAATACGTGATATGATTGTGATGACATTTTTGTTGGACTGTATACACTAGAAATCCTGGACTAGTGTGGAAAATACAGAGAATTCGAGATACTTCGTTCCCAGGTTTGACACTGGACCACCATGTATTGACACCTCGACAGGTCTAACCCATCGGGTTCGACCCGTACGAGACCATTGCTATAAAACACTACCAAGTCTTGCATGTTCGAAATTACCTAAAGCCACAACAACCCGATTTGCAGTACGTGATATAACAAAAATGGTATGTAGTTAGCACTAATTAAACATGACTAAACTAATTAATACTAATTATTTACGAGAAATTTATTCACAGTATTTACACACGACACAAATAGTTACCACATATTACATGCAAGTAATCAATTAAATACGAGTAATGAAATACAAATAAATAATTAATTAGCAACAAATTTATTACTTGTCAAAAAATTACTTACGAGTAATTCATTACATCGAAATAATTGCCATTGAATTAATTATGATTAAATAATTAAGAATGATTAACTATGCACATACGTAATTAATCATAATAAATTATATTTATTTAGTCACTACTAATTAACTATGAGTCGTTAGTTACCAACAAAGTAATTATGGCCACCTAAATTCAACCACTCCATTTGCTCTAATGTAATTACCACTAATAAACTATGACTCAAACAATTACGACTTATTAATTACCACTGATTCATTACCACTAAATTAATTATGACTAATTAATTATGAATAGTTAATTTCCACTAAATTAATTATGCCTGACTAATTACGACTGATTAATTACCACCAATTTTTAACCACTAACTAATTCATACTTAAATAATAAAGTCTAGTTAATTATGACTAATTAATTACCACTAATTATTAAGCACTAGTTAATCATCGATACATTAGTTACGGCTAATTCATTACCTATTAATAATAAGTAGTAATAAACTACACCTAAATTATTAGCAGCTATTTAATTACCACTACAAACTACATTAATTAGGGCTAGTTGAATAAGACTAATTAACTAGGACTATAGTAATAATGACAAATGTAGTGGACAAAAATTATTTGCCCTTTAGGGGATCGTTGAATACTGATACAGTCCTAAGAACTGCCCCAAACTTTAATCTCCAAAAAATATTATATTCTCTGTGTTCTCAGCGAAGAGCGCGAGAACGAGAACGAAATTGAGAATGAGTGAGAGCGAGAGCGAGCGAATCCGATATTTATAGCTGCATGAAGGCAATTCCCGCAGACAACACAATGAGAAATCTGGAGGAGTTGTCGGGTTCAGGGTTGAAGGATCGTGGGAAGACTACGATAGCACAAAACAAAAATTTTACCGTGCAACCAAGGAACATCCGCTAGTAATAGATCAAGAGATTACCACTAGACGCGCTGACTCGTAGCGGAAGTAGAGTCGATGTAGCGACTTGATGCGGTTGTAGTCGTAGTCGCCGCGCGTCTGCTCCTCTAAGTAGTCATACTCACCGCGCGTCTTCTCCCACGAGTAGTCATACTCGCCGCGCGTCTGCTCCTCCCAGTGGATGTACTAAGTTGCGGATCGTCCTAGTGACGATGCTTCGCAACAACACCTCCAAGATATCCACACGTACGGGGCAGGGACACCACGCGCTAGAGTGCTAGCACCGGCGGCGTGGTTGAGAAAGGCATGGCTATTAGGGTTTTGGGAAGTTCTTCTAAAGATCGTCATCACACCCCTTGCCACCGCCCCTCTATTTATAGGTGTGGATATCATGGGGATATGCTCCAGATCTTAGGATGATGTGACAATTGGCAATGGCGTTAATGGTTTGTCGTTTCACGGGTTTTCGACAAAGTTTCAGCTCTGTTCAGACTTTACGGGCGGCGCGTCTGACCGCCATAGACGGCGGTCCGACCGGTCCCAAATCGGTCGGACCGGCCATGTGCGCTTGGTCGGACCGGCCGTGACAAAAGTGGTCAAAGCAGTCGGGCCAAAATAGAGGGTGTAGGCAAGTGAGGATCCCATTGTTCTTGCTCCCATAATTTTTGGAGTCTCGATAAAAGTTCTATTGGTTTAAAGTTTCCGAGGTTTCGGATTTTGGGGTTGAAAATTGGCTAAGTCCTTACGGCGGTCGACGCCGCCTTTGGCGGGTCCGACCGGCAAGCCAGCGGTCGACCGCCCCGGGGTGATCGACCGGTTGTTACTTGAACGTCGCTGTCGTGGCGGCGTTGTTCGCTAGTTAGGTCAAAGTCATGAGTTTGATTGCATATGTGTTGCATGATGCATGTTTTGACTAACGTGGGTCAAGTTGCGAAGAACTTGTTCCGGCTTCGATTTGCTTGTCTATTGTTGTGCGAGGTTGCTTGGTGGTCAACGACGGTCAACGGCGAGGATGATCGGACGAGGCTTGGAGAGCTTAGGTCGAACGATCGGCGATGCGGGTGAGGTCAATGAAATCAAGTATGGTGCGAATGGACAAGGATGACCGAGCAGACGGTTGGGGCGGCCGGTTTGATCAAGCGGCGCGGAGTCGGTGCAAGTGCCATGGTGGTTTCGGTGGGAGCCGGATGGGAGAGACTTGCCGACATGGAGAGGCCGGTGATCAACCTACACGTATGAGCATGCGAAGTGCAAGCGAAGATGGACTCGGTCTTGGAGAAGGACCGAGAAGGGTATTTTGGTAATCTTACCAAATATCACCTTGGTGACCTTTTGCCTACCCACGGCGCAAGAGAAGCGGTCTAGGTTAAGAGGTGTTGTAGGCGGCGCTTTAAAATGCGTCGTGTGTGACCCGTTTGTGTTGGGCCTTAACGGAGCCCATTTGAGTTAATTTTCTAGAAGGTCTAAGTCTCCACTATAAATAGAGGAGGAGGTGGCTGCACCCCTTTCAACCCTTCAATCATTATTGAAACCCTAGTTTTGGCTTAGGAGAGGATTAGTGGAGGTTAGGGTTCTAGAGAGTTTTGATTTGATCTTGTGCTCTTGGATTGAGCTTTGTCCTCCATTGATGGAGTGGTGTAAACCCAAACCCTATAAATCAATCCAAAGAAAGCTTTGATCAAAGATGTGTCTCTTTGCCCTTCTTCTCTCTATTTGGTGATTTTGAGTCTTTCTTTGATTCGCATGTTTTTGATTGATTTCTTTACATGATATAGCTTGTGTGACATGTGGGAACACATCTAAGATCATCTTGATCATCAATCACCCACGAGCAAGTTTTTGGGTCACGTTTCGTTTTGACTCGGTTTTGAACCATCCATCTCTCAAACTGAAAAATGTCGTAACTTCTCCATGGATCTCCATGATCTTCGATTGGAATAGGTTCCTGACATCCTAGAGAAGGTGTGTTCCAAGTTTCATGAAGTTTGGAGTTGTAGATCAAAAGTTAGACCTATTTGCAACTTCGTTTTTGGGTGATTTCCTTTGTTCATCGGTGGAGGTCGACCGCCTAGCTAGAGGTCGGACCGCCCCTTGGAGGTCGGACCGCCCCGAGTAGAGGTCGACCGCCCTTCTCTTAGGAAATTAAGTTTCATTGTTTTTGGTTGTTTTGCTTGGGTTTTGATTGGATTCAATCCTAGTCTTCCATTGATCTTGGTATATCGATCTTCATAGCTTCTATAGCTATTGGAGTGAAATTTGTGTTGAATCTAATCGAGGTTGAAAAAGTGAGCGTGCTCCTATTCACCCCCCCCCCTCTAGTCGCCTTTTCGGTCCAACAAGTGGTATCAGAGCCCGGTTAGTTCAATCTTGATCTTAACCGGTCACTGAACTTGGCGATGGATAAGTACTCCACCAAGCCGCATATCTTCGATGGGCACGACTATGCCTATTGGAAGAATCGCATGCAGTCTTCCTTGAGAGCGAAGGACAAGCTATATGGGAGGTTGTTCGAGCCCGCTCGTTCTTCCGAAGTTGTTACGGCTTCAATGACCCTCTTGGCTAACAACAATAAGGCAAAGAACCTCTTGTATGGTGGGCTTGGTAGGCGAGTATGATCGAATTTGCAATCTTGAGATCTGCGCATGCGAGATTTGGAACACCTCGAAACCTACCATGAGGTTCGCCTCAAATCAAGAAAGTACGCCTGCATACCTATAAGCGTGAATATAACAAATTCGAGATGCGTCCTGGAGAGAGCATCGATGACATTTTCAGTCGCTTCAACAAAGTGATTAATCAGATGAAGGCTGTTGGAATTGAATATTCTCAGTCTGAAAATGCCACCCACCTCTTGGCTGCAATCAACACCAAGGAGTGGGAGATAAAGGCTACCGCCATTGAGGAGAACGTCAACCTCTCTGATCTGACTTTGGAGCTGCTCTATAGTAAGCTTAAGACTCATGAGATCAAGAGGATTGATCATCCCAAGAAGGAAAATATGGCCTTGGTAGACGGACCGCTCAAGAGAGCTTCTGATGGGTCTTCTGAGTCTTCTTCTGGATTTTCGCTTGCTGGTTTATCTGCAATCCATGAAGAGGAGTTTGAGAGTCTTCCGAGGCCGAGTTAGCCCTCATAGTCGAGAAAAGCCACACGGGCCTATAACAATATGAGAAACAAAAGAGAGGAGGTCCGTGACTTGCTATGAGTGTGGTGAGCGATCACATCCGCAAACCGCCCCAAGTTGAAAGGAAAAAGCAACCACAAGGAAGGAAAGCCACTTGGAAGAAGCCTCAATGGAACAAATCAAGATTTGATCTTGCCAAGCTCACAAAGGCGACTCAGGGTTCTTGCCGCTTTTGGGGAACAATCCTTAGCGATGTGGACTCGGGAGCGAGGATGACAAGGAGGAGGAGATCCTCAAGACAAGAAGAAGGGAAGGCCAAGGACTTCACCGGCGTTTGCTTCATGGCCGACTCAGACGACGCCGACGACGATGAGGTACTCTCTCCTATGATGTCCTTTACGATAGATGCGAAACTATCTTTGAGCAACTCATGAGCGAGGATAAGGCGTTAGAGTATATCATGGCTAGAAACAAGGACTTAGAGTCTCAAGTAGATAATTTGACTTTAGAACTTGCAAATACTAAGACTCTTGAATCGATGAATGTTCTTCTGCCATGCTCTACACTCGAATTTGCTAAGCGCAATCCGCTCATGATATTGCTTTGCAACAACTTGAAAATGCTAGGATTGAGTTAGTTGAGGTTAAATCTGCTCCTTGTGAAAAATGCTTAGATTCCAGCAAGTTGGTTGCTCTGGTCTTTATTGATCCTAGCCTTTGCTCTTTTGCATTGAACGCGAACATGAAGTTAAAGATATCTTAGAAGCGTTAGAGCTAAATATGCCAAGCTTAAGAACAAGATTGAGTCTTCTACATGTGCTTCATGTCCTGCTCTTAAACTTGAAATTGCTTTATATAAGGAAAAATATGCTAGAGCTATTAAAGGCAAAACTTGTGAGTCATGTGTTAATCTTGAAAAGAAAATGCTTATCTTAAGGATACCTTAGAAAAATTTTCTAAAGGTAAGAAACAATTAAACATGATTCGGACAAATCTAAGACTCCTTATAAGAAGCAAGGATTAGGATACAACTCTGTCCAAGATAATTCTAAGCCCCAAGTAACTCAAGTCTTGGAAAATGGGTTAGTTGAATTTAAAACCCAACCCAAAAACTACTTTTAAATCTGCGGGTTTTGCCCAAACTTCGTTAAGTCAAAGGGTGCCTCTCCCGGTGGTATCAAGTACCATTGCACCTATTGCAAGAAGAATGGACATTTGGTTGAGTTACATTGGCGAGGTTGAAAAATGATAAGAAAAATTTTGCTAGAATTTCACTCAATCAACCTAGAGCTTTTATGAGACATGGTAATGTAGAAAAGAGGAAACTGGTTTAGGATTTGTGTCACATGCTCATCATCATGTTCCTAGGCAGGATAACTCTTATGTTAAAGTAACCATTGCTCATAATGAGAACTTCAAACTTAATCAAGGATAGCACTTCGCTTTGCATACTACTCATGAGACATGTGTCTCGAGATCGGGTTCCCAAGTCTTGTTTAACTAACTTGATGATTGAGACACATTGTTCTTCCGTGCCTTGATTTTCGGGATTACGCGGAAAGAGGAAGGACACGTGGTTCGTCGACTCACTATTCACGCCACATGACCGGAGACTCAAGATGGTTCACCTCCTTCACGCGGTCGACGGTGATGAATTCATCACCTTTGGAGATGATAGGCAAGGCGGATTGAAGGAGCAGGATCGATCGGGGTGAGCGACAAGTTCATCCTCAAGGACGTCGCCCTTGTGGACAAGCTAAGGTTTAATTTGCTTTCGTCTCTCAACTTCTTGATGATGGCTATGAGACTAGATTTAAGAAAAATGCTTGTCGGTGCTTGATTCATTTGGTGAGCTTGTTTTTGGGATTACTAGAGTTGCTAGGATCTTTGAGGTGATTTTTGAATCTCTTCTTTGGTTCTCTCAAGTGCTTAATTTCATCTTCTTCTTACGAGTTCGGCTTTGGCACCGTCGTTTGGGGCACATTGGTTTTGATCATCGACGCGAGTTAGCAACCTTGAGCTCATGAGAGGTTTGCCTAAACTCAAAGCCGTCAAGGATGTCAGATGTGCGCACTGTAGGCATGGCAAGCAAGTTGCCGCCTCACACCCATCGATGACTATGGTCATGGACCGACTGACCGACAGTTGCTTCATATGGATCTTGTTGGTCCCGCTAGGTTCTGGTCGATTGGTGGAAAATGGTACATTCTTGTCATAGTCGATGATTTTCTAGATACACTTGGGTGTTCTTTCTCACTTCGAAGGATGAAGCTTTTGATCATTATCATGATCTTGTTCTTCGTTTGGCTTCTGAACTTCCAAGTGCCTTGAGAGCGATCCGCAGTGACAATGGCACGGAGTTCAAGAATGCATCTTTTGCTTCCTTTTGTGCTGAGCGTGGAATTGAGCATCAGTTCTCCTCCCACACGTCCCTCAACAAAATGGCGTTGTGGAAAGGAAGAACAGGACTCTAGTTGAGATGGCTAGGACAATGCTAGATGAGTATAGCACTCCGAGGAGGTTTTGGGCCGAAGCTATTTCTACTGCTTGCCATATTGCAAATCGTGTCTTTTTGAGACCGTCTTTGGGCAAGACTCCTTATGAGCTTCGTTTTGTAGAAAACCCTCTGTCTCGCACTTTCGAGTCTTTGGATCCAAGTGTTTTATTCTCAAGACAGGAAATCTAGATAAATTTGAGTCAAGAACTTTTGATGGTTTATTTCTGGGTTATCCTGCTCATTCAAGGGGTTTTCGAGTTTTTAATGCTGAAACTAACCTGGTTCAGGAGACATGCAATGTCACTTTTGATGAGACTAGCCCTGGAGCTAGATCAGATATTTCAGGTGATACACAGGTGACAGAGAGTATATTTGTAGAGGAAGATGATGATGGACTCGATGATACTCTTCCACTGCTGCTATTGACATTCCTATTCCTGCACAAGAACCCGCCGTGACTACTTCGCCTTCGGTTGAGGCACTCTGCTGCATCTTCATCATCAGCAGTACCTGCGGAGGTCGAAGAGGTACTTTCTTCTCCGGGTGCGCCACTTCACATTCAAAAGCAGCATCCGCCGGATCAGATGATAGGTAATATCCATGAACGAGTCACTCGCTCCAGGTATCATGATCCAAACCTCTATTCTCATTCTGCTTTTGTAGCTTCTTTTGAACCCCGCGATATATCACATGCTTTATCTGATTCGAGTTGGGTCAATGCCATGCATGAGGAGTTAGAGAATTTTGAGAGGAATAAGGTTTGGAACCTAGTAGAACCTCCTAGTGGTCATAATGTTATAGGAACGCTGGGTCTTCAAAAACAAACAAAATGAGGATGGTTACGTGGTTAGAAACAAGGCTAGGTTAGTAGCTCGGGGTTTTAGCGAGTTGAGGGGTTAGATTTTGATGAGACCTTTGCTCTGTTGCTAGACTAGAAGTTATTCGCATTCTTCTTGCATTTGCTGCCTCTAAGGGCTTTAGATTATATCAGATGGATGTTAAGAGTGCCTTTCTGAATGGTTTTATAGAGGAGGAGGTTTATGTTAGGCAACCCCCAGGCTTTGAGAATCCCAAGAACCCACATCATGTCTTCAAGCTATCCAAAGCCTTGTATGGTCTTAAACAAGCCCCTAGAGCCTGGTATGATAGACTTAAGACCTTCTTGCTTAAGAATGATTTTGAGATGGGTAAGGTAGACAAGACCTTGTTCATTCTTAGGCGTGGCAATGATTTCTTACTTGCTCAGATTTACGTTGATGATATTATCTTTGGTGGTTCTTCTCATGCTCTTGTTTCTAGCTTTTACGAGACTATGTCCAGGAATTTGAGATGAGCATGATGGGAGAGCTCAATTACTTTCAGGGCTTCAAATCAAGCAATGTAAGGAAGGATCTTCATCCATCGACGAAGTATACTAAGGATCCGCTCAAACGCTCGACATGGGTGATCGCAGTCGATCGCCACTCCCATGGCGACTTCGATCGCTGGATCCGGATGAGGAAGGAGAAGCCGTGGATCAACGCGAGTACCGCAAACATGATCGGCTCCCTCCACATACTGCGGCATCAAGACCGGACATCCACTTCACGATGCGCCTCTCTGCGAGGTTTGAGCGTCTCGAGAACTTCCCATCGCCAAGCGATTAAGCGCATATTCGGTATTTACACTCTACCCTCAAGATGGCATTTGGTACTCTGTTCTTCTTCTTTATCCATTCGGGGTTTTCGATTACGATTTTGCGGTCGTCGGCGATAGGAAGAGTACCTCGGGCACTTGTCACTTCTAGGCACTTCTCTTGTTTCTTGGTCTTCTAGGAAGCGGTCCTCTGTTGCACAATCTCACGAGGTCGAGTATGTAGTCTTTGCTAGTTGTTTGTAGTCGATTTTGTGGATGGTATCCACTCTTAAGGACTACGGGTTAAATTTTGCTAGTGTTCCTCTTTTACGTGATAACACTTCGCTATTAACATTGCTAAGAACCCCGTGCAACACTCTAGGACCAAGCACATAGACATTCGATATCACTTCCTTAGAGACCATGTCGAGAAGGGTGATATTGTGCTACACTTCGTGAGTCAGAGGCTCAATCTGGTGATATCCTCACCAAACCTTTAGACCCAACTAGGTTTGCCACCTTAAGAAGCGAGTTAGGGTAATTTATCCCTATGGGTTGGTTTGAGGGGAGTTCGATCTTTTCGATCTTACCTTGTTCTTTTGATCTTTTATTGTTCTTTTTCGAACTTGTTGATCTTTTGAACTTTTTAGGTTTTAGGCTTTTATTGCATCGCATTGTATCATATTGCATTCATATGTAAAATACTTCAAATGGTTTGAAAAATCCAAAAGATGCATTGTAATATAAAATTTTACCTTATCTTTTAAAATTGATGAAGCTTTGCCTATTACCCTTTGGAGCTTTAGTATTTCAATTCTTGCTCAATGCCATGTCTAGTTCTTTGACTTGCTAGAATTATCATGCTTTTACATGTGTAGCTAAGTCTTTGCTATATGAGCTAGAACTTTAAAACAAACTCGAACTAAGAAATTGCAATTTGTGGATGTTTTAGCGAGTTGCGCAATTAGTGCTCCTTTTGTGACATTGGCCTGTCAATTGCTTTGTTAACTCTTTGATCTAAAATTGACCATTACTTGAGCTTTTGTGTTCTTGAGATTCTAAAATGCTCTTGTGAAAAATTTAAAAAATTCAAGATTGTCTTATGCTTAAAATGTGCCAAACTATTCTTACGAGGCGCTTGTCAAATGACATGAACTTGGAGATAGTTTGATGATCGAGACGATCTCATGGGGATTGCTTGTCGAAATGACATGAACCTCAAGATTTGTCGCATACAGTAGAAGCTTAGAAAGAGTTTGTGGATGGCTCCTAGTCCGAATCTTCTTTACTAAGATATACCTTTAATCAACTTTTGGTCAAGCTTAGGATGAGTTTGTGGATGGCTCCTAGTCCGGGATCTTGTCACTAAGTTAGATCATTAGTCAACCTCAATATTCAATTCAAATGAGAAAAATGTTGACAAATGGGCGTTTACAAAAGATTGAGCAAAATGATTCAATACGGGACTTGATTGACTCTTAATGTGGTCTTTGTTAGATTTTTGATCTCACTTTGACATTTTGACATGGCCAATTTCACTTTAGGATCCTGTTGATGAACTTCTTTGAATTTGAAGCGTTGCTTAAATTGATCAAATCTATTGCTTTACTTTTGAGCCTTGGTGCTTAGCTTTGATATATATGTCTTACCATGATCTTGCTAGCCTGTCAGGCTTGATATGTTGTTTGTGCAATATTAGAAATGCTAGCTAGTTCTTTTGGGTAATCTCCAAAGCTTCTTGTAATCAAAAATTGAAAAATACAAAAATAAAGCCACTCCATTACACTTCATGCATACTTCTTCTTTTGCTTCTTTCTTCATTTCGCAAATTGCTATCTCTGGATGAGAGGAAGGCGTGATTCCTTGATGACTCCATTGTCAAAGGGGAGAAGATATTTCGATGTTGGGAGAAGTTTATACAAAGGGAGAAAGTTGGAGAATTTGAAATTTTTCAAATCCGAGGATCATAGTGAGGGGAGTTTTGAATTGCATTCTTATGGTCTTATTGACTCTTACGAACTTGAATTGCATTTATTACTCCTCACAATGATCAAAGGTCAATTGAACAATTGTTCTTTCATATGGACCTTAAGTGAGATTTTTGACTTTTCCGAAATCAAAGTTTTATGCTTTCTTTTGCCTTATCTCACTTGTCTATGCTATTCGATGCCACTTGGTCATTTCCATTGCTTTCTCTTGCTTATGGACCAAGTTGTGCCTTTGTGCGCAAAAACGAAAGTATTTTACTTTTCAAACCTTCAAATTACATTTTTCGGATTATTGCCAATGTGTTCATCAAGGGAGATTGTGGATATCATGGGGATATGCTCCGGATCTTAGGATGATGTGACAATTGGCAATGGCGTTAATGGTTTGTCGTTTCACGGGTTTTCGACAAAGTTTCACTCTGTTCGGACTTTTCGGGCGATAGGGCGGTCTGACCGCCATAGCATCGGCGGTCCGCCGGTCCCAAATCGGTCGGACCGGCCATGTGCGCCGGTCGGACCGGCCGTGACCAAAAGTGGTCAAAACAGGCTGGGCCAAAAATAGAGGGTGTAGGCAAGTGAGGGGATCCCATTGTTCTTGCTCCCATAATTTTGGAGTCTCGATAAAAGTTCTATTGGTTTAAAGTTTCCGAGGTTTGGATTTTGGGGTTGAAAATTGGCTAAGTCCTTCTGGCGGTCGACCGCCTTTGGTCGGCGGTCCGACCAAGCAAGGCGTCGGCGGTCGAGCCGCCCCGAGGGGTGATCGACCGGTTGTTACTTGAACGTCGCTGTCGTGGCGGCGTTGTTCGCTAGTTAGGTCAAAGTCATGAGTTTCATGCATATGTGTTGCATGATGCATGTTTTGACTAACGTGGGTCAAGTTGCGAAGAACTTGTTCCGGTTTCGATTTGCTTGTCTATTGTTGTGCAAAGTTGCTTGGTGGTCAACGACGGTCAACGGCGAGGATGATCGGGCGAGGCTTGGAGAGCTTAGGTCGAACGATCGGCGATGCCGGGTGAGTCAATGAAATCAAGTATGGTGCGAGAATGGACAAGGATGACCGAACAGACGATTCGGCGACCGGTTTGATCAAGCGGGCGGGAGTCGGTGCAAGTGCCATGGTGGTTTCGGGGGCCGGATGGGAGAGACTTGCCGAGCATGGAGAGAGCGGTGATCAACCTACACGTATGAGCATGCGAAGTGCTTGCGAAGATGGACTCGGTCTTGGAGAAGGACCGAGAAGGGTATTTGGTAATCTTACCAAATATCACCTTGGTGACCTTTTGCCTACCCACGGCGCAAGAGAAGCGGTTTAGGTTAAGAGGTGTTGTAGACGGCGCTTTAAAATGCGTGCGTGTGTGACCCGTTTGTGTTGGGCCTTAACGGGAGCCCATTTGAGTTAATTTTCTAGAAGGTCTAAGTCTCCATGGTGCTGAATTTGAAGCGTTGCTTAAATTGATCAAATCTATTGCTTTACTTTTGAGCCTTGGTGCTTAGCTTTGATATATATGTCTTACCATGATCTTGCTAGCTTTATCGGAGCTTGATATGTTGTTTGTGCAATATTAGAAATGCTAGCTAGTTCTTTTGGGTAATCTCCAAAGCTTCTTGTAATCAAAAATTGAAAAATACAAAAATAAAGCCACTCCATTACACTTCATGCATACTTCTTCTTTTTGCTTCTTTCTTCATTCTGCAAATTGCTATCTCTGGATGAGAGGAAGGCGTGATTCCTTGATGACTCCATTGTCAAAGGGGGAGAAGATATTTCGATGTTGGGGAGAAGTTTATACAAAGGGAGAAAGTTGGAGAATTTGAAATTTTCAAATCCGAGGATCATAGTGAGGGAGTTTTGAATTGCATTCTTATGGTCTTATTGACTCTTCTGAACTTGAATTGCATTTATTACTCCTCACAATGATCAAAGGTCAATTGAACAATTGTTCTTTCATATGGACCTTAAGTGAGATTTTTGACTTTTTCTGGAAATCAAAGTTTTTATGCTTTCTTTTGCCTTATCTCACTTGTCTATGCTATTCTGATGCCAGCTTGGTCATTTCCATTGCTTTCTCTTGCTTATGGACCAAGTTGTGCCTTTGTGCGAAAACGAAAGTATTTTACTTTTCAAACCTTCAAATTACATTTTCTGGATTATTGCCAATGTGTTCATCAAGGGGGAGATTGTGGATATCATGGGGATATGCTCCAGATCTTAGGATGATGTGACAATTGGCAATGGCGTTAATGGTTTGTCGTTTCACGGGTTTTCGACAAAGTTTCAGCACTGTTCAGACTTTACGGGCGGGTGATCTGACCGCCAGCCATAACGGCGGTCCGACCGGTCCCAAATCGGTCGGACCGGCCATGTGCGCCGGTCGGACCGGCCGTGACCAAAAGTGGTCAAAGCAATTTGGGCCAAAAATAGAGGGTGTAGGCAAGTGGGGATCCCATTGTTCTTGCTCCCATAATTTTTGGAGTCTCGATAGAAAAGTTCTATTGGTTTAAAGTTTCCAGAGGGTTTGGATTTTCGGGGTTGAAAATTGGCTAAGTCCTTACGGCGGTCGAGGCCGGCCTTTGGCGGTGGTCCGACCGGCAAGCCAGCGGTCGACCGCCCCGAGGGGCTATCTCGACCGGTTGTTACTTGAACGTCGTCTGTCGTGGCGGCGTTGTTCGCTGGTTAGAGTCAAAGTCATGAGTTTGGTGCATATGTGTTGCATGATGCATGTTTTGACTAACGTGGGTCAAGTTGCGAAGAACTTGTTCCGGTTTCGATTTGCTTGTCTATTGTTGTGCGAGTTGCTTGGTGGTCAACGACGGTCAACGGCGAGGATGATCGGGGCGAGGCTTGGAGAGCTTAGGTCGAAGCGATCGGCGATGCGGGTGAGGTCAATGAAATCAAGTATGGTGCGAGAATGGACAAGGATGACCGAACAGACGATTCGGTGCGATCGGGTTTGATCAAGCGGCGGGAGTCGGTGCAAGTGCCATGGTGGTTTCGGTGCGAGCCGGATGGGAGAGACTTGCCGACATGGAGAGGCCGGTGATCAACCTACACGTGGCGGAGCATGCGAAGTGCTTGAAGATGGACTCGGTCTTGGAGAAGGACCGAGAAGGGTATTTGGTAATCTTACCAAATATCACCTTGGTGACCTTTTGCCTACCCACGGCGCAAGAGAAGCGGTCTAGGTTAAGAGGTGTTGTAGACGGCGCTTTAAAATGCGTGCGTGTGTGACCCGTTTGTGTTGGGCCTTAACGGGAGCCCATTTGAGTTAATTTTCTAGAAGGTCTAAGTCTCCACTATAAATAGAGGAGGGAGGTGGCTGCACCCCTTTCAACCCTTCAATCATTATTGAAACCCTAGTTTTGGCTTAGGGAGAGGATTAGTGGAGGTTAGGGTTCTAGAGAGTTTTGATTTGATCTTGTGCTCTTGGATTGAGCTTTGTCCTCCATTGATGGAGTGGCTGTAAACCCAAACCCTATAAATCAATCCAAAGAAAGCTTTGATCAAAGATGTGTCTCTTTGCCCTTCTTCTCTCTATTTGGTGATTTTGAGTCTTTCTTTGATTCGCATGTTTTTGATTGATTTCTTTACATGATATAGCTTGCTGTGACATGTGGGAACACATCTAAGATCATCTTGATCATCAATCACCCACGAGCAAGTTTTTGGGTCACGTTTTCGTTTTGACTCGGTTTTGAACCATCCATCTCTCAAACTGAAAAATGTCGTAACTTCTCCATGGATCTCCATGATCTTCGATTGGAATAGGTTCCTGACATCCTAGAGAAGGTGTGTTCCAAGTTTCATGAAGTTTGGAGTTGTAGATCAAAAGTTAGACCTATTTGCAACCGTTTTTGGTGATTTCACTTGTTCATCTTTGGAGGTCAGACCGCCCTAGCTAGAGGTCGGACCGCCCCTTGGAGAGGTCAGACCGCCCCTGAGTAGAGGTCAGACCGCCCTTCTCTTAGGAAATTAAGTTTCGATTGTTTTTGGTTGTTTTGCTTCGGGGTTTTGATTGGATTCAATCCTAGTCTTCCGCTGTACTGGTATATCGATCTTCATAGCTTCTATAGCTATTGGAGTGAAATTTGTGTTGAATCTAATCGAGGTTGAAAAAGTGAGCGTGCTCCTATTCACCCCCCCCTCTAGTCGCCTTTTCGGTCCAACAATAGGCATCCATGATTGGTCCCGAACTTGAGGCCCATTACGAACTCGAGGCCTACAAGAATTCGGATCACCATTCAAATCAAATCCCAGCCCTTTAAGTGTGCGACCCTATAGGTTCATGTGTAATCGGTTGTGACTCGGAAACTCTTTTCCAACCACTAGTCGTCTGTGAGACCCCGGGTTATCAGTCTTGTAATGCTTAACCATCCATTCGGTCCTAGCATCACAAATCAAATAAACCGAGACTCGAGACATGTATACTTCCCAAAAATGCAGTATACACACCCCTTTACAAAATTCATGCATCAATTCCATTCATTCACATAGAACCGAAACAAAAGCACAAACCAGAAGATAAGCTAAATAAAGGATAGTTATTATAAAAGAGAGGCCGACCGGCCAATACATATAAATACAAAAATAAACAGCGGAAGCAAAAGTGCCATAAGATGGCTATAAACAAAAGAGCCAATCAGTGTGCCTTTAACCACAAGGCAACCGAATAGGACCCATAAGCTAGTCGTCGAACCATGACACATTTCACAAAAGTGAGGCCCTTGGGGCTCACCTTCCTCCTCTGCAACAGATAGTTAAGCAAAGCACATGAGTACAAAAATTGTACTCCGCAAGACTTACGTGTAGAATAACAGACCTATACATATGCTACATGCAAGCTTATTTAAGTGGAGGCTGCATGTTTCATTTTCGGCACAAAGCAATCTTTATTTGCAATCATGTAGTACATTTAAAAGCAAGTTGACAAATCTGTTTTTAATGTTCAAATAACAGTTGACAACAATAATAACAGTAGATAGATGACAACAACAGTCCTGGAAGTGACTAAACCATTAGTCACCACAACAATAGCATGAATTACCCATTCATACCAACCATGTCAAATATTAATTTAAAAGGTTGTAGTCTAGTTCTTGCACGACCTTACCAAGCATGTCCATAACCTAGGACGAGGCTATTCGAATAGTTTTATCTCTGCAGGGGTGTACCAATGTACCCACACGCTGAGACCGCTTTTGCCAAGCTATTAAGCACACTTCCTTAGGTATGCTTAAGCGCGGCTAAGTCCTACGAGACATTTCCAATATTGTGCATTAACTGCGAGTCGCCCGTATGGATAGAAACCCATACGTTATGTCGGAGTCATCGTAAAGCCTCGGTCAACTACCCATCGCAGATAAAGCCTTGGACAACTACGATGCCCCCGAGGTGGAGAGCCTACCCGGAATCTCCACCACCGCACACCCAACACAAGAACACATATCCTTTTTCACACAACACACACAACCCCCTCCTGCGACTCGGAGATAACACACGCCAAAGTACTCAGTCAAGAAGGGCCCATATTCCCTCTCGCATGTTAGCACCGCAAAAGCGCTTGGCTTAGTGACACAAGTAACTCGGTCCTTGATGACCTAGGCACCATTCCATTCACACCAACAGATCACACCAACATACCATTGTGCCCAAGTCAAAATAATTTTATTTTCAGTTTTTGACTTTACAAAATAACCAAAGCACAAGTGCTGGACATAATGGAATAGTAAATAGATGTGTGATCAAGATCATCGACTAAAATCGATGATCGCCCCTTACTACCGAAACTAAGCATTTCTAAGCAATTTCAATTCGCAATCTACTAAGCGACAAGAGCTCATCCATCGAACTCTCATCACAGCAAATAACCTAGGCTCATGGTAGTAGAGGATAATCAATTCCTACAGATTATGCAACTATAGGATTCTAACCATAATTTAAGAACAACATAGCAATGCATACATATAAGTTGAAATCAATATATTAGACTTGAAAAATACTGGGATTAACATGATCAAACTGCTTGCCTTGTTGCTGATGTTCAAGATGTTGCAGAGGATCACTTAGGTGATCAATGTGCTCTTTGGAACTTAACAAGAAAGCGAAAAAAAGAACCGATAAGAACGAAGAACACAAAAAGACTCAACAGCAACTTTCTCCAACTGTTTTGAAAATTTTAAAGCAGTAAGAGTATGATTTATAAGGAATTTAGCAACAAGAACCAATTAATTTGGATCCTTAATGTAAAAGATATGAGAAAACAACTCTGCCTAGCCTTATAAATCATAAATGTTACTATTCATTGCAACTAAATCTTAGCAAAAATTTCTGGAGATATAATGAGGTTAGAAACATTTTTAGATTAAAGTCCAGTTAAAAACATAACTAACAAAATTTGAACCAACCGAAAAGGAATTAAAATGAAATAGTTATGTATTTTACAAGTTAATTGCATTTTTTAGTTAACAAATAAACCTTTCGGGAAAACCTGAGATTAAATCGACGTGGACGAACTTGGACTGTTGATATTGGATCCAACGGTCCAAGCCCACAGGACAGCGCGCGTCCAAGCGGCTCACAACCCCACCGTTGGATTTAGATCCAACGGTCCACGTGGATGGAGATGTTCGGACGGTCCGAACGTTCAAATAGATGTGGGCCGTTGATCTAGAGATGGACGGCTCACAACGAAGGAACCTTCGACCGGTCCGAAGGTTCACGCGAACCTGAGTCGTAGATTCGAAATCCAACGGCCCACGCGCGCAGAGCACAGCGCGCGCGGCTCATACGTTCACCGTTGGATTTAGATCCAACGGTCCATATAGATCGAGACATTCGGATGGTCCGAACGTTCACTCGAATCTGAGCCGTTGATCTAAAATCCTACGGTACACAAGGATCGCCGCGTTCGGATGATCCGAACGTTCACGCGATTGTGGGCCGTTGATCTAAGGATCGACGGTCCACAGCGAACTACGTTCAAAAGCTCGCGCCCAGTTTTGTCCGACAAAACGATGGCGAAAGGAGGCTCACCGCCGGCGACTCTGGTCAAGCGGTGCTAGCAAAAGCCCAAAATGGGTTCTCAATAACCTTGCGCACCCAATGGGACCAACAATTACGGCTACGGCGGTCTAGAACGCCGACAAGCCGGAGTTGACAGAGATGACCAAAAACGGCCGAAAAACGAAAAATGCAAAGGAGCTCCGCTGCGGTCCAAGTAAGCGGGTGCCAAGCAACTAAGGACTAATATGGAGTTACCTGAGCACAGAAGAGGCACAGAGAAAGGTTGGAGCTGCCCCGGTGATGAAAAGAGTTGCTTTCGGCCGAAAATAGGAAAATCCAAATTCAGTCAAGCTCTGAGCAACATAAACAAAATTGAGTGAGGGTTAAGCTCAAGAGAGTAAAGAGGGAGTAGAAGGAGCAAGAAATGAAAGGAGAGAGCCACTGCTGTACCGCCTTCACCGCAAGCTCGAAACTCAATAATGGCGGCAGAAGTGCTTTCGGAGGAATGTAGCTCAAACAACCACTGAAGTGCTAGCTAGATTTGCGGAGATGCTAAAGTAAACCAAAGGGGAAGCAATGAAGCTTAAATAGAGAAAATGGCAGAGAGCAACGGCGATATTTCTCCTCGGGTCAACACTGCCATGAGAGCACTTGAGAGCGGCGGAGGCGGTTGAGCAATGGACTTTGAGGCGGTGCGATGGGCAATTAATGCGGCGAGAGAGTCGTTTAAAGGTGACCACCGAGGTGACTCAACGATGCGCTCTTCTCCTCTGCTCATGCCATTGCTTGACTCAAACGCACGCCCAGACTCGAGGAAGGAGACGACTTGTCCACCGTTGGATTGAAATCGGACGGTTAAGATGAACAGGACGATCGGCCGGTCCAAACGTTCACTTCAATCCAGTCCGTTGAACTAAGATCCAACGACTATCGTTGATCGAAATGTTCGGACGGTCCGAACGTTCACACGCATATGAGTCGTTGATCTCCGATCCAACGATCCGCGATACTTGCACCCGAGCGACCGCGCCGGGTGTAGTTAGTTGATTGAACCAAGTCACTTGACTCGAGCCCGAGTCTGACTCGAACCCAAGGAACAGTGAAAACGAACTAGGGTTTGAATTAACAGCTGACTTTTGGGGAATTTGCTTAAGGTAGCAAACAAGCTCCAAAAATCATGAAATTTTAACAGGATGCTTCTGACTACAGGATAAACCTTACATAAAATTTCTAGAGATTTTTATGCACAACTTTTTTCTCAAGAAATTCCAGAAGGTGTGAATTAGGGTTTGACCAAGATTTGACTTTGTTTGACTTGCCTCCAAAATTATCAAATAATTTCTAAAAATCACGAAATAATTCAGAGGTGTTACCAAGCCTCCCTAGAATTCAGGAAAAATACTTACATGGGGTTGGCATAAGATCTTTACCAAGGAGGTTTTTTGATTGGAGTCAATTGAGGATTTTGATTTTGATTTCCATAATTCCTTTACAAGAATTACAAAAATGTCCAAAGACTTCAAGATACAAGAAAAGTTTTAATTTCTCCTCATTTTCTTACATTTGAAACACAAATCCACATTTGAGATGTTACAAAACCTCCCCCTTTACAAAAATCTCGTCCCGAGATTTGGCTCACTCGGTAAAGAAAGAGGGATAGTCTGCACGGAGACGATCTTCCCTTTCCCAAGTAGCCTCATCCTCAGAATGGTTCGACCACTGAAATTTAAGGAATCTAATTGTTTTATTCCTTGTTCTTCGTTCAGCCTCATCGAGTATGCGAACAGAGTGCTCGCGATAGGTCAAATCCTCTTGGACATCGAGAGTTTCCAACGGAGCTTCCTCTGTTGGAACACGGAGGCACTTCTTTAGCTGGGATACATGGAAAACATCATGTACCCCCTCAAGTGCAGCTGGCAACTCCAACTTATAGGCAACAGCTCCCTTCTTCTCGATAATACGGTAAGGACCGACATATCGAGGAACTAACTTGCCCTTAACGCCGAAACGTTGATGGCTCTTCAAAGGAGATACTTTGAGATAAACAAAGTCATTAGGCTCAAAGCTCAACTCACGACGACGGTGATCCGCATAGCACTTTTGCCTAGATTGAGCTGTGCGTAAACGATCACGAATAAGCTGGACTTGACTCTCGGCCTCATTGATCGAGTCCGGACCAAAGAAAGGTCGTTCGCCGGTCTCAGACCAATTCAACGGGGTTCTGCACTTTCTCCCGTATAAGGCCTCGAAAGGTGCCATGCTGAAACTGGCCTGGAAGCTGTTATTGTAAGAAAACTCAGCGAATGGCAAGCATTTCTCCCAATTCTTCCCATAGGAGAGGACACAAGCACGGAGCATGCCTTCTAATCCGTGGTTGACCCTCTCAGTCTGGCCATCAGTTTGCGGATGATATGCTGAGCTGAAAGAAAGGCGAGTTCCCATAGCCTCTTGCAAACTTTGCCAACACCGGGAGGTAAAAAGTGAACCACGGTCAGAAACGATCGTCTTAGGTACACCATGTAAGCTCACGATGCGAGCAATGTAGAGATCTGCCAGTAGACTTACGCTGAGGTTTGTCCGTACTGGCAGAAAATGGGCTACCTTCGTCAATCGATCGATGACAACCTAGATGGAATCCTTGCCCTTGGATGTTCGGGGCAG
Organism: Hsuehochloa calcarea; assembly: GCA_036346395.1. Lineage (NCBI taxonomy): Eukaryota > Viridiplantae > Streptophyta > Magnoliopsida > Poales > Poaceae > Hsuehochloa > Hsuehochloa calcarea. Next base: position 18,063,852 of record CM070611.1, on the reverse strand, counting down.
ACCGATGATAAAATCCATCCCGATCGAATCCGACTTCCACTCGGGAATTGGCAAAGACTGAAGTAGACCAGCTGGACACTGATGTTCGGCCTTAACACGACGACACACGTCGCATTCGGCAACGAACTTCGTAATTTCCCTCTTCATTCGGGTCCACCAAAATCTCTGACGGAGATCTTGATACATCTTCGTGGCCCCGGGATGAATAGACAAAGGCGAATCATGAGCTTCGCGAAGTATCAAATTCTGCAATTCCAGGTCCTTTGGAACCACAAGGCGTTGCCCGAACCTTACAACACCATGCTCATCCTCAGAGAAGCACTTGGCTGTTCTGTTCTTGACATTTTCCTTGATGTTGTTCACTCCAACATCCGATTGCTGAGCGATCTTAATCCGATCCACCAAGGTTGGTTGCACAACCAAGGTAGCGAGGGAACCATGCTCAACTAAATCCAAGTTGAGACGCTGAAATTCCCCCAGAAGGGTGGGTTGACGCTCCTGGAGCAACAAGGTATTGCAATGTGCTTTGCAACTAAGCGCATCGGCAACGACATTAGCCTTACCCAGATGTAGTGAATACCCATATCATAGTCTTTGATCAACTCCAACCATCTCCTTTGCCTGAGGTTCAGGTCAGGTTGGGTGAAGAGATACTTTAAGCTTTTGTGATCCTAGTACACTTCACAACGATTACCGATGAGGTAATGTCGCCAAATCTTAAGTGCATGAATTACAACAGCTAACTCCAAATCATGGGTAGGATAGTTGAGTTCATGAGGTCTCAATTGCCTTGATCCATAGGCCACTACCTTGCCTTCTTGCATAAGTACACAACCGAGTCCTCGACAAGAAGCATCGCAAAAGATATCGAAGCTTCGATGGATATCGGGAAGAACGAGAATGGAAGAGGTGGTCAAACGCTTCTTGAGTACTTGGAAGCATTCCTCATAAGCATCGGACCACAAGAACTTCTTGTCCTTCTTGAGCAATCGATTTGTCCCTTGTGCTGAGACAACCAATCCATGCCAAGAATCACATCTAAACTTGCTGAATGGAGGAGGATAAGATTTGCTAAGAATCCTACTCCTTCGATCTCAATTGGGACATCCCTACACTCAGATTCAACTCTCAACTCCGAACCAGGAGAGCGAATGAGCAGCGGGACCCGAAAAACAAAACCGAAAGAAGGCAAAAAGCTAGCGACTAGGGGAATGGAATATCACCCTAATCGAAAGCCAAAAGCAGCAAGTAGCTAACTTTAAAAGGCTTATAAAAAAGACTCCAAAATAGCAAGAAATCACCCAAAACCAACGCTCAACTTCCCACACAACTAACCCGTATTGAATGAACGAGTAATTGATTGAGAAGACAAAAATCAGAATATAACACAAGATCTAATACCACTAAAGACAAGGTTAAATCAGCGAAATTAGTGTTAGATACATAGCTAACTAGTATCACATCTTACCCTTCTATTCCCACAAGTTTTAGTTGATTAACCTTTCATTTTCTACCCTGTTTAGAACCTTTGAGCTTGTTGTCCGAAAATTAAAAGATCGCTGTCCAGGTTTTGCATCCAAGCTTCTAGTCGAATTTATCCATTCCAGAAACTTCAAAACCTTGTAGGGGGCAGCCAACACTTCAATTTGCCAAACTCATTAGTTTTCAAAACCCAATTAAACGATAACAACTATCTTTGAAGAAAGGAGAGGTAAACCATCTTTAAAACTCAATTCAGAGTAAGATGGGAGGAGAAAGCTAAGATAGGTAAGGAGTAAAATCTGAGAATTATTTAAGCTTTCATAAATCATTTGATACTTTCAAAATAAGATTTTTTTCCAAAATATCCTAAAACGACCAAGCTTGGGTTACAACGGTCAGTATGGCTCTGATACCAAACTTTGTGAGACCCCGGGTTATCAGTCTTGTAATGCTTAACCATCCATTCGGTCCTAGCATCACAAATAAAATAAACCGAGACTCGAGACATGTATACTTCCCAGAAATGCAGTATACACACCCCTTTACAAAATTCATGCATCAATTCCATTCATTCACATAGAACCTAAACAAAAGCACAAACCAGAAGATAAGCTAAATAAAGGATAGTTATTACAAAAGAGAGGCCGACCGGCCAATACATATAAATACAAAAATAAACAGCGGAAGCAAAAGTGCCATAAGATGGCCATAAACAAAAGAGTCAATCAGTGTGTCTTTAACCCACAAGGCAACCGACCGGATGTAACACCCTGGCTATTCGGAAGCCAAGATGTCACGTAAAACTATCAAACTACTAAGAATAGCATTAAAGCTGGATTATACAGATTCAATCAACAATAATTTCTAAAGAATGACCATAAGCGATCACGATTCATGGAAAAGAATGGATAAGCAGATATAATACCACGAGCAGTCAAGCAATACCAAAGTTGGATTATTACAAATCTGAAATTTATTTAACAAGTTAGCTTGGTGAAGGTAATAATAATTATTACGATTGGATAAAAGTGAAGTCGTGTGTCGAACTACCCCACCAAATCACCTTGTCTTCTCCTCAATTACCTAATTAAAACATACAAAGCAAGGGTGAGTCGAAGACTCGGCAAGTACATACAAGAATAATCAAACATAGAGTGGACAACACAATCCGGTTGAATTACGAACAAATCTTGGAACACATATATGATTGAATGGAATGAATACATGAATGGATGGAATGAAAGAATGCATTGAAGGAATGGACTAATCACGACTTATCTGGGTATAGCGAGTGATACACCGTCGGTGTTCACTTAAGCCCGCATTTGAAAGCGGGGACCCAATCACCGTATGAAGAACGTTTCATCACGGTGTCCAAGTGCCACATTGGAATGGTGGTCAACACTACCCACATTGGAATGGTGGGTTTTCAAATGCCCATCTTTGGAATTGATGGGTCTTTCAAATGCCCATCTTTGTAATTGATGGGACTTACTAAAAGAATCCACTCCGTGGTCATAATGAATTTTATGAATGAATATGATGATTTCTCATGGTATGAATGAATAACACACATTAGTGGAAAAGACACATGGCATTCAACAACATGTGTAAACAAGTATGAGTATGCATTCCCACACAACATAATATATCAAGGATGCCACACAAGTTAGTTGCATGTAATGGAATGCAACAAGCTGAAATGAATGCTAATTCTTTAATCACAAGAATCATCTTCTTGAAATAAAATAAACATCGGGATGGATAGAAAAAGGCATTCACAATTTATTCCAACATCAAGCAAACAATTGGAAACATCACCAAACAAACATAGGGTACTTGCCTTCCGCGATGTGGCGTAATAGGAGGACACGAAGATGCCCTCCACTCACCGCCTCACCGCCCAAAATCGGCGTACAAGGCGGTGCTGACAAGGGAAAGCGGCTCCAAAGGGTGGGAGGGGAGAGAAATATGGAGTTTCGGGTTTGGGGTGGAAACCCCTCTTATGGCCGACCACCACATGGGCCCTCTGGGTGTGGCCGAGCCAGTTGCCGTGAAATCACGAAAACCCCGGTGAAAAGATGATTACGGTTTTCGATTAGCTCCATCTTAGAAACTTTTCTAATAAGCCAAATCACCTTGGGGTATTACATTCTACCCCTTAACGGAATTCGACCTCGAATTCTAACCGCAACTAATACGAGCAATTTCCAAGGAGTTGAATTCAACGGATTTAACATGTACCGAAACAAGCGGTGCGATCTCGCTCGCGCATGCGAGACTCTATCTCCCAAGTAGCCTCTCTCTCGGAATAGAGAAACCACAAAGCAAAGATGTGAAGCGACGTCTGACCTAACAATCAACTTGAACTTTCTAGGTACACTCATCAGAAGAGGATCGAAGGTAAGACCTTACTCGATGGTCAAGCGTGTTTAACTTAATCTCAAACTTTGAATGGTCTGCTGCTCTCTCGGCACCAAGACGCACCTTACGTTGCGTGCCTTGGCGTATGTACCCGTGACGGTCAAAGCGATAAGCCAGCTTCCTAATTTCTTCTACTGTTGGAGATGAGGAGAATCCAACTGAAAAATAGAGAGTTCTCATCGCAACCACGCAATGTTAACTCTTCACCAAAATGGTTAAATCCCAAATGTGACTATTCATCAGTAAAACAATTCCACTTCCAATGAATCAATTTGCGAAAGAACACCACGAAAACTAAAAGAGAAATTTGCTTGAATACTCAAATCAAATATTTCTTTTACTCATTGAACTGGAAAGATTGATCATGCCAACACTGACCCCAACTCAAAGTGCGAAAACACTTATCAACGACACAAAACCCAAGCGAGAAGCAAGGAAACACATCATTTTCGAAGAAACATCCTTTCTTCCGCTTCTCTCTTGAGAGTAAAACTTCTCTCAATATTGGAATTAATTCATCGCATACCTCAAGAGATTAAACCTCTTAATTGAACATTATCAAATTATGCTCAAACTAAAATACATCATCCACACCATCTCGCAATGCTATCCAATTCGTTACTCTAAAAATTCAATGAAGGTTTTCATACCTCCGATAATCACCAACCTTTTAAATCTGAATTGAAGTTCTAGAATTTCACTATACCGGTGTTAATCAGTAGTAACACTTTTGGACTTACTTGAAGTCAAACATCTCAGTGAATCAATTTCCCTCCAAGGGATACAGATCAAAACCATTTCACATTCTACTACTCCTCCGCTAACTTGGTAGCAAAATATCATTACTACGATTACTCATCCACCACCAAGCAGTTGCCAAACTTTCACCTTGCAAACACTTCGCAACACAAAGCGTGATCCTTTCTCAAAAGGAAGAGGCGAACAAAAACAAGTTCATTCATACGAGCGTTGCTCACCACGGCCAAGAAACCAAAAGAAATATTACGCTAAAGGTGATCTTGGAAAGCGAAAACTAAGTTCGCGATTGAGGGCACACATCCCTCAAGAGAGAATAGCAAATAACATCCGATCTGAAAGAAAGACATTGCGATTGAAACTCGACATCTCTTGGCGGAAAGAGTAAGAGGTTTAGGAGCGATTCAAATAATCACAAGTTACAAAACTTGACTCAAATTATCAAATACTCTCTGCACTCTTTCCTTTAACACAACAATTAGTTCTTGAACTAATAACACCTTGCCACATGAACAAAGTAAGTTCTTGATTCAACCCACGGAACTACTTAAGAACAAATAAAATTTTCAACACGCCAAATTTGTTCAAAGCAGTTCATCTACTCATGAAACATGTAATCCAAATGACCTCGACCACAAAACAAGCATTTTCCTTTACAGGACTTCACGAAAAGCAAGCGGATTCTCAACGAAAGCAGCGAAAATTTCTTTTGATTGCAACCTCACTTTGCGAACTCAAACCAAGGAGCCTTTAGGACTAAATCACACGAAACTCTTAAGAAGCAATAGGATATATCCATGCACCCTTTTACTTAAAACAATCTCAGTTACCAGAATATTCACGAACTCCAAAAGGTCACGGAAACTAAACTTGAAGTATTCTCATTTAGGCGGTATCACGAGGTGATTATTTTTACAACAAGTTTCAACATCAATCTCACAGCGTCAATTAGAAAACACCTCGAAAGACTCATGCGAAAATAATGGGTCGAATATTTCTCAAAAGAAGAGGCACATGAAAGCGATTTTCACCAACTAGAAAATCATTTACCACTCATACAAACAGGACCAAGGAGAAAACCAATTAAGCAATGAACTCATTGAACATAAGGGGAGTCCACGGTTGAAAGCATAAGCCTCAAAAGAAGAGAATGTCGACCTTAGCGAGATAAGAACAACGAGCATTCAATATCAAATCGCTCGCATCATTTGAAGAACTATTATAACTTTACAACAAATTGTTTCTGTGGCGGACTTCGTTTACCAAAATAAACTTGAACCCCCAAAAGGTCATGAACACAAAACTTGAAATTGGATCATTTTAGAAACAACAAGAAAGGTGGTCAAACTTCTTTCTCTATAACAGAATCAACCTTACTCTCACATTCTTGATCGTGTCAATAAACCTTCTAAAGGAACATGACAAATCGGGTCATAAAAATTTTAGCATCAAATGGAATTATAATAACAACTTATTCTAGAAAAGAATTCTGGTACGAAAACCACAAAGTTGAACAAACGTCACACCCAGCACTACAAAACTCTAGAGAAAGGGGATTTCGACACTTTTCTTTTCAAAGGGAGGTTCTAAACTCCAACACTCCAAATATTCCAAAGAAATGAACATAGTCGAAATTTTCTTCAATGAACTTTGTGAAAGAAAATTTTCATTCTCCAAACTGTCAAGCGGATAACCGAGCTACCCTTATCAACAAGAGATAGGGCTAACATAAAGAGAACGATCTTGTCAAGAATAACGTTCACCAACAAACAATGAGAGCTCATGACCCGAAAGGCAAGAAACTATTTTGAAAAAACAAATAGGGTATAATAGAAACCCGTAGCCCACAATCTTTGTTTGGGTGCAACCCCCGACTTAAGCATAACCAAGCACTCCAAAAGGGTTTTAACGCTTTTCTTCAGAAAAGAGATGCATCAAATTTCAACAAGCAGAGGGTTCCAAAAGGAATATATTGAGCCAATGCTTTCTCGTGTTAACGATCTTGCAACAAGAATTCTCATTAGGCAAACCATCAAACGAGTAAATGAGTCGCTCTTTTCCAATGAGAAAGAAAGAACAACTATGAAAATATCAATGTTGCCAATTTACAAAGATCATTCGTAGTAAAAACAATTCGATAATCGAAAAACAATAATGTTTTCGGAGTACCATTAAAGGCCTATTTAAACTCGTCTACCAACATCATGAACCCAAGAGAAATTCATCAATCGCCACCGGACAAGAATTTGTCAAATTCGAAAATGTGTGAATGAATGCTTACATTTGTGAATGAATGCTTACATTTGTTCGTATTTGTAGATGAATGCCATGTGTTCTTTTCATCTATGAGTACTATTCAATATTGACATGGGATCATCATGACATGCATACATTATTTTGGTAAGACCCATCAATTCCAGTATGGGCACTTGAAATCCCATCAATTCCAAGATGGGTACGTGAGTCCACCATTCCAATGTGGGCCACGTTACGTGAGTCCACCATTCCAATGTGGGCCACGTTGGACAGTCGTATGAAACGTTCTTCATACGATTACTTTAAGTGAACACCGACGGGTGATTCACTCGCTATACCGGTATATGCTGCATTATGTCCAATTCCTTCAATGCATCATTCCACTTCATCCATTCATAAATTCGTTTCCAGTATATGTTCAAATGATGTTGGTGATATATTGCTCATGGAATGTGTGATTGTTACATCTGATTACTTTGTTGAGTCTTTGGCTCATTCTTGCTTTGTTGTTTTATTTAGGTAAATGACAAGGAAGAATGATCTTGTGGAGGGTAGTTCATCACGATGCACTCACTTAGTAAACCAAACATTTTGAGGACTTTTCTTGTCGTTAATTATGACTCGTGTTGAATTGTAATAAGCCGGTTTGGTCATAACTACCTTATCTTTCCGAATTGTTTACTTCCATTTCGTTGATTAAAACTTGATGATGAATACTTGTTTAGTATAATCTTAATACTTGTTTCACCTTATCATGCGATTCGATGTTATTCAATGGAAGAGTAGTGGTTGTAGGTGACATCTTGACTTCCTTATAGTCAGGGTGTTACAGTTGGTATCAGAGCGGGCTTTAGGTCCGTGGTAATTAAGTTATTAAAATGACACCTTTGTACCTGATGGGTGGGGTTTGGGAAATCCATTGTTTCGCATTTCTAGTGATGTTGTTCATTATGTTGTATGGTATAGAATTGCTACGTACTATCTTTCTTGTTATTAATCTATGTCGTGATGCGATATCCTATATATCTATGAATTATCCTATGATTGTCATGAGATGATCCTATATATTCATAATTGATTGCATTAGTTATGCGATCCGTAGCGGACGTCGGCGGTGAGTTCGTGGTTGTTGTCCAGGTTTTGCGAGGCTACACCCTTATTCGTGTTGTAATAGTAGAGAAGTTCTTACCCTGTTCCATAGTTACGTGTTGAGTCCGAGCTCATTGATGAAGTTTTGTCCTTCTCAAGTTTGTATCCGGTTTTCGGTTGTAGTTTCGATAGTTCGTGAATTTCTTTTGAATGGAGGGTTATAATGCGATGGGCAATCTCTAGTAGATTTCGATCGTTCTTTGAAACAATTATTGTTCCTTCAACTATTGTGATATTTACGCTCCACGTGGCGTAGTTAAATTGCAAGATTTACCTTTTCACGGAAGTTTGCTTTTACCTGTTGGAAAATTCAACCCGTGTGTTCGCTTGAGGTTTGGGCATTGGCGATTTCTTTTGCAAGTTCTTTATCAAGTGCACAATGATCTTGCATATTTCTTTTGGGATGCTTTAGGCGGTGGTTCTCTTCCTTGATTTGATTTTGACAAATTCTTGTCCGGTGGTAGTTGATGAATTTCTCTTAGGTTCATGATTCATGGTAGTTGATGAGATCCAATAGGTCTTTAAAGGTTCTCTGAAAATATTATTGTTTTTGATTGTTGAATTTCTTTTATTTTAAATGATCTTGACAGTTGGCAATATTGATATTTCCATGTTTGTTCCTTCCTTCTCATTGGAAAATAGCGACTCGTTTACTCGTTTGATAGTTTGTATAATGAGAGTTTTCTGTTGCAAGTTCGTTAACACGAGGAAGCATTGGCTCCATGTATTTCTTTTGGATCATTCCGCGTCTTGAAGTTTAACGCATCTCTTTTCTGAGGATTAGTGTTAAAACCCTTTTTGGGGTGCCTTGTGGTGATTAAGTCGGAGATGGTAATCAAACAAATTGGTTGGCTACGGGTTCCTATTGGTCCCTAGATGTTTTTCAAAACAAAACTTGTCTTTCTGATTGCTGAGCTCTCTTTGCTACTTGTACACGGTATTATTGACAAGATCATTCTTTTTGTAAGAGTCCTATCTCACTTGTTGATTAAGGGGACCTAGTTAACCGTTTGGTATTTTGATAACGGGAATTATCTTCTACTAAGTTTATTGAAGAAATTTCGACTCAATTCAATTCTTTTGGAGTAGTTGGAGTGTTGGAGTTTATAACCTCCCTTTGAAAAGGAAAAGTGTCGCGACCTCTTTCTAATGTTTTGTGGTGTTGTGTGAGAGGTTTGTCTTAGCTTTGTGGCATTCGTACTAGGTTCCTTTTCGAGAACAAGTTGTTATTACAATTCCATTTGATGCTGAAAATTTCTATAACCCGATTTGTCATGTTTCCTTTAGAAAGTTTATTGATATGATCAGTAATGTGAGAATAAGGTTGATTCTTTTATAGAGAAAGAAGTTTGACCACCTTTCTTGATGTTTCCAAAACGATTCAATTTCGAGTTTTGTGTTCATGACCTACTGGAGGTCCAGGTTTATTATGATAAACGAAGTTTGCCGCGTAAAATGATTTGTTGCAAAGTTATAATGGTTCTTCAATGATGCGAGCGTTTTGATCTTGAATGCTCGTTGTTCTTATCTGTAAAGATCCGACATTCTCTTCTTGCGAGGCTTATGTTTTCAATTGTGGACTCCACCTATGTTCAATGAGTTCATTGCCTAATTGGTTTTCCACGAGTTACGTGTTCCTTGCAGTGGTAAGTGATTTTGTAGTTGGTGAAGATCGTTTCTATTTGCCTCTTCTTTCGAGAAGGAATCAACCCATTCATTCCACGTGGGTCTTAGAAAAGTTTTCTAAGTGTTGTTATGGGCTTGATGTTAATATCGTAGTAAATTGATCGCCTTTAGTGGCATCGTTCAAATAAGAATATTTCAAGTTTAGCTTTCACGGTACCTTGGGCTCGTGAATCAAGTGGTAATGAAATTATTTTGGGTAACTAGAGGATTTGGTTTAACCTATTGTTTCTTAAAGGTTTCGTGTGATTTTCGAAAGGCTCCTTGGTTTGAGTTCGCAAAGTAAGGTTGCAATAAAAGAATATTTTCGTTGATCCCTTGAGACGAAGTTAATCCGTTTGTTTTCCGTGAAATCTGTAAAGGAAATGTTTGAGTTTTGTGGCTGAGAACATTTGGATCTCGTGTTTCCCAAGTAGATGAACTGTTTCGAGCAAGTTGGCCTGTTGAAGGATCTTATCGATTCTTAATTAAATCTTGTGGTTATTTGAAGCGTCCCTAAATTTCTTTGCTCTTTCCGCTCAAGAGATGGCGAATTTCAAGCGTAAAATCTTTCTTTCGTGTAATTTGTTATTTGCTATTCTCTTTTGAGGATGTGTGCCTCAATTATGAACTCGTTTTGTTTTCCAAGATCACCTTTATTAGAATATTTCTTTTGGTTTCTTGGCGTAGTGGTGAGCAACGCTTCCCTATATGAATGAACTTGTTTTTGTTTGCCTCTTCCTTTTGAGAAAGGATCACAGTTTCGTGTTGCGAAGTGTTTGCAAGGTGAAAGTTTGGCAACTGTTTGGTGGTGGATGAGTAATCGTAGCGATGATATTTTGCTACCAAGTTATCGGAGGAGTAGTAGAAGGTGAAATAGTTTTGATCTGTATTCCTTGGAGGAAAATTGATTCACTGAGATGTTTGACTTCAAGTAAGTCGAAAAGTGTTACGGTGATTAACACAGGTATAGTGAAATTCTAGAACTTCAATTCAGGATTGAAAGGTTGGTGATTATCGGAGGTATGGAAACCTTCATTGAATTTTTAGAGTAACGCAATTGGATAACATTGCGAGATGGTGTGGGTGATTTCTGATGATGTCAATGAGTGAGTATGTTAGAATGGTGGTATTGTTGGAGATTTAATTCGATGATTTCACAATCAGTTATAAGAGCAATCTGTTGTAGAGGTTTTGGAAATTGGATCTGGGTTTTGCATTTTTATGCTAGACCATTGGTCACACGATGATTGTGCGTAGAGGAAGTGGGATAATAAAGTTTCCTGAGCAATGAATGGTCATTGATAGAACTCTTCTGATGTAGTACATGTCCGTGCGTGCTAAGGATCTTGAATTGTTGTTATTGGAAATTGAAGATAATGTGATTGCGTGGTGCCTACTATTGTGGTGTTATGGATGCTTTCAATCAAATCGATTCTGTATTACCTAGAGTATCCAGTAGATTTCATAGAGTCTCTTCACAATGGTGTGGATGATTTAATTCAGTTTGAGCATGATTTGAGGATATTTAACTAAAAGGTTTAAGCTCGTGTGGTATGCGATGAATTCAAATTTCAAGGATTCGAGAGAAATTTTATTCCTAGAAGAAAGAAACTGTGGAAAGGAATGTTCATCGGATAATGAGGTGTTTTCTTGATTCTCGGTTGAGTTTGGTGTTGATGACCGGTGTTTTCTGCAATTTGAGTTGAGGTTTTGTTGGCATGTAGATTCTTTCCAATTCAGACAAACTGCCAGTGTTTGGTTTGGGCGTGCCAGTAATTTCTCCTTTGGTTGTATTGGTGTTCATTTGTAAAGCGCCTATTTAGAAAATGGATTTGTTTTGAAATGGCTGTCAAATTTGGAATTTAATCTTTTGGTGGAGAATTAGTATTTTGTGGACGCGACGAGGACTCTTTATTTCCAGTTGGATTATCTTCGTTTCAGAAGGTTGCAGAAATTGGAAAGTTAGCTTATCACATTGACCGTCTCGAATCCATATGCGAAGCACGTAACGTCTGTTGCGTTCTGGGGTTAAGTGAACAGCTGAGCCATTCAAAGTTTGAGATTTAGTTAAAGGTGTTGACCAACGTGTAAGGTCTTACCTTCGATCCTCTTCTAATAAGTGAACCCAGAAAGTTCAGGCTGAGCATTAGGTCAGTCGTCGTTTTACGTCTTTGTGTTGTGGTTTCTCTAGTCCGAAAGAGAGGCCACTTGCGAGCTAGAGTCCCTCGTGCGCGAGCAGTATCCAGACCCGTTCGTTCCTAGTACGTGCTTATCACTGATAATTACAGTGACATTTTCTTTTGTATAGATCGGTGCGTAGATTCGAGGTCGAATCCTGTTAAGGGGGGTAGAATGTAGTACCCCGAATATCGATTAGAGAGAAGGTTAATCGGGCGAGGGAATTAATTAAAAACTTAATCTTTTTGGGGAAAATCTGGAACCTGGGCTTCCAACCCAAGCTAGGGCTGCCTTTGGCCGGCCAATTTGTGGGCCAAGAAGGGGGGAGGCGCCCCAAGAGGGCCCAAGCCCAAGCCGGCCACCCCTCTCCTTAACCCTAGGCCAAAAACCCCCACTTCCCCCTTTTTCCCCCACCCCTCCCCCTTGAGCCGCCACCTCCCTCCCATGGCCGGCTCCTTGCTGCTCCTTGGTGTCCTCGCTGCTGTGGTGTGGTCTCCGGTGATCCCGGTACTTCTCCCCAAGAACCCTCAGACATCTCCTTTCCCCGCCGTCGACACGGCCATCCTTCGCATCCTTGTGGCGGCCCTTTGGAGAGGGAGAGGAGGAGGAGGAGGAGGCCTTAGGGAACCAGATCATCGTCGTTCTTGGTCTTCAAGGGTAACGAAAGTCCCGATTCGCTGTTTGTATTAGTTTTGTTGCACTTTTGTTCATTTGGATTGGTTTAGACTGCGAATCCAGATCTGTCCAGATTAGTGAAGTAGTTTGTGCGTGGGATTGAAGGCCTTTAGAGGCCGAATCTCAGGTCAACGTCTTCTGGAGAATTGTTCCTGGTTTCATTAGCTTTCTTTTGGCACCTGGATCACGAATTTTCACCCAGTAGATTAAAAGTTATGACTGTTTTACTACGTGCTGGTCTGTCTGTCAGAACTGCTGGGTATAGTCGGTTGCACCTAGGTTTTGATCTAGTTAGAGTCAGAATCAGGTCGGCCACCCAACTAGGTTTTTGAAGATAATTGCACCATGTTTCCAGGCTGATAAAAATCACTTTATTTGGATCAGTGGTTTAAAAGTTAGAGCATTTTCTTTAGGGCTGTTCTGAATTCTGGGCAGACTGCAGTTGTAGTTTTTCATTGGATGGTTAGACCTCTGTTTTGGCCGAATTAGAGTTTACCCTCAACTAGAGTTTTGTAGCCAGTTAAGTTAAGAAAATTTGAGCACTGGTTTCAGGTCTTTTGGACTTACGGGTTTTTATTGGTGAATTTTCTAGTAAAACTGCCAGATTAGGGATAACTGAAATGGTTGGGTAAATTGATCAAATTGAACTTTTATTTGGTTAGTTTGGTTAGAGATTGAGGGAGGACACGTGTAGCATTTCTATACTCGCTTGTCCTCATTTCGATTATTTTATATTGTAGACGGTGAAGCGGTGAGTGGAGGCGTATCTCAATTACCTCCCAACCCGTTGCAGCGCGGCAGGCAAGTAATTTGTATTCAATGATTAATGTCATGTATGATGTGTGAATGAATACTTATATTTGTTCGTATTTGTAGATGAATGCCATGTGTTCTTTTCATTTATGAGTACTATTCAATATTGAGATGGGATCATCATGACATGCATACATTATTTTGGTAAGACCCATCAATTCCAGTATGGGCACTTGAAATCCCATCAATTCCAAGATGGGTACGTGAGTCCACCATTCCAATGTGGGCCACGTTATGTGAGTCCACCATTCCAATGTGGGCCACGTTGGACAGTCGTATGAAACGTTCTTCATACGATTACTTTAAGTGAACACCGACGGGTGATTCACTCGCTATCTGGAGTATATCTTGCATTATGTCCAATTCCTTCAATGCATCATTCCACTTCATCCATTCATAAATTCGTTTCCAGTATATGTTCAAATGATGTTGGTGATATATTGCTCATGGAATGTGTGATTGTTACATCTGATTACTTGTTGAGTCTTTGGCTCATTCTTGCTTTGTTGTTTTATTTAGGTAAATGACAAGGAAGAATGATCTTGTGGAGGGTAGTTCATCACGATGCACTCACTTAGTAAACCAAACATTTTGAGGACTTTTCCGTCGTTAATTATGACTCGTGTTGAATTGTAATAAGCCAGTTTGGTCATAACTACCTTATCTTTCTGAATTGTTTACTTCCATTTCGTTGATTAAAACTTGATGATGAATACTTGTTTTCGTATAATCTTAATACTTGTTTCACCTTATCATGCGATTCGATGTTATTCAATGGAAGAGTAGTGGTTGTAGGTGACATCTTGACTTCCTTATAGTCAGGGTGTTACAACACCCGTCGGTGTTCACTTAAGCCCGTACTTCGCAAAGTACGGGGACCCAATCACCGTATGAAGAACGTTTCATACGGTGTCGGGACCCAAATATGCAAATCTGGACCCTCTGTGTATTATGCACTAGTCCAGGATCACGCCTAGTGCACACAGTGGCAACATCGATGAAATATCAATTCCATATACAAAGATGACTAATAAATAGACAAATAACAATAATTATCGAGTAAAGACCTTAAGGTCAAAGCTTACAATTAATGTCTCAGAAGACAAATAGCTCAATAAAGCTGCGCAATGAACGTAACGGAATAACTCGGTGAAGCCCATCCATATGCCCACAGCAATCGGTCGGGTAGCGCAACCTAGTTCTCCACGATCCTTGAAGTAGACCTTGTTGGTGACGATTCTTCCACTTACATTGATTGTTTATAGCAAGAGTGAGTACACACCGTACTCGCAAGTCATACCACAGAATGCAATTTATAGATGATGGCTTATTCCAAAGGAATGGCTTCTGTGGTTATTTTGCATAAATGCAATATTTGCAATTGAGTACAAATAATAGATTGAAAGCATAATTCAAAACAAATAGACAATAATAAGTTAACAGATTGATTTCACAAAGGACACAGTCTAATCAAGTTCTTTCACACGGTGAACAAGTTATCTCACACGGTGACCCTTCCCAATTGTTTTATGAAAATCTACCCTTCGTGTGAAATTCCCGAGCATGTCCATAACCGAGGACGCGGCTATTCGAATAGATTGGTTTTAAACACTCTGCAGAGGTTGTACACTTTACCCACACGATATAATCAGTGTAGCGATCACTGACCATAACAAAACCTTTCAGAGACTTCATCTCAAACAATGACACTCCTGGCGTGCTTTCTGCCGTCAATTTGTACACACACCCTTGGAGCGACACACACCATTGGGCGGGGATGCGTGAACCGTCCGTGATGTGACCCAAACACACGGTACACACCTCCGACCCATCACATAGCTTAAATACAACTGAGTTGTCAATGTCAAGACTCCATAACTTACTAAGTCAGGCCCACCCATACTAGGCATGTGGTAAATGCAAGAAGGCCAGTTCAATGGCGCACAAAGTTAAGTCCTTAATTGACCAAGGCAAGACTTCGAGCTTTTAACCCAAATCACAAAGTTTAAATAAGCACACAGCTCCACCATTCACAGAATCCACCACTTACCTCGGTCTAAATCTTTTCCCACCTGTTGATTAAGTGCAACACATGCCATCAACGAGTAATAGCACACAAGACACACAGTCTCATCACACGTTCCATAATCACTTAGTCAAGTTTATAATTGCAACTCTCACATGAAATGATGACTCGTGGTATGGCTAAGCAGTCTAATCGTATCTAACCAACCCACGTTGGTGCTACGATAATACCAACTAATAATGAACCAACCTAGGGTGACAAAAGATCATGGCATACAATAGACAAGGTGGATATAACAAATTGGATTAATAACTATCCCAAAAGCATTTAAATAAATACTTGAAATAGAATGCAATACATTGAAACAAAGTATTTTGAAAGCCGGGTTCAATATGATCAAAGGTATAACTTGCCTTGGAATAGATCTAGATATTGGTCTTGGTCTTGGCGCTCCTTCTTACGCAAAATTCCCAAGTATCGACGTCTACTCGCAAACGAGACAAAAGAAACAAAACAAATAAATAACAGAGGCAAAACAAACTCCAAAAATCAAATAAAATTCACCATTAAATAGATCTTAATTTTATATGAATTTACAAATTTGAATGGGCTCAATCGGAGTTCGGATGCAAAAGATATGGGCTTTGGAAGATTGGAAATAAATAAAACCCTAAATTGAAATTCTGAAATTTTCTGAATTATCTTTCTATTGAAAAATCCAGAATAATGACGTCGGCAGACGTCAGCATGGTATTTTCAGAATTAAAAGAAACTCAGAAAAATGCTACAGTGGCTGACAGTGGGACCCACGGTCTATAGACCGAGTCCACGGGCTAGGGCTTGGGTCCACGGTGAACCTAGTTCACAGAACAGTGCACTATCAAATGGGGCCCACGGGTAAATGACTTGGTCCATGGTGAACCATGTCCACTCAGCACTCGGTTTATGGTTAGGATAGATGTGCCACATGTGCGCCTACATAGCGAGGAAAACCGAGCGTGGCGAAAGGTGGCGGTGACAAGGCGGGTGATGTGGCGTTGCAATGCACACGAGCACGCACGCGGTGGCGCCACGGAGCTCGCCGGCTCGCGAGGCTGCGGTCGCGGCGACGCAAGGGAATGGCCAAAACGGAACCAGGAAGCGCAGGTGGTCTCGGTGACGCGGTTGCGGTGGCGGAAGTCGGCGGCAATCACCGGCGGCGAGCAGAAAAGCGGCGGCGCACGCTCGGCCGTCGGTGATGACGACGTTGTGGCGGCGCCCCGGAGATGGGAAGGTGGGCGCCAGATAGAGCGTCGCCACGAGGAAGACGATGGCGATGTCCACGCGCGGCGAGATCACCGGAGAAAGCGAAACACGGCTTTGAAGGCGGCGGTCGGAGTTGGTGAAGATGGAGTGTGCGTCGGCGATGGGGGCTCGGGAGCTCCGGATGGTGGCGGCACACGAAGGAGGAGGACGGCGCGACCAAGATGACGCAAACGCGCCGGCTCGGGAGGCTTCAATAGCGGAGATCAGCAAGGAGAGGCGTGGTGCCGGCTTCGGAGAAGAAGGCCACTGGCGGCGGCTCCTGGCGGCATACAGAGGCGTCCCAGCGGAGGGGAAGCTAGGGCATGGGGGCGGCGACACGAGGTGGATAGAAAGCATGCGGGGCGGCGCCTTTATACGGCCTCGGGAGGCGGGTCCAACGCGGACTCCCAGGCGGCGGCGGCGCTGAGCCCCGATCGAGCATGGCTGAAGACGCGCAGGCGCATGCACTGGCAAGCGGACCCGGTAGATAGAGGGGGAGATGCTAGGGCTGACCGGTGGGTCCGGCCGCAGCAACCGACAGGTGGCCCGGTGATGGCCTAGGGTTTGAGCAGCGGCTGGGCTCCGGCTGGGCCAGGGATGCGGCTGGATTGGGCTAAAGAAAATTCGGCCCAAGAGGAAAATGGATTAGGGAATAAATTTCAGATTTAAGATATGAATAGAAATTCAAAAGAGGTCAAATAAATAGCGAATAAATTCAGAAAAATCCAAGAAAATACACAAAAATTCCTTGGAGCACAAGGAACCCAACCAAAACTGTTTTTCTTAAAATTGATGTTTAGATTAGTCAAATTAAATATTTTAAATTTAGAAAAATTCCAATTAAGCTTTATTAATTCAAATAAAATTGGTGAAATTTTTCAGGGACCTAAACTACTCAAAAGATTTTTGAAAAGCTAAATTTTGGGATGTTACAACGGGTGTCCAAGTTGCCACATTGGAATGGTGGTCAACACTACCCACATTGGAATGGTGGGTTTTCAAATGCCCATGCTGGAATTGATGGGTCTTTCAAATGCCCATCTTTGGAATTGATGGGACTTACCAAAAGAATCCACTCCCGTGGTCATAATGAATTTTATGAATGAATATGATGATTTCTCATGGTATGAATGAATAACACACATTAGTGGAAAAGACACATGGCATTCAACAACATGTGTAAACAAGTATGAGTATGCATTCCCACACAACATAATATATCAAGGATGCCACACAAGTTAGTTGCATGTAATGGAATGCAACAACTGAAATGAATGCTAATTCTTTAATCACAAGAATCATCTTCTTGAAATAAAATAAACATCAGGATGGATAGAAAAAGGCATTCACAATTTATCCCAACATCAAGCAAACAATTGGAAACATCACCAAACAGCATAGGGTACTTGCCTTCCGCGATGTGACGTAATAGGAGGACACGAAGATGCCCCTCCACTCACCGCCTCACCGCCCAAAATCGACGTACAAGGCGGTGCACAGCAAGGGGGAAGGGGGGCGGCGGCTCCAAAGGGTGGGAGGGGGAGAGAAATGTGGAGTTTCGGGTTTGGGGGGTGGGAAACCCCCCTCTTATGGCCAGCCACCACATGGGCCCTCTCTGGTGTGGCCTGAGCCAGTTGTCGTGAAATCACAGAAAACCCCCCGGTGAAAAGATGATTCTGGTTTTTCGATTAGCTCCCTCTTCCGAAACTTTTTCTAATAAGCCAAATCACCTTCGGGGTATTACACCGGACCGCCAAGCTAGTCGTCGAACCCGCAGCACATTTCACAAAAGTGAGGCCCTTGGAGCTCACCTTCCTCCTCTGCAACAGATAGTTAAGCAAAGCCCATGAGTACAAAAATTGTACTCCGCAAGACTTACGTGTAGAATAACAGACCTATACATATGCTACATGCAAGCTTATTTAAGTGGACGGTGCATGTTTCATTTTCGGCACAAAGCAATCTTTATTTGCAATAATGTAGTACATTTAAAAGCGAGTTGGCAAATTTGTTTTTAATGTTCAAATAACAGTTGACAACAATAATAACAGTAGATAGATGACAACAACAGTCCTGGAAGTGACTAAACCATTAGTCACCACAACAATAGCATGAATTACCCATTCATACCAACCATGTCAAATTTTAATTTAAAAGGTTGTAGTCTATTTCTTGCACGACCTTACCAAGCATGTCCATAACCTAGGACGAGGCTATTCAAATAGTTTTATCCCTGCAGGGGTGTACCAATGTACCCACACGCCAGACCGCCTTTTTGCCAAGCTATTAAGCACACTTCCTTAGGTATGCCGGCACGGCTAAGTCCTACGAGACATTTCCAATATTGTGCATCAACTGCGAGTCGCCCGTATGGATAAAAACCCATACGTTGTGTCGGAGTCATCGTAAAGCCTCGGTCAACTACCCATCGTAGGTAAAGCCTTGGACAACTACGATACCCCTCGAGGTGGAGAGCCTACCCGGAATCTCCACCACCGCACACCCAACACAAGAACACATATCCTTTTTCACACAACACACACAACCCCCTCATGCGACTCGGAGATAACACACGCCAAAGTACTCAGTCAAAAGAGGTCCCATATCCCTCTCGCGTGGTTAGCACACAAAAGCGCTTGGCTTAGTGACATAAGTAACTCGGTCCTTGATGACCTAGGCACCATTCCATTCACACCAACATACCATTGTGCCCAAGTCTAAAACAATTTTATTTTCAGTTTTTGACTTTACAAAATAACCAAAGCACAAGTGCTGGACATAATGGAATAGTAAATAGATATGTGATCAAGATCATCGACTAAAATCGATGATCGCCCCTTACTACCGAAACTAAGCATTCCTAAGCAATTTCAATTCGCAATCTACTAAGCGACAAGAGCTCATCCATCGAACTCTCATCACAGCAAATAACCTAGGCTCATGATAGTTGAGGATAATCAATTCCTACAGATTATGCAACTATAGGATTCTAACCATAATTTAAGAATAACATAGCAATACATACATATAAGTTGAAATCAATATATTAGACTTAAAAAATACTGGGATTAACATGATCAAACCACTTGCCTTGTTGTTGCTGTTCAAGATGTTGCAGAGGATCACTTAGGTGATCAATGTGCTCTTCGGAACCTAACGAGAAAGCGAAAAAAAGAACCGATAAGAACAAAGAACACAAAAAGACTCAACAGCAACTTTCTCCAAATGTTTTAAAATTTTTTACAGCAGCAAGAGCATGATTTATAAGGAATTTAGCAATAAGAACCAATTGATTTGGATCCTTAATGTAAAAGATATGAGCAAAATAAATCTGCTCAGCCTTATAAATCACAAATGCTACTATTCATTGCAACTAAATCTTATCAAAAAATTCTGGAGATATAATGAGGTTAGAAATATTTTTAGATTAAAGTCCAGTTAAAAACATAACAAACAAAATTTGAACCATCCGAAAAGGAATTAAAATAAAATAGTTATGTATTTTACAAGTCAATTGCATTTTTCAGTTAACAAATAAACCTTTCGGGAAAACCTGAGATTAAATCGCGTGGACGAACTTGGACTGTTGATCTTGGATCCAACGGTCCAAGCCCACGGGATAGCGCGCGTCCAAGCGGCTCACAACCCCACCGTTGGATTTAGATCCAACGGTCCACGTGGATGGAGACGTTCGGACGGTCCGAACGTTCAAATAGATGTGGGCCGTTGATCTAGAGATGGACGGCTCACAACGAAGGAACCTTCGACCGGTCCGAACGTTCACGCGAACCTGAACCGTAGATTCGGAATCCAACGGCCCACGCGCGCAGAGCACAGCGCGCGCGCGGCTCATACGTTCACCGTTGGATTTAGATCCAACGGTCCATATAGATCGAGACGTTCGGATGGTCCGAACGTTCACTCGAATATGAGCCGTTGATCTAAAATCCTACGGTACACAAGGATCGCCGCGTTCGGATGGTCCGAACGTTCACGCGATTGTGGGTCGTTGATCTAAGGAGAGAGTCACTGCTGTACCGCCTTCACCGTTGATCTAAGGAGAACGTTCACCCGATTGTGGTCCAAATTCAGTCAAGCCCTGAGCAAGATAAACAAAATTGAGCGAGGGTTAAGCTCAAGAGAGTAAAGAGGGAGTAGAGGGAGCAAGAAATGAAAGAAGAGAGTCACTGCTGTACCGCCTTCACCGTAAGCTCGAAGCTCAACAAAGGCGGCAGAAGTGCTTTCGGAGGAATGTAGCTCAAACAACCACTGAAGTGCTAGCTAGAGTTGCGGAGATGCTAAAGGAAACCAAAGGGGAAGCAATGAAGCTTAAATAGAGGAAATGACAGAGAGCAACGGCGATATTTCTCCTCGGGTCAATACTGCCATGAGAGCACTTGAGAGCGACGGGAGCAGTTGAGCAATGGACTTTTGAGCGCGGTGCACGATGGGCAATTAATGCGAGCAGAGAGAGCCGTTTAAAAGTGACCACCGAGGTGACTCAACGCTGCGCTCTTCTCCTCTGCTCACGCCATTGCTTGACTCAAACGCACGCTCAGACTCGAGGAAGGAGACGACTCGTCCACCGTTGGATTGAAATCGGACGGTTAAGATGAACGGGACGATCGGCCGGTCCGAACGTTCACTTCAATCCAGTCCGTTGATCTAAGATCCAACGACTCTCGTTGATCGAAACGTTCGGACGGTCCGAACGTCCGAATGTTCACACGCATATGAGTCGTTGATCTCCAATCCAACGATCCGCGATACCTGCGCCCGAGCGACCGCGCAGGGTGCAGTTAGTTGATTGAACTAAGTCACTTGGCTCGAGCCCGAGTCTGACTCGAACCCAAGGAACAGTGAAAACCAACTAGGGTTTGAATTAACAGCTGATTTTTGGAGAATTTCCTTAAGGTAGCAAAAAAGCTCCAAAAATCACAAAATTTTAACAGGATGCTTCTGACTGCAGGATAAACCTTACATAAAATTTTCAGAGATTTTTATGAACTGCATTTTTCTCAAGAAATTCCAGAATGTGTGAATTAGGGTTTGACCAAGCTTTGACTTGGTTTGACTTGCCTCCAAAATTATCAAATAATTTCTAAAAATTATGAAATAATTCAGAGGTGTTACCAAGCCTCCCTAGAACTTAGGAAAAATATTTACATGGGTTTGGCACAAGATCTTTGCCAAGGAGGTTTTTTGATTGGAGTCAATTGAGGATTTTGAATTTGATTTCCATAATTCCTTTACAAGAATTACAGAAATGTCCAAAGACTTCAAGATGCAAGAAAAGTTTTAATTTCTCCTCATTTTCTTATATTTGAAACACAAATCCACATTTGGGATGTTACCTAGCAGCACATAACGATTCCGAAACACACATAGAATATATCAGACGAACCTTAATGCAATATGATCTACGACCAGGTCCATATCACTAACGACCAACTCATATCTCTATACGACCAGTTCATATTTGGTCTCGACCAATTCGTAACTCCTTACGATCAGGTTCCACCACTTAGTGACCATGTTCCACCAGCCTACGACTAGCTCGTATCTCCATACAACTAGTCCGTATCTGATCGAACTAAATGACCTTCTCGTGTATACTCCCTTTTGAAAGATCTAGACCCGCCATTATGAGTTAATGGAGTGTTTTGGTGATTAATGACAAATCCAAATATGAGACTAACTCTTTTATCAAGTATTATCTTTATGTAGTCTCATTTGGATATAAAGGTGAAACATAACGAGGTATGCAAATCGACATCTCAATTTTATATAATGTTGCATTTCTCGGATCCAAAATATAGGATTGAACTCAACCATAAGTCAAACTTGAATATGTGCATATGATCCTATTACACATTTGTGTATGCACACATTTAGGGGGAGTTTTATCCTATACTTTGTGGTTTCATTAGTATTGATCCATATTCCATTTTCCACATATACTAAGGATCTTTACGTTGAAACAAAACCTTTGAGTATACAAAACTTGTGTAGTTTGTATACACTCATGTTATGAGTATATAGAACTTGTGTAGTTCTTGTATACTCATGTTAGAGTATATATAACTTGTGTAGTTTATATATGCTCATTTGTTCTCTCATTTATCATCATTAAATTTATGAGAATTTAAGTGGTTATCATCAATTACCAAAGAGGGAAAGATTGAGGTATCTTGTCCCACCATTATGAGTTAATGGTATGGTGTGGTAATTAATGATGATCACATTGTGGAACTAACATTTTCCATGAGTTGGATATACAGGTTATGTTCCAGGATGATGAAGACTTGGGATGATCATGAGTTGATCATCAAGTCAAGAGCTTGGTGTAAATGATGCATCATGAGTTGATGCTTATCAAGAAGAGATGATCATGAGTTGATCATCAAGACAAGAGAAGACCCATCATGTGTTGATGGAGGTCAAGTGAAGGATTGCATCATGTGTTGATGCATGTGAAGACTCGGGATGAAGAAATCATCATGTGTTGATGATGTTCAAGACAAGATCCCGAAGTGAAGAAATCATCATGAGTTGATGATTGTCAAAGTCAAGGACCCGGACTTGAAGTGTTGATGTGCGTCATCAATCTTCAAGAAGATGCAAGGCAAAGGTATGACTAGCTAGGGCTAAGGATGTGTTCCTAGTCTTTTACCGGTCTCGGTGTTTGGTTGAAAGACCGGATTGCTAGTATAGGTTTGCCGTACTATTAAGAGGGATCTTGACTAGTAGTTTGAGTTAGTCATGTGTTGATAGCTCATTATATTTGCTCTAGCTCATCTATGCATGGAGCTATTATTTGCGAATGTGTTGCAAATAGCCGATGCTCATGCATTCAACCCTTGTAGCATGTGACTTAAGTTTGCAAATGCGTTTTGCAAATGGTGAAAGTCCATGTACCTTTTTCCTTGTGGTATGATTCCAAAAGTTGGCAAATGTGTTTTGCAACTTGTTGGGAATCTTGCTTGTGACCCTTGTTGGCATGGCTTGTCAATTAGCAAATGTGTTTTGCAATTGAAGTTGTTGAAAAAGCCATTTCTGATTTCTGTCAGGAAAATCGGAAGTTCCAGCGGCTTAACGGCGGAAGTTCCGCACTTTGATCGTCCGATTTTCCGCGCTTGATTTTTCCGAGAGCGGCGGTTTAGGGACTTAGCCGATTTTCCAAGTGCGGAAGTTCCGGAGTGTAACTAGCGGAACTTCCGATTAATCGGTTGCTCCGAAAACCGGCGGTTGGTTTTTTCCAGAGAAGCACCATTTTGGGGACTTAGCCAAAATTCAATGTGCGGTAGTTCCGCTATGTGTTGGCGGAACTTAGAAGAATCGAACTTCCGATATTTAGTTGGCGGTAGTTCCGCACTAAAAATCAAGCGGCTAGTTTCTCGTCCGACATAGCCGTTGCGGTGCCTTTTCTCTCTCTGCGGTAGTTAGGCCTTTGCAGCGGAACTTCCGATTTCCCGATTTTTGGGGTTTGTCTCCCACGGCTAGTTTTTGTGTGTGGGCTATATATAGCCACCTTGGCCGGTTGGGAGAGGTTGCTGGTGCTATTGTTAAGTGATACACTCATTCTTTGAGCTAAGAGCAAGTCTCTATTCTCTTTTGTGCATGTGTTGCACTTGGTAAGATTAGAGAGCAAACCCTAAGTGCATGTGTTGCCTTAGGTAGTGGATTGTGTATCCACGTGGCGTTGACACTTGATTAGTTCAAGTGAAAGTTGGATTTGTTACTCTTGGTGTTTGCCGACACCTAGACGGCGTGGAGGCGTCGTACTCGGTGACCTTCTCAAGAAGCTTGTGAGAAGGCCCGACGGTTGTGAGTGGTTTGGTGCTCGCCATCTCCAGAGTGGAGGAAGAGCAACCATAGTTGAGCGAGGTGTTGGTTCGGTTTGGAACCGGTCCAAGTGTTGGACTTACCTCGGAGGTGTGTGCTCATTTGAGGAGCCGGTCCAACGCGGGTTGGGCTTACCTCAACGTGGATTAGGGGAGACCAGCAAGTCTCCGAACACCACGGTAAAACATCGTCGTGTCATCTTGTGTTTACTTGTGCTTTACTTTGAGCAATTTACATTCTTGCTTTAATTGCTTATATATCTTGTATGATTGCTCACTTTGTATTGTGTTCATATTGTCGGTGCACTTAGTTGAGCCTAGTTGATTTAGGTTTTAATTGTGCAAAACCAATTCGCTATTAGCTTCCGCATTTATTTATTGGTTTGGCCCGATAAAGTTTTTAAAACCGCCTATTCACCCCCTCTAGTCGGCCACCTCGATCTTACAAGTGGTATCAGAGCTTGGTCTCTCATTTATTAGACTTAACCGTCTAGAGAGTAAAGGATGGCAACTAGAGATTTAGTGCACCTAGGTGAAGCACCTATATTTGATGGCACAAATTATGCTCAATGGAAAATCCGCATGTCTTGTTATTTTAGGGTCATGAGTCCAAAAATATGGCGGATTGTAGATGTAGGCTTTTCTCCTCCATTGGATTATTTTGCTCCAACCATTGAGGAAGAGAAATGCTTACATCTCGACGCTCAAGCTACTAACGCCTTATTTAGTGCTTTGAGCGTAGACATTTTTGATGCCATATGCAATCTCAAGAACGCTCATGAGATGTGGACATATATTCAAGATCAATATGAATTGTCCACTTCCACTAGTGACGATTGCACACAAGAATGGATGTCGGAAGAAGAATGCTCAACTTCAAGCTCCGACAACGAAAATGAGGACTCCTCAACTCCATCCTCATCAACTCAATGTTTTATGGCCAAAGGTAATAATGAGGTAAATGATAACGATGAGCCTTCATATGATGAGTTGATGGGTATGCTAGAAGAGCTAAATGAATATTTAGGAAAGGAGAAATTAAGATTCAAAGTTTTGAAGAAAGAATATGTCTCTCTTCAAAATAATTATGATGTTTTAAAAGATGAACATGAAGCTCTCCTCCTAAATAATCAAAATAGCTCTAAGGTGGATATAGGCATTGAATGTAATTTATTAGATGATTTGCCATGTATAGCTTCTATCTCATGCATTTCATCTAAGGCTAATGTATCCACCTCATGTGAGGATTTAATTGATATGCCTTGTTGCTCCAAAATAGATGCTCCTATTTCCTCCATATCTTGCAATACTAACATTGTAGAGAAAAACAATGAGCTCAAGGCCCAAGTTAAAAATTTGAAGAATGACTTGGAAAGAAGCCAAAAGGGAAAGGCCACTCTCGACGATATATTAAGCAAGCAAAGACGCTTGCAAGATAAGAGTGGAATTGGCTTCACTCCTAAGAAAAAGGAGACAAGCAAGACAAGGCACAACGCAAGGCACACGAAGAATATCAAGTGCCATGGATGCAAAGGAAAGGGCCACTTAGCCTCGGTGTGTCCTAACAAGGTGAATGACAAGCAATTGTCATCAAAGAAGAGGCAAGCGGCAAGGAGCAAGTAAAGAAGGTAAAAGATGAATACAAACTTGAACTTGCTATAATTCTAGGAAAAGGGACATATGAGTAAGGATTGTCCCAAAGGTATCACTCCTAAGCCCATTATTTATAATGATCAATATTTGCTTAGGAAGGATATTAATGGCAATGTGTTTGCTAGAATAGTTAGTACACATAAAACTAATGCTAGGGCCATTTGGGTGCCCAAATCTATTGTGACTAACATTCGTGGACCCAACCTAGTTTTGGGTACCAAAATGCGCTTAAATGCTTAATAGGTACTTGGAGAGGCATTGGAGACTTGGCTTATTCATATAAAGATGGATGTCATCATATATCAAATTGGAGCCAAGATTGAGGATAATCGTTTCACATCAAGAACCAATGCCATCTCGGTAACAAGTATTTACATTGAAGTATCTAGCCCCTTATGCCTTGTGTAGGTTGCATTTCATGAAAATCATTTTAAGAGGGGTACTCTTGCTCTATGTTCATAATGTTTATTTTTTAATATCTTGAGCAAGATGGATGTGGCACATTAAGGGGGAGTGCTAAATCATAGTCATGTATTTCACATCCCTATGTGTGCCCAAATAAATTAAGTGCTAGTATTGTTTTTAAAAAATAAGCCTTTTAGCCAAAAGTCAAAAATTTCATAATTATTAGTATTTCTTTGAAAAACTAGTTGCAAAAGGTATACAAATGCTTTTCAAAGATTTACCAAAGGTTTTGGCTTTAGAAAAACCTATTTTAAGTGAAAATGAGTTTCTAGCCAAAGTCCTACATTATAGTATCTTGTTTTTGACCAAAACTAGATTTTTGTGTAAAATCTATTCTAAAAGGAATTTGAAAATCTTGACAAAAGAAAAATCCTAGAGTTGGTTATTCTAAACATTTTTGGTATTCAAAATATTTCCAAAAGACCAACCTAGAAAAGGTTATTTGATTTTGAAATTCGTCCAAAATCCTACTTTGACCTAAGTGGTCACTTTCTAGCACTTAAGTGAGTTTTTCCATATGAACCAAAAATTTTCATATGAAAGGGTTCAAAATGGTATTTATGACTCATACACAAAATTGGATACTTTAAAATCAACAAAAGGTTTTCTTTGAGTTGTTTTGATTAATTTCATGAAAATGAGGCTTCATTTGCAAAATCAAAACTAAATTCATAAAAATTATTTTCTTGGATAGACATTAGTCTTTTTAATGTACAATGATCCTGAATGATATTTATTTGAGTGCAAAACTAGGGATCATTTGCATAAAAATCAAATTCCAAGATCTTTCCGAAGTGTCAGATAATCGAACTTCCGCCTTCTAGCGCGGAACTTCGTTTCCGAACTTCCATTGTTGAATTGCGGAACTTCCGTTTTTCAGCCCTCTTCCGAAGCGTCAGGATAATCGGAACTTCCGGCCTTCCAGGCGCGGAACTTCCGCTGTCCGGAACTTCCGCTTTTGAAGTGCGGAACTTCCGCTTTCCGGTAGCTGAGAAGCATTTATTGCCTGCGGTTCCTCCGGTTTTTATTCACCTCTCCAGCCGCCTCTTTGCTGTCCCGAAGGCTACTCCCCTCTTCAAACTCCACCAAAACACTTTGATTCTTTCCTCGGTTTTTCTTCAATCTCGACCAATCAATTGCTTCCCCAGGGTTCAATCACCCATTCTCTCAAGGTATCTCCAATTTCTTTTTGGATTTTTACCTCTCATGAACCCTAGGTCAAGATTTTGGGGAAAGTCAAATGTAGATGAAATCTGTGGTAGATTCTTGGGCAAACTAGTTTATTCAGTATTGTATGATGTTTATGCATCGATTCCATGGACTCAATCCATCAAAATACTGAAAAATCAAAATTTTCATTGCCCTAGAGTCGGCTCAGGATAATCGGAACTTCCGCCGTTGAAAAGCGCGGAACTTCCGCTTGCGGTAGTTCCGGCGTTGAACCTGCGGAGCTTCCGATTGTCCTGACAGAAACAGAAAATCACATTTCCATTTGATTCAACCTTTGACACTTCATCCATTATTGTTCTTGAAGATGCCTAGGATGAAGGTCTCTGTCCCGAAGAGCTATTCGGATGCCGGCGCATCTTCTTCAAGAAATGAGGAAGAAAGTGAGGATCAAAGAGAGTCATCTGAAAATTCAGAAAGTGAAGAAAGTGCATCAGAAGAAGGGTCAGAATCTGATGAGGAGTTAGGTGAACCGGAAGAAATGGAAATTGATCTTAAGTCACTCACAGCAGACGATTACACGCTTCTTCGGATTAAAGATCAATACTCACTTCCTGAAAACTGTGATGACCCTCGATTTCATACCAAGTTTCAAAGACAAGTCTATGATCTTTTCTATGGACCAAACAAACCCTTTGCTGATCACAAGTATGTTAATTGGTCCTACCTCAACGGGCTTGACAAATATGAGGGTACCTACAGGCTCTTTCAGCGAGCTGGGATTCATAACTTTGTGGCGATAAAATGCAATTCTGATGATGAGATCATCCGACGTTCTATGCCACGGTGTGCATTCCCCGATTTTCTCACTCACTTGGATGCGAGGGACGGTGAGATATTCTTGCACAAAGCGTGCTTTTGAAAATGCACTGAATATCCAGTCAAGCGAATATGAGCAAATCTATGATGGAACAGTTCTCCCTCTTTCAGCTTGGACTGAATTCTATGACACTACACATAGATTTATCCCTGGTAAGATAATAGGGCTTCTTACTATTCCCAGCTTGGTAAATAGGATCATTAATCATACCATGTTACCAAAGAGCGGGAATTATG
The DNA here is from genome assembly GCA_036346395.1 of Hsuehochloa calcarea. Lineage (NCBI taxonomy): Eukaryota > Viridiplantae > Streptophyta > Magnoliopsida > Poales > Poaceae > Hsuehochloa > Hsuehochloa calcarea. The sequence continues at coordinate 18,034,899 of CM070611.1, read as the reverse complement.
ATGCCATTAGAGGACATGTCTGGAATATATTGGAATGCATCATGCATGGAAGAAAGTTTGATGTAGTGGATGTCATCATAAGGGAGATAGCAGGAACAAAGAATGATCGAGTCAAACGGATAAACTTTGCACCTTATATTATGGCTTTGATCATTCGACAGACTGGATATAATGGAGCTTTACCTTCAGCGCATAAAGCCTATAAACCAAGAGAAGGTCCTCCAATTCCTGCCAATCTTAGGCGTGCTCGGTGAGAAGAACACAGTTGCACCTCCTGCTGCTGCTGCTGTTCCTCCACAAGGTCAAGCCACTATGGATCAGATTTATGCCACCTTGTTGGAAATGAGGGCATCCCAGGATACCTTCCAGGCAGCGACCACTTCTAGACTGGATGCATTTGAGGCAGCCACTTTTTCCAGGTGGATGCTTTCCAGGAGGCGACCACTTCCAGACTCGACGCCCACTTTGCCGGTCTTGGCGCTTGCCACCAGATTCGCAGAGCAGTTTCCGCCACCTGTTCGTTTTGGACGGTGTCGCCTTCGCTCTCCTCCTGGTGGTCCTCCTGCTGATCATCCTGCTGCTCCTCTAGTCGATCATCCTCAAGACCCTCCTGCTGAGCAGTAGCCATTTGTTCTATTTAAGTCTTTAGACCTGGTACTGAAAAAATTGTAATATCTTTTATGACTACTTGGTTGTATGACTCTCATTTTGGCTATGCTATCTTTTGCTACTCTGTGTGAGAACATGTTTTTTTTGTCATGATTTATGTTTGCATGAGATATGGATGAGCTGTGATTTTGAATGAAAATATTTGTGGTTGATTATATCCTCTTGTCTCCTGTCGTGGATGTCCTTCTTTACAAGAGAAATTCTGTCAAATTTTTCATGAAAATCTCTCTCAACATAGTTTGTGAAAATTGTTAAAATGAGAGATTATCTAAATTTCTTTTCAAAAAAAAGGGGAGATTAGTTGAATATGTGTCAACTATCATTTCAAGTGGTTCTCAATGTTTTGATTTACATTGGGGAGAATGTTATGATCAATAGGTTTGTAACCTATCTTTGTTTCTCCTCTCATATCTTGAGAACAAAATTCCCTTCCTTGGTCATATGAGTTCAATTCATACTTTTTGTGACCAGTCTCAAATTTTTTTTGCAAGTGGTATCGATTTGCAAATACTCCTTTTGGCTAAGATTTATCTTGTATTTTTGGGTGATTTATGCCAAAAGGGGGAGAATGTTTTTATCAATATTCTTCATTTGGATGTTTGATTTGTTTAGACATGCCAAAAGAGGGAAAATATATGCATTAGCTGTGTAAGGGGGAAAATGTTTTCACATGCATTTTGGTTAATGCTTTTTGTTTCACCTCATATGATGCATAGACATAGTTCATTAGTTTAAATTCTTATCTTATGTCTATGAATATCCAAATGTTGTTATTGATAATGGATTTGTCATCAATCACCAAAAAGGGGGAGATTGAAAGATCTAGACCCGCCATTATGAGTTAATGGAGTGTTTTGGTGATTAATGACAAATCCAAATATGAGACTAACTCTTTTATCAAGTATTATCTTTATGTAGTCTCATTTGGATATAAAGGTGAAACATAACGAGGTATGCAAATCGACATCTCAATTTTATATAATGTTGCATTTCTCGGATCCAAAATATAGGATTGAACTCAACCATAAGTCAAACTTGAATATGTGCATATGATCCTATTACACATTTGTGTATGCACACATTTAGGGGGAGTTTTATCCTATACTTTGTGGTTTCATTAGTATTGATCCATATTCCATTTTCCACATATACTAAGGATCTTTACGTTGAAACAAAACCTTTGAGTATACAAAACTTGTGTAGTTTGTATACACTCATGTTATGAGTATATAGAACTTGTGTAGTTCTTGTATACTCATGTTAGAGTATATATAACTTGTGTAGTTTATATATGCTCATTTGTTCTCTCATTTATCATCATTAAATTTATGAGAATTTAAGTGGTTATCATCAATTACCAAAGAGGAAAGATTGAGGTATCTTGTCCCACCATTATGAGTTAATGGTATGGTGTGGTAATTAATGATGATCACATTGTGGAACTAACATTTTCCATGAGTTGGATATACAGGTTATGTTCGGGATGATGAAGACTTGGGATGATCATGAGTTGATCATCAAGTCAAGAGCTTGGTGTAAATGATGCATCATGAGTTGATGCTTATCAAGAAGAGATGATCATGAGTTGATCATCAAGACAAGAGAAGACCCATCATGTGTTGATGGAGGTCAAGTGAAGGATTGCATCATGTGTTGATGCATGTGAAGACTCGGGATGAAGAAATCATCATGTGTTGATGATGTTCAAGACAAGATCCGAAGTGAAGAAATCATCATGAGTTGATGATTGTCAAAGTCAAGGACCGGACTTGAAGTGTTGATGTCGTCATCAATCTTCAAGAAGATGCAAGGCAAAGGTATGACTAGCTAGGGCTAAGGATGTGTTCCTAGTCTTTTACCGGTCTCGGTGTTTGGTTGAAAGACCGGATTGCTAGTATAGGTTTGCCGTACTATTAAGAGGGATCTTGACTAGTAGTTTGAGTTAGTCATGTGTTGATAGCTCATTATATTTGCTCTAGCTCATCTATGCATGGAGCTATTATTTGCGAATGTGTTGCAAATAGCCGATGCTCATGCATTCAACCCTTGTAGCATGTGACTTAAGTTTGCAAATGCGTTTTGCAAATGGTGAAAGTCCATGTACCTTTTTCCTTGTGGTATGATTCCAAAAGTTGGCAAATGTGTTTTGCAACTTGTTGGGAATCTTGCTTGTGACCCTTGTTGGCATGGCTTGTCAATTAGCAAATGTGTTTTGCAATTGAAGTTGTTGAAAAGCCATTTCGATTTACATCAGAAAATCGGAAGTTCCGCGCTTAACGGCGGAAGTTCCGCACCCCGGACTGTCCGATTTTCCGCGGCTTGATTTTTCCAGAGAGCGGGCGGTTTAGGGACTTAGCCGATTTTCCAAGTGCGGAAGTTCCGGAGTGTAACTAGCGGAACTTCCGATTAATCGGTTGCTCAAAACCGCGGTTGGTTTTTTCAGAGAAGCACCATTTTGGGGACTTAGCCAAAATTCAATGTGCGGTAGTTCCGCTATATGTTGAGCGGAACTTAGAAGAATCGAACTTCCGATATTTAGTTGGCGGTAGTTCCGCACTAAAAATCAAACGGCTAGTTTCTCGCCCGACATAGCCGTTGCGGTGCCTTTTCTCTCTGCGGTAGTTCCGGCCTTTGCGGCGGAACTTCCGATTTCCCGATTTTAGGGTTTGTCTCCCAACGGCTAGTTTTTATGTGTGGGCTATATATAGCCACCTTGGCCGGTTGGGAGAGGTTGCTGGTGCTATTGTTAAGTGATACACTCATTCTTTGAGCTAAGAGCAAGTCTCTATTCTCTTTTGTGCATGTGTTGCACTTGGTAAGATTAGAGAGCAAACCCTAAGTGCATGTGTTGCCTTAGGTAGTGGATTGTGTATCCACGTGAGCGTTGACACTTGATTAGTTCAAGTGAAAGTTCGGATTTGTTACTCTTGGTGTTTGCCGACACCTAGACGGCGTGGAGGCGTCGTACTCGGTGACCTTCTCAAGAAGCTTGTGAGAAGGCCCGACGGTTGTGAGTGGTTTGGTGCTCGCCATCTCCGGAGTGGAGGAAGAGCAACCATAGTTGAGCGAGGTGTTGGTTCGGTTTGGAACCGGTCCAAGTGTTGGACTTACCTCGGAGGTGTGTGCTCATTTGAGGAGCCGGTCCAACGCGGGTTGGGCTTACCTCAACGTGGATTAGGGGAGACCGGCAAGTCTCCGAACACCACGGTAAAACATCGTTGTGTCATCTTGTGTTTACTTGTGCTTTACTTTGAGCAATTTACATTCTTGCTTTAATTGCTTATATATCTTGTATGATTGCGCACTTTGTATTGTGTTCATATTGTCGGTGCACTTAGTTGAGCCTAGTTGATTTAGGTTTTAATTGTGCAAAACCAATTCGCTATTAGCTTCCGCATTTATTTATTGGTTTGGCCCGATAAAGTTTTTAAAACCGCCTATTCACCCCCCTCTAGTCGGCCACCTCGATCTTACACCTTTGCCTCGCGATGTCTGGTTGAACTCCAGGTGAGATTTTGTATCATCCATAGACTATTCAATACTTTCTCGATCAAGTGTCGAATAACTTTATGTTGTCGACACTTCGACAACTAGTGGCATGTCTATGCACTTTCTTTATCCGACCACAACGAGGGGCCCAGAGACATCTCTCCTGTTATGTTAGGAGGGGCAAATCCCATATCCGACCAGTCACATTCCTCCGCATATTTCATAGCATACCCAAAAGCTACCTTTATAACTACCCAGTTACGAGTAGCGTTTGGTAACCCCTAAGAGTGCTACTTCATATGTAGGAAACCATGCTGATCTCAGGTCTAAGGATTATACATCATCATTGCTTGAGACCAACTAATGATACATAGAATCATAACAATCTCAACAATGTCTCAAGGTGGGTCTTTTCCAACACCATGTTCTCTAACATGTGTCCATATTGTTGGTTTGATATCTCAATATCCATGACTTGTGAAACATAGTCATCAACCAATACATATGCTAATCTATTCATATGTGTTCTCGTATGTTTCCGACCAAGGAACGTTTAAGAATAATCATCACAGAAATATAGAGTTTCACAATCAAGTGACATACTTGATAATAAATATTATTAATATTATTCCATGAACAAGATAACATATTATCCAATGTTATGAACATATTGAAATATAATCATCTTTATGATTGCCTGTAGGGCATATTTCCAACAGTCTCCCACTTGCACTAGAGTCAATCATTTAGGTATTTAATACCGATAGCCCTTGTGTGCGCCTCATGCTTTGACTGTGAGAGAGGCTTTGTCAACGGATCAGCAACATTTAAATCCGTATAAACTTTGCATATCTTAACATCTCCTCTATCCACCAATTCGCAAATAAGATGATAACGCTTGAGTATATGTTTGGACTTCTGATGGGATCTAGGTTCCTTAGCCTACGCAATGGCTCTATTATTGTCACAATAGAGATCCATTGGGCTCGAGGCACTAGGAACCACACCCAACTCAGCAATAAAATTCCTTATCCAAACACCTTCTTTCGCAGCTTCAGAAGCTGCAATGTACTCGACCTCCTTCGTAGAATCAGCAATCGTCTCTTGCTTGGAACTTTTCCAGCTCACTGCTCCTCCATTCAAAATGAATACAAAACCAGATTGCGAATGATAATCATCTTTGTCGGTTTTGAAGCTTGCATCGGTGTAACCATTTACAACGATTTCTTCATCACTGCTATAAACTAGGAACGCATCCTTAGTCTTCTCAAGTACTTAAGAATATTTTTCACAGCTGTCCAGTGACCTTCACCGGGATCAACTTGGTATCTGCTCGTAACACTTAGAGCATATGATACATATGGTCGAGTACATATCATGGCATACATGATAGATCCAATAGCCGAAGCATATGGAATACCATTCAAACGGTCTCGCTCATTAGTTGTCGAAGGACACTGACTCTTGCTAAGACTTATGCCATATGACATAGGTAAGAACCCTTTATTGGCATTCTGCATGTTGAACCGAATCAACACCTTGCCAATATAAGTACTTTTGCTAAGACTCTTGCTAAGACTTATGCCATGTTGAACCGGGTGCAAGGAGTGCGGACGAGACATGTGTCGGGTGGAGAAGCAACCGGGCGAGGGGCAAACAGATTTTGGCGTGTCCGCGCGCGCACCACTCTATCTGGGCTACGGGCTAATGGAATTGCACATGTAGCGGCATGAGGCACGTCCAGGCTACCATTTTTGGCAATACCGCGCGAGGAGAGCTACATTTGCAAATACCGCCCAGAACAGTGCCATTTAGGCCAAAAACTCTCATGACAGAGGTAGTACTCTACAATAGCCATATGCCATGGTTGCATGTACACTTGTACATGTGTTAAGGGTTTGTTTGGGAAACCTAAATTTCAAATCCATTCACGTAAGAACCATTGCTTTAAAGTGAAGACAATTTACCACTGCTGTCGTGCATACAATGCACATTCTACATAAGAATTGCTATAATGGTACATATTGAACACTGACACGCTGAGCTAGTTGTTTTGTTGCTTCATTGAGGCTTGTAATCTCTAGGCAGCAACTGTTCTGTTGATCCATATGTACTTTGTATGTTGTTCTCTCATGATCTTAATAAATTCAGTCAGTAGCCTAACAAAAAAGAATTGCTCGCCCTTTTGTACTTGCCTTGCTCAATGGTTTGTGCACCTCTGCTAGTCGTCGTCCCCACTCCCCTTCCTCGCGAGCTCCGCCCCTCCCGCTCTCTTCAACTCTCCTTCCAGTGCCAACTCCAGCCCCTCCCCGCTCCTCTCTGACCCATCGTCAACGACGAGAAGGGCGAGAGACCCACCCCTATATATATATATATATATATATCTCTACTAGTGTATATTAGTATATCCAGGTTAGCTTTTCCTATAGCAGTTTAGCCCTTATGGTGCTTGGTGGCGATCCCTGTAACTTAGGAGTGGGTCGTTGTCGTGGTGCATCGTCAAAGACCGCCACCGCCTTCCACAGCTCAGCCAGGTTTTTCTCCTAGCCTCCTTGAGACTCCTTTGTCCCTTACCTTCCCATCTTTAGGTCCAAATCTGGAAATCTCTCCCCCACACCCCAAGCAATTTTTTTTTGTCGTCGTTCACCTCTAGATCTAGGTCCACCGCGACTCTGAGCTCCGTAAGGCTGGTCACCGATGATTTTTGTCGTCACCGTCGTTGACCCCTACATATGGAAGCTCTACTTAGCAATCTCCAAGTGTTGCTCGAGCCATGGAGACCTCTTCATCGCTTCTCACCACCATTGGCATCTTGTGGAAAGTCTGTGGTAGCTATGTCTCAAAATCCCAGCGAGAAGCTCATCATGTGCTAGCAAGCCGCAGATTTAATCCCCTATTTAGGGGAAGTTCCAAGTATTAAATTGTAATTTTCTATTTTCTAGGGACCTTATTCTAAAATCTGGGTGTACTGTTTTTCACTTTTGTTAATGAAACATGAGAGATAGGGGCCCTAGGGCTCCAATGGCTTCAAAATATAAATGAGGTACTTCTATGCATCACTATTTGAAAGTTGCATAAATATTAAAGCATGAATGGAGGGTGGATGATGATTACTTTTCCCTTCCCTTGCTTCAAGGATTTTGCAACTTGTATTGGGAAGGTGATGCATAGAAGCACTACTCAAAGATAAATTGAAGGGTAGCAAAGTATGTGAATCCAACATGCTTTCTATTACTATGAAATATAAATTACAACAACCTACCATGGTCCTTAAAAAATAGAGAAACTTCCCTACAAGCCATTGAGTGTAACATCCCAAAATTTCAAAGGTCTTCTTAAGTAATTTCAAAATGTCCATTTCAAAATTTTGGAGCAATTTTTGAACTTTTCTGCATTAAAGAAAATGATGCTTAATTTTTAGGAGTGGTTTTTTGAATTTTATAATTATATTCTATACTTGAACAGAGCCATAAAATAATTTATTTTGGTTCTAAATAATATAAGGTGCCTCTCCAAAAGTTTTCATAATTTTTGCAGTTAGTTTGCTATTTTTAAAAATCCAAACTTGTTTTCTAGGATTAAAACAATTAGAAAACAATTTCTAAATTTTGATTCCATCTGTGGACTAGCTCTATTGTTGGCCTGGTGCACTCCTGTTCTGGCCCAACTGCGGCCCCTTCAGCGTCGCCCACCTTTGCAGCCACTAACCTGGAAAGGTGTTGCCTTCGTGTCGCCATCACCATACTGTTGCGATAGGTGCTACCTGCTCCCTTGTCCTCTCCTTTTATGTGATCGGGCAGAAGAACAACAGCGTGCTCCCATTTTTCTCACCACAACCGCCACCTTCTTACCGCTTTCTCACGCGTTTCTCTTTAATACTTAAGCCCTCCAACCGCATCACCATCTATCCAGTTCGCCACTCGTTCCATTTTAATGAAAACCAGTGGTCCTTGATCTCTGGTCCAGGCGGAACGTGAGCGTCATTCTCAACACCGATGAGCCCACTCTGAGTCGCCATTGCTACCGATGAGCTTCTTTACCGTCGATGTCCGCGTCAAAGTTTGTTTGACGCCTCCCTAATGCTTTTCAATCAGTTGCTGATGCAGTTTGAGCCATGGGAAAGCGGTAACGCATCATCTTCCTCCAAACCAGCAGACTAGCCCACCTCTGCCGTCATGCTCCGCCTCTATTGTGACTCCATTTCCAAGTTCTTGCACCATCTCATGTATTTTTCCCTTGCGGTCAAGATCCAAAAGTTTATTTCATGACTCGTGCAGTGAACGCTCGAGATAGGATCATTGTCTCTGCCTCCGATCGCCACTTCCATTTCTCGCAGACCGGTGAGTCTTTGGTCGATCTTCTTTCGTCTTCATCATCCCCAACATGCATATGAGCTAATGCTTGCCTCCTTGTAGTCATTATTCTCACCGAGTTCTCCCTCGCCGAGCACCATCCTCCGCCGAACTCGATCACCGCCATCAAGCCATTTCAGTACCTCTCCATCATCACCATCATCACCATCGTACTCGTGGTGAGTCGCTGATCCCCATACACTCGTCATTTTGCCTCAAGCGAGTTGTTTTCACCATCGTCACTGTCGTCGCTCATAGCACCACCATGGGAGTCACCGTCACTGCCGCTCCAGTGACCATTGGTCCCCGAGCTACATGTGTTTCGCATCTCTAGCAACCCCAGAAACCATTCCCTTGAGTTGTTGGTAGCCTTCCCTGTTCTTCTCCCCTTCCCCTCACAGCCCTACCATGTGTCGCCACTGGACACTGTAGCCGCCACAACTCCGGCCACCTCTCGCCTCTCCGCCACCACTTGGAACATCACCGTCGAACTCTCTTCCCTTCCAGTTGCTCGTTGTTGCCGTTCTCTGCGTCGTTCGCCACCGCCGAGGTTCAACCGAGCCGTTGTGCAAGCCTCCTAAGCCATGAGTCACTGATGGGCCGGGTCCACCTATCAGGGTGCCAAATCCGGTTTAAAGTTAATTATATTGTTAATTGTGTCATTAGTGGCTATTTAGCCTATGGCGGATGGGACCAACTTACTATTTTTTGTAATTAAAATGTTTTAAAGAATTGTGAGACTAACATGCATATTCCACTTATAAGAAATGATTTTAAAAAAATTGTTTAAATGGGAAAGATACCTTCGGTTTTAAGATAATACACCTTCTCTGTAAGTAAGCATATTTTGGGAAAAGTCGCCTAGCATACTTTGGGAAAAGACGCCTTTGACGTCACCCTTTTTTCCTTTTTTTGGGATTTTCTTAACAGAATCAAATTCAAATGCTTATAACTTTTGTATATGAACTCCAAATTGAGTGAAACTTGTTTCTAATTTTTTTATATAAAATCATGATATTTCTTAATATGCAAAATTATTTGAGTTTCGCCTATATTGAATTCATTTTAGCTCTTATTTGTCCAATTTGGTGTTATATGTGTAGATACCGACATTCCGCAAACTATCATCGTCAAACCAGAGCAAGAACCAACATTCAACAAGCAAGGAAAGCACCTCCTTCGACCATATTGATTCCATATTTCACTGTTATGTATGCTGCTTTTCAAATGTATATGCATGCACGTAATTTCGGTAAAAATTGCTACATTGGTATAGTTGGTAGTTAATACTACTTGTTGCATTGACCCGCCATGATATTTTGTTTTCATTACCGTTGTCACCTTAGTAATTATCCTCTGGTACTAAATGATGGAAGTTGTAGATGGATCGAATTAGTTGATGCTTAGCGATGCTTAGTTATCGATACTAGTATGACTAGGTCAGAAGTTGTAAACTTGATCAAAGTTGGGAGACACATGTTATGTATGTCTAGAGGGGATTACATCTTGTATTTTGGTAGCAAATAAAATCTGAAAACTTGTTTTAGACTTCGGCGAATGTTGAATGAGATCAATGCTTATGCACAAGATATTGGTTTGTGGTTGTGTAAGACCGAGAAGGCCAACTAGAGGGGGCGGGTGAATAGGCGGCTTCAAAAACTTCTTTGGCTAAAACCAATTTATAATGCGAAAGCTAATAACAATTGGTTTTGCACAATAAAAACCTAAATCAACTAGGCTTCACTAAGTGCACCAACAATATGAATACAATTGAATGAGAGCAATCATACAAGGATATATAAGCAATTAAAGCAAGTAATGTAAATTGCCAAATTAAAGCACAAGATCAAACCACAATGGACACAATGATGTTTTACCGTGGTGATCGGAGACTTGTCGGTCTCATCTAGTCCATGTTGAGGTAAGCCCAAACGAATTGGACTGGCTCCACGAATTAAGCCAACACCTCTGAGGTAAGTCCAACCACTTGGACCGGTTCCAACACGAACCAACACCTCACTCCACTCGGGTTGCTCTTTCTCTACTCTGGAGATGGTGAGCACGAAACCACTCACAACCACGCCGGGCCTTCTCACAAGCTTCTTGAGAAGATCACCGGTCCTGACGCCTCCACGCTGTCTAGGTGTCGGCAAACACCAAGAGTAACAAATCTCAACTCTCACTTGAACTAATCAAGTGTCTAAGCTCAAGTGGATACACAATCCACTACCTAAGGCAACACATGCACTTAGGGTTTGCTCTCTAAGCTCACTAAGTGCAACACATGCACAAAAGAGATGAGAGACTTGCTCTTTGCTCCAAGAATGAATATGGACACCATCAACAACAGCCTCCAACCAGCCAAGGTGGGTATTTATAGCCCACACACAAAAACTAGCCGTTGGAGAAGATTCTGCTGAAAAATCAGTACAAGCGGTACTACCTCCGTTCTATAGCCGGTACTACCGCACCTACACGACAAGCACAGTAACGGCTATATCAGACAAGAAACTAGCCGTTGAAAAGTGAAATCCGGTACTACCACCAACCAACTCGCGGTAGTTCTGCACTCCAGTAGTTTCGTTTCTAATGGGCGGTACTACCGGTTCCACTTAGGTCCAACAAATGGTACCTTCTGGAAAAAATGTACCGCGCTCATTTTCGGAAGCAACGAACTGCGCTAGTTCCGCGCCTAACACACCGGTACTACCGCTCTTCCAGATGAGCAAAGAATTCTCAAAGAGGTGTCTCTCTGGAAAAAACGTACTGTCGGATTTTCGGACCAACCGGCATGCGGTAGTTCCGCTCTCAACATGTCGGTACTACCGCACAACGGTAGTTCCGCAGTTATAACACCGGAACTACCGATTATCCTAAGAAAAACAGCACTGGCTTTCACAATAGTTTCAATTGCCAATTGATGAGCCATGTTAACAAAGATCACAGGTAAGATTCCCAACAAATTGTAAAACACATTTGCCAACTTTTAGAATCACACCACAAGGAATAAGATACATGGACTCAAACCATTTGCAAAATACATTTGCAAACTCAAGTCACATGCCACAAGAATCATGCATGAGCATCAACTATTTGCAAAACACATTCGTAAATAATAGCATCATACCACAAGGCTAAGGTACATGGACTTCAACCACTTGCAAAACACATTTGTAAATTATAATCCCATGCTACAAGGATTAAATGCATGAGCCTCGGCTATTTGCAAAACACATTCGCAAATAATAGCTTTATGCATAGATGGGCTAGAGCAAGCACGATGAGCTATCAACACATGGCTAACTCATGCTACTAGTCAAAACCCCTCTTAATAGTATGGCAACCTATACTAGCAATCCGGTCTTTCAACCAAACACCAAGACCGGTAAAAGACTAGGAACACGTCCTTAGCCCTAGCTAGTCATACCTTTGCCTTAATCAACTTCTTGAAGCTTGATGACACACATCTTCATTTCAACTCCGGGTCCTTGACTTTGACAATCATCAACACATGATGATCTCTTTTGCTTCGGAATCTTATCTTGAACATCATCAACACATGATGATTTCTTCATCCCGAGTCTAGATATGCATCAACACATGATGCATCCTTTACTAGACCTCCATCAACACATGATGGGTCTTCTCTTGACTTGATGATCAACTCATGATCATCTCCTCTTCTTGAACATCATCAGCACACGATGATTTTCTTTTTCTTCAAGCTCTTCATACACATCAACACATGATGCTTCTTCTTCTTCTTCAACCTTGACTTGATGACAATCAACACATGATGTCATCCCAAGTCTTCATTACCCTGGAACATAACATATTCATCTAACTCATGGAAAATGTTAGTTCCACAATATGATTATCATTAATTACCACACCATACCATTAACTTATAATGGTGGGACAAGATACTTCAATCTTTCCCTCTTTGGAAATTGATGATAACTACTTCAATTGCACATAATTTAATGTAGATAAATGAGAACAAATGAGTATATACGAACTACACAAGTCTTATATACTCAAAAAAGGATATATTTCAAAGTAAAGATCCCAATATATATGAAAAAGGAATATGGATCAATACTAATGAAACCACAAAATATAGAGTGAATTCTCCCTAAATGTGTGCATACACAAATGTGTAATAGGAACATATGCACATATTCAAGTTATACTTATGGTGGGGTTCAACCTATATTTTGAATCCGAGGAATGCAACAATATATAAGAGTATAAAGTCGAATAGAAACCTCGTTGAATTTCACCTTTATATCCAAATGAGACTACACACTAGATATAACAATAAAATGTTAGTCTCACAAATAGATTTATCATTAATCATCAAAACACTCCATTAACTCATAATGGCGGGTCTAGATCCTTCAGGTTGTTGGCCCGAGTCGCCAAGGACTGATCTATTGTGTTATAGACCCAAGTATTCTCATACAACCACACATGCCTCAGCGGGAAGACCTTAGCATAATAAGTTGTCGTGTTCTAGCAACAAAACCGCATGTGATAGAATGTAGGTTTTGGGTTTGTGCGGGCATGGAGGACACCATGTTCGAAGGGAGCTTGGTGGTTCAAGAAAGGTTCACTAACACAACGCATGAGTCTTGGGATGTCGTAGGGCACTCCACATCTTAAGAAGGTATCATAGTGTGGTTGTTGTTAGGGCCGGTGATGTAAAGCTTTGTCATAAAATCTTAAATATGGTACCTTTGGTAATGCATGACGTGTATGACATAGTGGGATGTTTATACTGTGTGAGTAAAGTGCACAACCTCTCTAGAGTGTAAATCTATTCGAATAGCTGTGTCCCCAGTCGTATACATCACTTGGTTATATCCCACAATTAGTAGTTTTGTGTTTTCTAAAATTGCCCGGGTAACGTATGGAAATGAAATCCATGCATAATTGGTTGGGCAAAAGGACTTTGCCATTGTTTTAATATTTGTGGCAGCAAGCCACTTATTCAAATTATGTTATTTATGCTTTAATAATATTTACTTATCAATGGAAAATGCTCGTTCAACTTCCGATTGAAATCTATTACTTATTATTGCAAATGAAAGCCTGCTTTATGCAAAATGGCAAACTATAGAAAGGTAGATGCCTCTTGATATAGCCTTGCATACTATATAACATTTGCTATAAAGTCATACGGAGTACAATTTTGTACTCATGATTTGCTTGTTGAACATATTCAGAAGATGCGAATGAAGACCCAACGATTTGTTACTTTTACGCTGCTAGTTTTGACGTCGATGACGTTGAGTTCTAGGGTTTTAACCCAGTCGGTTGTCTGATGTTGGGAAGAGGCATACTTACTTTTTTTTATGTCTCTTTATCACCATTTCCGCTGCAAAACTCTATGATATGTTAACTATTTGCCCGGTCGTTGTGCCATCGTTGTGTAAGCCACCAACAGGCACTACCTGCACGCAGAGTCCCTGGATGGGCCGGCGGGCCCGCATAACACTATCCACCAGTACCGCAACTGCCACACCAGCGGCATGTCCTCGTGCCACCGCGCAGGAGGCACCCACGACGCCCAACTCCCAGTTCATCGACAGCCTCCCCCCACCTCCCACTAGTGTCGTCGCATCCCCTTAGTCCTCGCGTTTGCCCTCTCCATTGTCGCCATGGCCACCAGCACACATATTCGCCATGGCCCCTCGCACCAACACGTCGCCCAACGAGACCGCCCTCCATGCCATTGGCTTTCTCCTTGCTTCGTTGGGCTTCTTCTCCACGGTCGACTGACAGTGAATGGCTAGATCTGCCACCTCACTACCGGATTCGCCACCCCTTGCTAATGATCGCCGCCCCCTTGCCAGTGATCGCCGCCAGCACCCCTCCAATCAAATGATCCGCCACATCGCCATGTTTGCTAGCATCACAACCTGCATGAAGGAGGAGCGCCGCTACGACCTCACCGTTGATGACGAAGAAGGGTAGTTCGTGGCGGCGTCCGACATCTCACACCACCTCCATCTGCCTCGCCGCTAGTGCCGCCTCCGAATCCCACCTCCCACGCTGGCAGCGCCTCCACCCCCACCTCTCGTGCGACGCTAGCTCCACCGTCTAGCCAGGCATGTGCCGCTTCCATCCCCGCGCTTCTCTTCAGTGCTGGTCGTGCCTCCCTTGCGTATCTGAGCATCTTCCTCAGCTCGTTCGCTCGTTGGTGGATGCAAAGAGAGAGAAAGAGGGTAGAAATTAAGAAGAGGGGGGCTCCTCGACATGTGGGACCAAGGGTAATTTGGGCATAATGCGACAAATCTGACAACCTATTGGGGGTTAACGACGACTCGGGGTAACAGAGTAGACGGAAGTGCCACAGAGGGACTCAACCAAGAAACTCGGTGGTATACAAGGAATCAATCTTTTTTTAGTGGCTTGTGAGAGATCAAAGTAAATTGCAGTGACACGTAGAGAATTTTCTAAAAAAATACCAAAAGCGCCACAGCGACCGTACATGTGCATACTAATTGAGTAATTGGTAGCGGCATGGTCATTCGTTCTTTTGGTAGGATTGATTGGTGTGCGTAAATGTTACTACCATTAAACAAGCAATCTCGTAAACAATCTTTGCTTTTATCGATTGAGAGTGGTAGAGATACCTCCGAGTAGAAAATGCCTCTACACATGCCGATATTGTTAAAGCTCAGCTGGTAATACACTCGGATGCTATGGAAAGAGACTATGTTAATTGTCTAAACGCAATTCTAGAGCGACGAGCGTAAAACAAAACCGAGTCTAAAAAAACAGAGTAGCATAGCATAGCATAGCATAGCGTAGCGTAGCGTAGCACAAAACAAACAAAAAGCTTAAGCGACCTTGCGTGCAGCACCTGACCACTTCGTCACTAAAATAGAAGGAAAAGCTCGCTCGCGGCCGTGGGTGGGCACCACGTCGCCAGGGGGGCACAGGCGTAAACTCCCCGCACGCCGCCTCCTAACGCCGTGAGCCTGCAAGCGTCGCCGCCTGCGCCCTCACGGAACGGGGCGTCAGTGTGACGTCACGCGCGTCAATACAGGCAGGGTCCCGTCTTATCCGCCTCTGGCCCCCACCCGCACGCCATCCCGTGCAGCTCGAACCCCAATGACATACCTGTCCCACCGATTCTGGCCCCACTAGTCATTGAGGTGCGAGCAAGTGCGTGCAGCGGGACATCTCCCTCCCCTCCATCGGTGGGGTATCTGCACGCCGACGCCCCCACGCCGCGGCCTACGCACCACGCGGGGTCGATCCGGGCCGTCCGTGTATGGGATCAGGGGATCCCGGGCTGTCCGATGGCGCGAGAAGGGGCGTGGATTTTTGGTGCGGGCCCGGAGAGGTGTGCGGGGGCTTCTAGAAGGTTACAGTGCAATGCCGGCTTCTTCACGAGTCTCAGCATGATTTGGTGGTTTAGAGCCTGTTTGCTTTACGACCCGGTAGCTAGATTAAAATTTTGGTAAAGTATTAAAATCTAGCCAATGTGAAAATTTGGATAAACAAATGATGTTTGGATTGTAGTTATATCAATTCATGGAAAATGCGAAAATTGAGTTACAAATTGATATATTTGAATTGCAACCATGCCAAAGTTTGCCAAAACTGTGAGTATGGCACTTGGCTTCACGACATCTAATTTTTTTGTACCACAATATAGCTAATATGAGTCTTGCTTTATTGAGTAAACTGTTGAGGAACCGTCGCTGGGGGTCCAGTCCGAACGATTACCTCGTAGATAAACTCATAATCGTAAGAACTGTTAGAGAAATATATGTATAGTTGTGTTATTCCCTATTGTTATGATGGGTTATTTACATATTCACCTCTTGTACTTGTATATATATATTGGCTCATTAGCCCCCTGATAATACAAGTTGCTATTCCTAACATGGTATCAAAGCCTATTAGGGTTACCTCTCCTAGACGCGCAACTCGTCCTCCCCTGCCCTAGCCGCCGCCACCGCTTCTCATTCTCGTCAGCGCTCGCGTCTTCGCGCCTCAATCGGCGCGCCGGCTTCTCATTGCCGTCGGCGCTTGCTGCTGCGCCTCGGTCGACGACTAGTGGCGGCGTCCTCCGCGCTCCCTCCTACTGTCGATCGTCGCCGCGTCTCAGTCGCGCGCCGCCGCTAGGTCGACGCCGCCATTGTCGGATAAATCATCGAGCTCGGGTGACCATCGCCGGTCTTCCTCGCCGGGCGGATCCATCCACCGAGCTCGGCGCTGTCATTGGGGTTGCCGCCGTTGCACCGAGGAAGCCACCGCTATCCGTCACCGAGCTCGGGTGAGTCACCATCGGAGAAGCCGCCGTTGCACCGAGGAAGTCGCGCCGTTGTGCTGCCGCTATCTGTCACCGAGCTTGGGTGAGCCACCGCTGGAGGAAGCCGCCGCCGCCACCGGCGGAGGAAACTAGGCCCCCCCCGGTGGGCGTTTCCGCTTTCGTCACGTGGGCCGAAGTTTAAAGCCGGCCCGTGAAGAGCCGGCAAAAAAAAACGTCGCTCTAACCGCCTCGCCGTCCAGCGTCGTCTATTAGACCTTGTTGCCTTGGTCGCCGTGCCATCCAGCACTGCCTACCAATGTGCACCGTTTCCATACCGCGCTACCCGGTGATCTTTGATGGTGTTAATTACACTGACTTCGTGTCTCATATGCGCATCCACATACGTGGTCTTCGTCTCTGGGGTGTCCTCTCTGGCGATGTCACCTGCCCGCCTTGCCCTACTCCTCCGACGGAGCCTACGTCTGTTGTCTTTGCCCAAACGGTAAACAAAAGGCTTGGCCTTCTTGATGAGAAGATTGCCTCTGCCTACCAAGAGGCTCTGGATTCCTACATGGATCAATTGACCGCATACACTCAGTGGTGCGACGATGGCCTTCAGTGCTGCTTTGTCTTCATCGCCAGTGTCCAACCTCAGTTTTCTTCTGAGGTTGTGGGACTCACTTCAGCTGTCCAGATGTGGACTCATCTTTGCCAACGCTACGAACCCTTTGGAGATGTCCTCTACTTTTCCGTGGTTCCCCAGGAGCACTCTCTTCAGCAGGGTGATGCAACTGTTAACGCCTTTGTAGGACCGTAAAGGCGACTAGAGGGGGGTGAATAGGCGCTTTCTCAATTTTTCGCCTTAATCAAATTTAACACGTACTTTTCTCCTTTAGCTATGAAAGCTAAGAATATCAGTTAATGCACGGAGGAAGCCTTGTGCTGAATCCGATTACCCCCTTAATCACAAGACTCAATAATGGAGAATTGATCTCACTGGGCCGGTCGGACCAGTGTAGAGCTGGCGGTCGGACCGGCGTTCAATTGGCGGTTTGACTGTCGGGCGGTCGGACCGGCGGTGAAAAATCGGTCGGACCGATTTAGTCCAGAGGTAACGCACAATGCCCAAATTCAAAACGAAAATTGGTCCAACTTTTGATTCAACCAACGAAACTCGACCAAATTTGGAGTACACCTCCCTAAGGATATATGAGACCTATTTCTAGCGACGATCGTCCAGATCCACTTCAAAGAATCGATCTCTTTAGGTTTTACCAAATAAGTGTTCAAAACCTATAAATATAAAAATCTTGATCCAAAACTTGCTTGTGGGGGGATTGATGATCTAGATGATTCTAGGAGTATTCCCACACATCATAGCAAGATAAAATCGGTCAAGAGACCAAGCATAAACACCCGGATCAAGGAAGCACCAAAATCATCAAAAGAGAGATTGATTCAAGATGTTGCTTACAAAGCCACTCCCTCAAGGAGGACAAGAGCTCAATCCAAGAGCACACACACAAATTTCCTCTCCTCTCCTCTCCAAACCCTAACCCTAACCCTAACTAGGGTTTTTGAAAATGAAGTGCTTGGGGTTTTTTTTTCCATCTCCCCCTTCTATTTATAGGGTGGCTAGGGTTTCTCTCATGGGCTCCCATTAAAGCCCAACACAAATGGGATACACACACACACATTTGTTGAAGCAATCGCTTGCTTCACCACGTGTAGGTTGATCAGCGGCTCTCATCATGTCGGCAAGTCTCTCCCGTCTGAATCCCATCGGAACCTCCAAGGCACTTGCACCGACTTCCGCACCGCTTGATCCAACCATCTGCAAATGAACTGCCCGTTCGATCCATCTTGTCCATTCTGCACCATGCTTGAGTCACACGACCTCACCCGGCATCTATGATCGTTCTGGACCTCAGCTCTCCAAGCGTAGTCCCGATCCACCTCACCGTTGACGTCGTTGACCTGCAAGCCACCTACACAGCAATAGACAAAGAAATCATCTCCGGGAACAAGTTCTTCACAACTTGACCCACATTAGCTCAACAAAGCAATATGCAACAATAAAGCATTGAATCTCATGCATTAAACACAACGAAAACACAACAATGCCAAAATAGCCGAAGTACAAGTGGAAGCCGGTCGGACCGATTCCATAACGGCGGTCGGACCGCCCCAAAAGACTTAACCAAATTTCAACTTGAAAATCCGTAGGCTCTCTGGAATTTTTCAATGGATAGAACTTTTGACTGGGAGCTCCAAAAATTATGTGACCACATCTAGGAGACTCCCCTCTCATGCCTACACAACCTATTTTTGGCCTAGCCCCAAACTCCATCATCAACTGTGGTCGGTCGGACCGGCAAGCATTGCCAGTTGGACTGCCACATGGCCGGTCTGACAATCTCCATCACTCTAAGATCATGCACATATCCTACGATATCCACAATCTCCCCCTTGATGAACACATTGGCAATTTACCAGAAAATGTAGTTTAGTGGTTTGAAAAATAAAATACTCGAAGTTTTCGCGCAAAGGCACAACTTGGTCCATAAGCAAAAGAAAGTCTAGGAAATGACCAAGCTGGCTTCAGAATAGCATAGGCAAGTGAGATAAGGCAACGAGAGCACAAAAAGTTTCAATTTTCAGATAATAGCCAAAAATCTCACTTCGGTCCATATGAAAGAACACTTGTTCTATTTGACCTTTGATCATTGTGGGTCTTCTAGAATTGCCAATACAATCAGAAAAAGCAACAAGACCAAGAGAATGCAATTTAAATGTAAGTTCTCACTCACTATGATCACCAACTCCAGAAAATTCAATTCCCCCTTTATGACTCCAAAAAGCTCTAAAAATCACATTTTCTCTAATCTTTCTCCCCTTTGACAAAGAATTCATGAAGATGCAAGGAAAAAAGATAGAGCATGAAGGAATGGCTCGTTTTTTCTTTCAATTTTTTGTTTTTGAACTTTAACAAAAGGAGCCATGAAGATTATCCATGAAGATAGTACAAGTATTACACCAAGCCATATTAAGTGAAGAAGCTATGTTCAATCATGGTAAATCATGTACTGCAAAGCTAAGACCAAAATAGCAATAATTTGAGATTAAATGAATTGATACCATGATAAGCTGCTCAATATCATAGTTTCACCGAGGTATCCAAAAATGAGTCAAGCCATGTCTATAAGTAAAATGGAACCAGAAACCAGAAACTGAGGCATTTTGAGCATTAAGAGTTCAAGTATGAAGCAATTTTAATCAAGCACTTAGCATTTTAAGAATTTTGCTGAAAATGATATACTTTTTTAAAGCAATATGCTAGATCTCAAGCCTTGCCGCGACCATCTCAAGCGTGAAGCTTAAAAGAATGGTCTAGGTCATCCAAAACTCCCCCTGAGTTCATGCCTAGTGCAATGGCAAGCAGTCTCATGAGAAAAAATTAGTGAGATCAGTTTTTTCGCACATAAAAACTTATTCTTCATTTGCTTGACTTAAGAAATAACAAAGCTCGATTTACAGCTCAAACTCAGTTCAAAACTTAATTTAACCTATATGACATGGTATGAATCATGAGAGGATCACTAAAGCAAAACTAGTCACAAGATCCAATAAAACGTGATTTGATTCAATTTGCTCG
Organism: Hsuehochloa calcarea; assembly: GCA_036346395.1. Classification (NCBI taxonomy): domain Eukaryota; kingdom Viridiplantae; phylum Streptophyta; class Magnoliopsida; order Poales; family Poaceae; genus Hsuehochloa; species Hsuehochloa calcarea. The sequence goes on along the minus strand of CM070611.1, from coordinate 18,014,462 downwards.
CAGATATAAAGCTAGCAATGCAAAAGCTAAGCTAAACAAGAAGAGTCATAACAGAAGTCTAGCAGACTATCACAGGACATGACAAGGTATAAATTATGAAAACAAGACAAGGTATAAATTATGAAAACAAGCCATACAAGGATAATAAACAAAGCTCCACAAGTTTATAATACAATGCAAGATATTCGAATTTAAAAATGCATTAGATACAATGAATGCAAAAAGAGCAAACTCCCTCAAAACAGCCCAATAGGACTAATAACCCCTAACTCTCCCCGCAAAGTAGCAAAACGATAAGAATCAAGCGCTTTAGTGAAAATATCTGCAAGATGTTGCTCTGACTCTACAAAGTGAAGCACAACATCACCCTTCTCAACATGGTCTCTAAGAAAATGATATCGAATATCAATGTGTTTAGTCCTTGAATGTTGCACTGGGTTTTTGGCATGTTTATGGCAGAAGTGTTGTCACAAAAAAGAGGAACACTTCCCAAAAATAACCCATAGTCCCGCAGCGTGGATAAGATCCAGAGAACCTGAGAGCAACCAGCGCTCTGACTACATACTCGGCCTCGGTGTGGATCATGCAATGTAAGACTTTTCTAGAAAACCAAGAAACAAGGGATGTGCCTAAGAAATGACAAGTACCAGAAGTACTCTTCCTATCCACTCTACACCCCGCAAAATCAGCATCAGAAAATGCTCGAATAGAGAGAGCAGAAGAAGAAGAATACCAAAGTCCAAAGTCAAGAGTATCTTGAAGGTACCTGAAGATGCGACGTACTGCTTGACGATGAGAAGCTCGAGGGGAAGCCTGAAAGCGAGTGCATAGACATACAACAAATTGTATGTCCGGCCTCGTATTTGTGAGGTAGAGGAGGAGCCAATCATCTTGCGGTACTCTTCCGTCCACTGAGCTCTCCATCCTCATCAGGGTCCAGCACGGTGGTTGTGGCAATGGGAGTAGACATTGGCCTACTGCTTCCCAAATTGAAGCACCGAAGAAGGTCCTTTGTATACTTACTCTGGTGGATGAAGGTGCCTTCTTTCAGTTGTTTAACTTGAAGACTAAGGAAGAATATCAACTCTCCCATCATGCTCATCTCGAACTCACTGCTCATAGAATCTGAAAATCTGGACACCAAAGCATTAGAAGAACCACCGAATATGATATCATCCACATAAATCTGAACCAATAAGAAATCACTGCCATGCCTGAGAGTGAACAAGGTTTTATCAACTATTCCCATTTTGAAATCATTTTCAAGCAAGAAACTCTTAAGCTTATTATACCAAGCTTGAGGAGCTTGCTTCAATCCATACAAGGCTTTTGAGAGTTTAAAAACATGGTTTGGGAACTTATGATTTTCAAAACCAGGTGGTTGCTTGACAAAGACCTCTTCTTCTATAAAACCATTTAAGAAGACACTTTTAACATCCATTTGAAAAAAGCTTGAAACCCTTGGATGTTGCAAAAGCTAGTAAAATACGAATGGCTTCCAATCTAGCTACAGGAGCAAAGGTCTCTTAAAAGTATAAGCCTTCTACCTGGGAAAAACCTTGAGCTACAAGTCTAGCATTATTGCGAACAACCAATCCATCCTCACTTTGCTTATTTTTAAAAATCCATTTTGTTCCAGTAACATGAGAATCAGAAGGAGGCTCAACTAAGGTTCGGACTTTGTTTCTTTCAAAATTTTCAAGCTCTTCATGCATGGCATTGACCTAAGAGGCGTTAGATAAAGCATGGGTGATATCTCGGGGTTCAAAAGAAGCGACAAAAGCAGAATGCGCATGAGAATCAGGAGAAATAAACCTGGAGCGAGTGACTCGCTCTTGAAGATCCCCAATCATCTGCTCAGGTGGATGCAGTCACTGAATATGAAGAGGAGTTCTTGGTGGAGAAGTGACCTCTACCTCACGAGCTGTGGAGGTAGGAACAGAGCCACTCAGGTCGTCGGTGAAGATAGGAGGAGGCTGCTCAGCTGAAACTGGAGTAGTATTAGCAAGCTCTCCTACCCTCTCAGAAGTGACTGGAGGATGTATCAGGTCCTCATCCTCAGAGTCATCATCGACGAAGATGCTTTCTTGAATTTCAGGAACCTGTGTACCTGTAGCATCGGGTCTAGTACCAGGACTAGCCTCATCAAAAGTGACTTCGCAAGTCTCAACAATTTTGTTAGTGTCAACATTAAATACACGATAGCCACGAGAATGAGCAAGATATCCAAGAAATATGCCATCAGAACATCTAGACTCAAATTTATCAAGGTTGCCATGTTTAAGAATAAAGCACTTGCAACCAAAAATCTTGAAATGAGAGACTTTGGGTGAATGACCAAATCTAAGCTCAAAAGAAGTCTTCTCAATCACAGATCTCAAGAAAACCCTATTAGAGATATAACAAGCAGTAGAGATCGCCTCGGCCCAAAATCTCCTAGGAGTAGAATGCTCATCTAACATGGTCCGAGTCATCTCTACAAGGGTCTTGTTCTTCCTCTCTACAACACCATTCTGCTGGGGAACTCTAGGTGAAGAAAATTGATGCTCAATTCCCCTATCAGTGCAAAATGAAGAAAATAAAGATTTTTTGAATTATGTCCCATTGTCACTCCTAATGGCTCTCAAAGTTCCAGGAATAT